>CM024472.2:19730528-20213028 GCA_014182885.2 Eucalyptus caleyi
AGGAGTGGCTCATCGAGGCGGTGGGAAGCAACAGCGTCGGGAGTGGGGAGAAGATAAATTGTGAACCAAACAAACAAAAAAGATCCCGGCACACCACCAATACTGCCCTCCGATGTTGCAGATCTGATGCAGGATCGCTACGATGAGGCCTACAAGGGCTTCTTGGAATTGTCCTTGAAGATGCAGACTTCAGCCGGGATCATAGTCAACACCTTCAAGAAGCTCGAGCAGAGAGCGATACGAGCCATCACGGATGGCCAGTGTGTGCCTGGTGGACCCACTTCGCCGCTTTACTGCATCAGGCCACTGATCTTGAGCAAAGGAGGCGACGATGGTGGATCTCCAGATTGTCTGACATGGCTAGACTCACAGCCAAGAGGGAGCATCGTGTTCTTGTGTTTTGGGAGCTTGGGCGTCTTCTCGGTGGAACAGCTGGGGGGATACTCGGTAGAAGATGACTGAAGAAGAAGACCTCCTCCCTCACTTTCATTTCTTCTTTCCCACCTCTCTCTCTCTCTCTCTCTCTCTCTCTCTCTCTCTCTCTCTCTGCTTTTCTTGTCTTTTCCCTTGCGTGTGTCAGACTAACAAGGGAAATTTTCTCGAAAAAAGAGAAGTAAGAGAGAAGAGGGAAAGAAAGGTGTGGGCAGGAGGGAGGAGAGAGAGTAAAGGGAAGAGAGACGGAGCGTTAACGGAGAAGTGGGTGCTGACAGGTGGGCCCAAATTAGCCACGTGTCGATTTTTGTATGGTGATACATTTGGCCTACGTGGAGGATAAAACCCACCTAATATTTTCTCGCCGCGGATCAAATCAATGTGTTTGCTCTTGTGTACCGTGCCAATTAGACCAATTTGGCCTTTATTTATTTTTATCTTTTATTATTCTTTTTTTTTGTTCTTTTTACTACCATCCATTGTTTTTATGCTCTTGTTTTACAAAAATGTATGTTTAATTTATTGACTAAATTTAGGTGTTGACAGTTTCAAAAACATTTACTTAACATTCGAAGAAGAATATCATGCCATCGTGAACAAACTACAAGATGATGTATGTTTTGTTGCGTCAAATCTTAACTTACCAAAAGCTAGAGCAATTTCTTGATCGATGGAAGAAATGGGCCAAAAATATGGGACAATCCAATCAAATAGAATTGGGTATGTGTTAATGAAATATTTTCTACAATGATCATATGTACTCTTGCATTATCGTGTTTAGAACAAACAATATAATAAATTTATCCTACATATCCTTCTTACTTTATTCTCGTGTAGGTCACATTTCCCAATATAAGTTGTCTAGAAGTTGAAGGCCTTCAATGCAAAGAGCTATATGGAACAATTGAATTCCCGACCATTCCTTTTGGAAATTAAGATCTCTTGAATTGAAGGATTGTGACAACCTCCAACATCTTGCCCCGTCCTATATGTCGAAGATGTTGCACTGCTCTTTTTGGATCCTAGAAGTGATTTCATGCCATTCGATTGAGATCATATATGAAGGTGATGGGAAAGATACTAAGTGTGGTGAATTGAGGAGGCTGGCTTTGCGTGATCTTGGAAATTTGAGGCGCATTTGGCAGTTTGATGGTGTCCCAAAAGTCCCATTCCCAAACTTGAGAGAAGTAGAGGCTGTGAGGTGCTCCCATTTGGAAATGCTTTTTCCTACCTTCACGGTGAAATTTCTCAGGCAAATCGAAGAGCTGGAGGTGGAGTCGCATGAAAATATGAAACTAATTGCTGACCATGAAAAAAGGGGAAGGATTGACCCACACGACAATCACCTTCTCAAAGTTATTTCTCCTTAGACATTTCAAGTTGCCGAAATTCAGCAGGTTTTTATCTGAGAAATACTATCTGAAATTCCCGTGCTCCAAGGACTTCCCATCCTTGGAAGTCTTGACTATAATCAGCTATGGAGCAGAGCTAGACCAAGGCGTTCGTGACTGGGAAGGGAAAGATACCAAAGGCATCGAGAAGTAGACAATGTCATTTCTCAGATCTTGCGCGTCATGTCTTAGCTAATGCACAATTCTCAGTGGGACCTACACGCACTTTGCATCACGCGGCCTTCAACAGACTTCTCGAGCTCTCTTCCTTTCTCTCTATATCTAACAATTTGTCAGTTCCATCTTAAGCTCAGGCTCGGTGCGCTCTGCAAAAACATCACACCAACAGCCAATGTCGTTGGTGGTTCCTTTGATCCTCATTGTCCTCCCCGTCGTCCTCAATCCATCGCTGGCCACCACACGACATGCACGCTGAGAAGCGTTGGTCGTAGGGACTCGGGTGATTTCTGAGCATCCATAAGCCACTCTCTCGGTGATTTCAATTGAATCCTTTCCACTTGCTTCGTTGCTGGTCGTCAGCGCTTCCCGATCGCCAACAGCTCCGCCAAGCCGCGAAGAAGACTCGTTAACTTGCTTTTGTTATCTCCTTACTCATTCCCCATGTCAATTAAACCACATTTTCTCTCTTTTCCGTTGCTATTGGTACCGTCTGTGTGCAAATCGACCATGCTCGAGGCTGTATTGATCATTTGAACTAGTGACCCTTGGCCGAAATGCGTACCACCTGTTTGATGAAATTCCTGAACATAGTTGGTGTGTATTTTCGTTCAGTTCTTGACTGAGAATTCCCTTGATTACTAGATTGTTGATCTATTTTGGTCATGTAAGCGTATTTGGGTTGTGTTTCTTCATCAAAAAAACATAGGTATTCAATTTCAAACTTGTTTTGAATCTGTTGGAACCTTGTCGATACATGCTGATTCGTGATTGCTACAAACCTGAGCTGATGTCGATTGGTACTTGATTTTATGCTATTCCATTCAATTAAGCATGTGTTGTGACATAAGATTGTGTCATGGTGAATTTCATGTTCTCTCAGGAAAGAAATTATGGCATGAATGAATGAAATTTTACTGGAAATCGACCTGTGGATGCTGACTCTATCTTTATATCTCTGATTTGGTGTGCTTTTGATTCTAGCTTGAGGCTAGTTCAGTTATGGATCATATATGTTCATGCTAGGGGAAAGTATTATGGTGAGTCTCATGCCAATTTTGCAAGAATTATAATCATATGGCTTGTAGGAAGATATGGCTTCAATTTCATGTCTATTAGCCATCAAAACGATCATGATTTGCAGTCTTGTATGCTTTGTTACAGTTTTGCACGTTTGCTGGAAGTTGTGGAATAAGAATGAATTAGATGGATTATGTCTTAGTTTGGTTGCCTTTTTGATATCATGTGTTCCAGTTCCTTGTCAATTTCACTTGTCTGGATGGTAATTGCATGATTAAATTGATGAGATGGATGCTTAATATTGCCATGAGAGTCTTGGCCACTGCTGTTCAGAATGATGTTTTAAAGAGATGATTTTTGTTTTCCTCCCTCCCTCCCTCATAGAATTCACTTGAGGTTTGCTTCTGCGAAATCTAGGGGGAAGGGAAGATTAGTCACCGGCATCACCAGTACCCTACCCTTGAAATCCATCAGGACCCTACCCATATGTTTTACCAGGAACAGGTGCATAGTTTTGATTGTCTCTCCTATGAACCATTATGCACTTGAGGTGCAGAGCTCCATCTATCTCCTTGCGGCAGGTCTCTCTATTGCTGATAGCAATTGTTGTTATAACCTTGTTAACTGTAGTTTCCCTGGTATGAATGCACATATCTCTCCTTTGTCCTTGATATGGATCCCTTCCACCGGGGCACAATCCATATTGCCCATTGGCATGGGATTTCTTCTTTCACCTTGCCCCTTGTCTATTTGCCACTCAGCCTCCTTGCCTGTCATAGTTTCTATTGTGACCACGCATTCTGCCCACCCAGCCTCCCATATTGAACCGGAGGTGGTCTGAGTAATTACTCCATTTTCATACTTGTGACCTAATGACTTGGTAAGCTCAACAAAACAACAAGCGTTGCAGGGTCATGAATCATAGACGCATTGGAAAGCTGAGGTCATGGAATTAGAGGATGAATGGATTAAATGACAGAAAATGTGGCGGGGATGTATAGTAGGTGAAATTCCCAGTGGAGTCGAGTCATACATCCGTACTCCTTGATTGGGGATCAATGTAGGAATCTGGTAATACAAAAACAAATCCTCGTAGATAGGAAACTCATCAAAGACACTTGCTTTTGAATTGCTCTGACTCTGTTTTAGTCCATCACAGCCTGATAAGTGGTCGTGCTACATGCACAAATTCTCTTTCTTGCTTCCTCCAAATTTAAACAAGAGTATCAAAAGTCATCTCAACTTTGCAATGTAGATCATGCGACGGTTGCCTTGGGACATCGACAGTGGACTACACTCATCACAAAAAGCATTTAATTCTCATGATCAGGAAATAACATATCCATGATGTTATGGTGCTAAATGTAAACATCATATTAACTACTGCAAATGTGGGGTCGTGAATGTCGAATTTTAAAGAAGGTGTCAAGAGCTTATGCTCAGGAGTGTCGTATTGGCCATCGCATAGGTCCAACCCACCAATGCAAGCCATTATTTTGTGGTTGTTTAGCATAACAATTTGTTTGTATCGAGAAAAAAGTACACAATAGGAACCCCTAGTTCATTGAATGATTTTTTAAGGTTACATTATGCTTTTGAATTATTTTTCAGTAGAGATAAATTTTAATATAATTAGTCAATGAAAATTAGTCATACACGTTGCCCAACTACACTTGTTAGTGAGGATAATTTGCTTTTAGAAATAAGGCTGCCCATGCTGATTCATTTTGGCATACATGTGCCCAATTTATTTATTCTTATTTATCATTACAAATCTTTGTTTGACCAAAGATCTCTATCCGCACTACCTTAACATCTTGTTTTAAGTCGCTTAAATATTTTCAACCTTTCCTCTCTTTTTCCGACGTGGATAACTTCTTAAAAACAGAACGTAACTTCATTTAGTATTAAGCAGATATTGATATTTTCAAACTTTCCTAGCAGGAAGGAGGGAGGGGGAAAGAATTTATGAAATTAAATGAAGGCGTATAAATGAGGAATTACTGGAAAGGAAGTAGATAGAGCTGATATAAAAAGGGTGCAAAATCCTTTGATCAGAGTGATACTTCACCATTATGATAATATTATAGTAAGAGAACTCGTGAAATTGATCTGAATAAATTTTCTATTGAAAATATCAATATGATGATCCATGAAGTCTCGTAAAAAAAAAAATTAAATTGATTAGTTAAATCTGACAATCAAAAATAAATTAGTAATGAAAGAGATTATTATCTATGTTGACTTTATGGGAGGATTTTGTTGGCTACAAAAGACTCTTGAGTATTATTATTTTTCTAATTTAAACAAAGAAGGGCGATAGTTCATCCAAATTACAAAGTTCTAGTCGAAATCAATACCATGAAATGGAAAAGAATGCTATGAGATATTAAATGAAAATCAAAACTCTAAACTGAAATTGGATGTGGCTTGAAGTAAAAGGTACATTTGACTGTAATCTGATAGGGAGGAACTCATTTTGCATTTCCTTATGTTTTCTCCCACTTTTAAGAGGAAATATTTTTGTGAGCCCACAAGAAAATTTTTCTCTGCCATTCTCTTCTTCACTTCCCTCGCACTCATTTTAGCCCAACAAAGAAAGAAAATTTCTAATTTTGTACCATAACACGGTAGGTTACATATTTGAAAATCTGAATGGATCAACAAATGTTCAGACATAGCTTGTATTTCCAAGCATGCTTACTAAATACTAGTTTCGCACACTAAGGTAGCTTGTTAGCATTGGTATATTGTCCTCGAACATAATGGTAAGTTCTCCCATGTTGAATGTAGATTATGACTTTTTGAAATTACAAAATTTGACCAATTTTCCAATTCCTTTCTAATTGCAATTATGCTTCAGCAGGTATGGATTAATGATCCCGTTAACATACATATAGAAACATACTATTGCACTTTATATTCACTTGTTCCATTAATGAGAGGTACATCATTGCGTAATGGAAGAATGCTTGGCAAGCTCAGTGCAAGGTCCACTTCTTTATTTGACTACTTACAACTAGAGAACTCTCTCTCTCTCTCTCTCCCTCCCTCCCGCACTTGGTCCTCCATCCAAACCAAACCAAACACAACCTTGATTTTCCTACTCCCATAGGGAAAAGTCCTTCCCCTTTTGGGCTGATTGTGGGTGAGGAGGGATCCGAAGTTTCCCCAAAAATAGCAAACAGAGAAATCCGAGTAACATTATCTTTTCTTTCTACTATAAATTCCGAGAATCTCTATTTTTTACTAAGACACTTGTTGTTGGATTGAATTCTAACAAATCATTCGTGAATTTGTAAAAACTCTTTATTTATTAAATAAAATAAAAATTAGAATTCAATTCTAATTTAAAGACAATAATAGAATAGATTATCAAATGTATATTTCTATATTTCACATAGAAAGATAAAGAAGAATAAGTCTCATTTATTTAATTATCCATTTCTTGCACTTGTTATTTAATATATATATATATATATACTCACTTAGATATACTCAACATAAATATATACGGATTATAATTATTCTAAGACATCTTTCAAACAATAACAGGTACAAATATTAAATCAGGTACCCGTTCTATGGTAATTTTTAACAACTTACCCTCTTTCTTTGTGCCTTTAGTGGGCCTCGGACTCACCAGCTTCCACCCCGGCAGTGGCAAATGACTTCACCACTTCTTCGCCTACCCAGACATCGACTACCGGGGCCTTCTACCTGTGGAAGACCACTCGAGCAACTAACTCCACCTCTCTTTTGAACAAGGGATTGCCGCGGGGGACGTTGGCGGCAATGATAGTGGGGATTAGGATGGGGGACTGATTCTGCTGGTTAGGGCAGCACCACTGACACTGCAAAGCAGATACACCGCGAATGTGGATAGGGCACGGTGCGCGTCGTGGCAAAGCAAGGCGGCGCGGCCGTGGCCTGTTAGTGTTGTGACTGCAAAGGTGCCTCTCTATTGTTACGAACCACGCCGCCATCTCCGCCGTTGCTCCCTCGAGCCCCACCGTCGCCTGTCAAAGCCCCGTTGACAGCTTCAATTCGTCCCCTACCACTCTCTCTCTCTCTCCCGGAAAACGATTCCGCTCTACTCTCTCTTGTCCAGCAAACCACGCTTAGGTTGTTGCCTCCCAAATAATAATCTGTTTCTTTTAAAGATAGTTTCCTAGTTCACCTCATGCAAGACGACACTTTAAAGCTTTGACTTTCAAGGGCATCCGATTTGTCAAACATCACTAATTTTCTCTGGCAAATCTATTGCTGTTAGTAATTTTTTTCATACGGTTAGTAAAATCTTAAATAGAATGGTATCTTGTGATAAATGAAGTAAGTAATTTGTACTCGGCATCCGTATTTTATTGGTCGCCTTTAGTTTTCTCTAAATATGTTTGTTGATTTCAGTACAAGTCTAGATTTCCTATTCCAATTTTCACCTATACTTTTAATTTGCTTGTGATTTCAGTTTCCTGCATTTCGACTCGAGTTGTTTATTGTTTCAAAAAAAAAAAAAATCATGTAATTTTACCGAAAAGAGAAACCGATTGTAAAAATAGAGGTAAGAGATACAAAGGAAATCTCAATAATCGAGCCTATCTTTCTCTCGGTAACGAATGAAACTCAAACTGCCGACTTCAAAATTTTCAAGTCCGAATCCGAGGAAAGAAGGGAACTAGAGTCAATTTCGTTTGCTTTGCATCAAAGGGATCAAGTCGACTAAAACCTTCTGTTGACACTCGAATTTTTATCGATGCTCTAAATATCCATTTTTCGCCAAAAAAAAAAGATAAAAAGGAAAAAAAGTGAAGAATGAATAAAAATGGATCAAATAAAATGAATGAATGATGAAAATGAAGTCGCGTGGGCCGACGTGTCTAGCCCACTTGGTTTTTCCGGCTCACCCCTTAACCGGGCTTCCAGTTTACTTTATTCTCTTTGGCCCATTTTCCTTCTTTTTCTTCAGCCTACCAGAGCCTAAAAAAGAAGCCCAGCCCATCATTCATTCTTGCGCGCTTGCGCTCGCTCGTGTGAAGAGCGTCTGTAACGCAAGAAGGAGAGAAGGTACAGTGACGGTCACCGAACAAATGCCCGTGAGCGAGGGATTAGAAAGGAAGCTGTGACGGAAGCAGATCCGAGAGCGTGAATCTTCATCGAAATACTCGCGGCTCAACCCCGCGAAAACGAGATATATTCGTGCGAGATAATGATGTCTAGAACCTGTCGCGTCGTGTTTTGGTTGGAAAATAGTGTCAAAGCTGAATCAAAGACCTGTTCTCGTGGCTGCACAACATGTGTTCGACAAAATGCTCGAATGATGCGCCCAAATCCATGTTATCCGATCGACGTTATAAATTTAGTTCGAGGCTTGATTGCGCATATTTTGTTGACGCACGTCTGCTTTCTTCGTGATTTGCTATGTTTTTTTGTTTGATTTCACGGCCCACCTTTTGATGTTCGTTGACAGCCATGCAAAACCGAACTTGGTTCGGCCGTCGCCGGCGATAGGCCGACGACGGCCGGAGATGTAATCTGGTGATGGTGTGTGGTGGTGTGAGCGTCGGTGTCCGTACATGGCCGCTAGTTGTATAGGTTCAAAAAATGGAGAAGATGAAGGTCTAGAGTGAAAAAATGGCTTCGGGGAAGAAAAGGGGAAGAAGAAGAAGAAGAAGTGCAGTAGAAAAGGACTTAATAAGGAAAAAGACAAAAGAGGAAAAAAATTTTAAAAATAATAAAAAATTCAAAATATATTTTTTGTAAATCCTACCGGGTTGGATCCAGGTAGACGGGTTGGATCGGGTTAACTCATTACCCAATAATAATAATAATAATAATAATAATAATCAGAAAAATAATAAAAATTCAGAAGATTGGAAAATTGGAAAATTTCTAAAAAGTGAAACAAAAAATAGGATTCTTTGTTTTGCATTGTTTTTTTCATTTTTTAAGGATAATATTAGGATGCTTATATAGTTTCCTTTATAATTATAATTGATTACGCATTTCAATATTTTGTTACTTTCTTATTCTAGAATGGTTAGGACGAATCTTAAATTTCATTTGGATAAGTTGTTATGGCGTTCGTCAGCACATAATCAAGTAGGTACTAAAAGGGAGTTAGTCTTAAGGCTAACATAATCAAATTCTCAAGTCTAGAATATCTGGTTATAAAAAATAAGATATCCTCCCGTATTTTACTTGGGTTCTAGTCAACCGAAAAAGGCTAATGATGACTCTTTTGTCAAAATTTGTGTATGCTTAATTGATTTAAAATTTAAACGTCCGATGTCGTGCGAAGTATGAGCTTGGTAGAACCCGAGTCAATAGAAAGTATAACAATACCCCCAAAACATAACTCTCTTTCCCCCAAGGGGTTAGGTCACGACACCTTCTATTAAGAACAGAATAACATAATCCAGAACAATAATTATTGACACATTGCATGTAACAATAATCATCAATGCACCATTTTGATACTAGCAAGATCATCTAAAAGTAATTTCGCATGGATATTAAAATGGCCAAATAAAAAGGAAGCAATTGGAATGACATCAGCTAGAGCTTGAATTCTAGAAACGAGCAACAATGGCGATGGTCTGCATCTAGTGCGCCTGAAGGTCTTTTTGGTAGAGACATTGCTAGCCGGAGACAACAAACGTGACTAGGAATCTCTATCTACTCCAAGCTCAGCATCAAGGCAAAGCAAGCACTCCTTTCTTTGGTCAAAGAGAAGACCAGGCCAGGGGAAAAAGCTGAAATGTTGCGGTGATGGGGCTGATGGGTCTGGGCCATGGATCAAATCAATGGGTTTGTTCTTGTGGGCTGCGCCAATTGGCTTTTTTATTTGTTATTTATTTTTATCTTTTTATTATTCTCTTTTTTTGTTCTTTTTGCTACCATTCATTGTTTTTATGCTCTTTTTTTACAAAAAAAATGTATTCTTAATTTGTCTACTAAAATTTAGGTATCGACAGTTTCAAAATATTTACCTAATATTTAAAGAAGAATATCATGCCATCACGAACAAACTACAAGACATTGTATGTGTCGTTGCATCAAATCTTAACTTACTAAAGGTTATCATAGTTTCTTGATCAATGGAAGATACGAGCCAAAAATATATGACAATCCAATCGAATAGAATCAGGTATGTGTTGATGAAATATTGACTCATCTAAAATGACTTCATTTATGACTCGGATTAATATGGACCCTAATTCCAATCTCACCCATTTGGTGGGTCGAAGTCCTAGTAATCCGAATGGAAGATTAAACAAAGATTGGTACGAGGGAAGAGAAAGAGATGGCTTTTTATAGTGGAAGATGATTCTTTCGTGTTTTGTTTTTCCTGCTCTAGGATTCTTTTTCAATTTATCTGAAGTTTTCAAAGTGAAGAAATGATTAAATATGGCAAAGAGTCAAGGAAAAAGCAAAAGAAATGAATAAATATGTTGAAAAATAACATAGATTTTAATAAAACTAATGTTTATAAAGTTTCAGTTGAAAAATCGATTAGATGACTGGTCAAGTGGCCCAAGACTTGATTTGCAAGTCAAAAGTCGCAAGTTTAATTTCCCAATCTATTATCCGTTTTGGGATAATTATGCGAATAACTTGGCAGAATTAATTTGAACAATATCTTGTGGCAAACACATTCACCCATTTGGGGCCAAATATTGTTGTGGGTTTGAGAAAATCCAAATAGAATGTCCAGCAAAAACATTTGAGTCGCCATTGATGCCCCTCGATGAAGGGCTGTGACTCCACTTCGACGAATTTCCATTTCCACAATGATGTCGAGACAATTTCCTTCATGCGCAATAGCATAATTAACAATAACCTTTTTCAACAATAACAATAATAATAGACAATTTTGTCTCCATACCAGAAAAAAGGCGAATATATGGTGGAGTAGTTGGCACTGAGCATTCGCCCTTGAAATTTCCTTTGCTTCCAATTATATTTTTCTTGTCTTGAATAAGTGTAAGCTTTATTTGGTATTTCAGCACATGAAGTTACAATTGATGTGAAATTGCAACAATCAAGTCATAACAATGAATTAAATGTTGATAATTAGCTTATGTAGAGGATGATGGTGTGAAATAACTGAATAAAGCGTGTATTTTGTAGGTAGTGTGGCTCGAAGGTAATTTTAGTACAAAGAAATGGTGGAGTGCCTCACTTGTTTTTAATTAGCGGAGCATAGGATTCGGGAGAATTTTTTTTTTAAAAAAATAATAATTTTGGATTCTTTGAGGTCAAGCATAATCAAAGCAAGCATTTATTTTTTTAGTGATTATTTGGATGTTGTAGATGATTAAATAATGCACTGTACAACCTGTGCGCATTGAGGACAGGCCAAGAGATGCAAACAATCCACAATCTAGTAACTCAACCTTTTGTCTACTATCTCTAATAATCCATCCGTTGGTAGTGAAGGTGGATTTTGATGATACAGTTCACGCTGATGGAGTGAGCATGTCATGTTCCACCATGGAAAGAATAGGAAAACACAATACTTTGGCCTTCCATCATCATAGAAGGTCGACATTGTCTTCCTCGAATTTTTCAAATGTAGTTCCCATCATCCTTGTAGAGATATTCATTCACCTCACCAGCAATCAGCCCTGGAGTGCTTGAGGCCTGCCGTTCTTTTTTGGGGCACATGTGGCCCAAGAGCACGGGTCCGAAGTGGCACGGCTCATTGGCCATCCTAACTAAAATTTATCTGAGCTCATATACAGATATTAGAACATTTTCTGATAGTCGAGGACCCTTCCTTGAAAAAAAGCGTTGCTGACACCTTCATAGATATTTTTGGCGCTCCAATCCATCTCATTCGAACATCAAATCACATTTCCCATCTTGCATTCACTTTATCCCTCCTTCACTGTCTCCTGTCTTTCACCGAAAGTGTTACTGACAGCCTCGCAGAATATTTCGGAACCTCAACCCATCGGACATCTGTAAAATTTCCCATCTCGCAATCACTCTCTGTCCTTTCTATCCTTCACCGAAAATTGATGGTGACAGCTTCGTTGAGGTTTTAGCAGCCTCGACCAATCTTATTTGAGACATCTATCCACAATTCGCATCTGCCCTTTCCATCCGTATCCTCCCTGTCTTCTATCCTTCACGGTAATTCAGACACCAGTCACGTGTCCCATCTCGCAACGAACAATAGTCTGGAAAAAGCAATATGTTATGGGCCCACCGAACTTGTCTTTTAAGGAAAGAACTCATTTTGCATTTCCCCCCCCTTTTTTTTTTGGTAACCCAGGGAACCTCCGGTCGCCGCTTCGCGGCGGAAGTAAACCCTGGGGGTAGGCCTCCCACCGCTAGTCCATCCCCAGTTAAGACGCGCGTTTGTGCATGACACACTGCGTCCGGCAAGTTTCGAACTCCTCCCCTCGTCCGGCATTTCCCCTCTCTTTCTCCCGACTTTCCGGAGGAAAATTTCTTGTGGGCCCCCACAGGAAAATCTTTCTCAACGGTTCTCTTCGTATTCCTTGAATCTTTATTTTCCTCGCTTCTTTTCCCCCAATTCCTGAAGCCCGCTTCATTCTACGGAATGGCTCCATTCGGAATTATATATACAGGTCTTGCTCTCAAAAGAAAAATCATGGTAGCAAACATTTGGAGTGGTTCCATAAATAACATCTTTCGTTTGATGAGAAACTCGAGATATAAGAATTCTCCCACAAGTGTTGATGTTCTCATTAATAATAATATGTGTCAACTTGACTACTATAGTTGCATAAGTAGACATTCCTCAAAGAAACGTCAATGACATTGGTAAGCTTCTAAATTCAAATTATGTTTTGCACTCGGCATTATAGCCTGTTGTTTTTTTCTGGTCCATCAAGCTATGCTAAGAATGAAGTAAAGATGAGATGTGAATGGTTTGGGCAAAGAAAAAAGTGGATGAACAAGACAACGTCTTTGTCCTCAGCAATGGTGCATAGAGATTTTTGCAGAGGAGCGAGAGGTTCCTTTAAGTTCTTCCGTTGATCGATATCTTGCAATTAACTATCTTGTATTATCTGTTTTTAAATATTGAAATTGAATGTCATGGCTACATATGGATTATGTACCTTTTTAACTAGAGATTCTTGTTAGCTCCATAGTTGATAGAATAACAACTCCAATTGTGACACTAAAACAATTATACGTGTATCATGATTATTTGATTATGTCAGGTTATTTAAATTTTTTGGTCATATTTTTAAGTATGTTTTCCCATAGTTTAAAGCAATTTTTGTTTTTGGGTGATCAGCTGAATATGTTTTTTTTTTTTTCAGAATTATTGCCATTTTTAGAATATTTGTTGTTGTTATTCGTAAAACAATTTGTACAAAGTTGGGACCAAATATATAATCATATATGGCTACGCACATATTAAGTCGAAGCTAGATGGGACAACGTTGAGAGAGAGAGAGAGAGAGAGAGAGAGAGAGAGAGAGAGAGTACAGTGGAGTCGGGTCCCCCGACGCGAGGTTGAAAAATGAAAGAATGCGTAGAGAAGCAAGAAGCGTAGAAGTTTGGGGAGAAATCTTTTGTGTTTCTTCAGTTGTATTCAATGTACAAAACTTAGTAATTATAATACAAGATGTACATGAAGAAAAGGTAATGAAATATTCTACAAATCAATCTAATATCTCAATCTAATCCCTAATTGATTTAGTGTATGATTATAATTAAATCGGATTCCCGAAATATCTTCCGAATCTTCAACTATATCTTCCAACAAAAAATCAAGAAACTTTAATAATTGCAACACGATCCACAATGTATAAAGTCGTACTGTCTATATGCATCATGAGGCTGACATAACACTAACCTTCAATAATTGCAACGTGATCCACGGCAAAAAAGCAACTTAACTTTAAGCCGTTTAAACTCTTAACCTCGCTTTGTTAAGTCTTTCTCCCTCCTCCTCCTCCTCTGCATTTTAGAGGGAGAGATATCAGTAGTAGCATCAGAGGAACGATTGTGGACGTGTGTGATCGGTACTTGTTAGGGAAGGAGAGAGATGTAAGGATTTGGAGTTCATAGAGAATCGGAAAGAGGGTCATTGAATTGTTAACGAGGTGTAGTCAATCAATGCAATTGTCGGGTTTTCTTAAAAATATTAAAAGTGAGGTTTTGACAAATAAATGATGAGTATAATTAGTAATTTTTATTAAAAAAATGAAAAGGCATTTGTCATGGACCTTCAATTTCTCTCAATGGAGTTGTGTATGTAGCTCAAAGCCTATGCATGTTCACAAGATTGACAAATTGTTGTCTTTTAATTATTAATGGAGTGCCGGGAAGCATCCAACAAATCTCCATCAAATGTGGCACTTCCTCCATTTCATACGGATTGGATAATTATCAAAGATATATATATATATATACACACATGTGATAAATTTATTTTTTATATTATTATCTTTTGAAAATGGGCAAGTTGCCACACTTGATTTTTTCATCTCGATTTCTATTTGAAGTTGATTTTGGCAGATTAACAATCTACACTTGGGAGCTGAGCCCCCCTTCCCTTCTTTTCCTTTTATTCTTGGGAAGGTTTGGTGAGTATTTCTTCTATAGTAAAAACTATTAGTTATTTAAATTCTAACCTTAATATCAAATTATTCATGTTTTTTTTGCACATGAAAATAAAATTAAGATATTGGGAATGAGAAATTACTTCCATTAAAGTTCACATATTTAAATGATGAGGCATGACCAACTAAAATTTAACAATAAAATTTCGGGTCATCAGCTTGGAAGAATTTATGATTTGATGGTCGTAGCATAATCAGCTTATATATTAAGATTGATGAGGAAATTGAGCGCGACTCTTGTGGATCTTATCTTCGTTACGTTTTGTCAAATAAACTGGGTGCTATTAGAGACGCAATGCCTATCTTCTCGAGAATTGATGTAAGGGGCTGAACATTTTCCTGTACTTTTCACATGTCAATTGTCGTACCGAGCATCTAAGTAAAAGAAAGACGGACAATTCGGTGGACAATTCGGTGGAGTTGGGTCCCTCGGTGATTGGCTGAGTAGCCTTCACGTGCATGAAGCCGTACTGCCCATGCGCACCACTGGGTTGACATAACACGCAACTTTAATAATTGCCAGGCAGCAACTTCATCTCCACCCTGGTTAACTCTTAACATCACTTTGTTCAATCTTCCTCCTCCTCTGCGTTTTAGAGAGAGAGAGAGAGAGAGCACCGTCCCAACTGGCACGGCCCATTGGCTATCCTAATTAAAATCCGTTCGAGTTCATGTACCATTTTCTGAGAGTGGAGGATCCTCCATTAAAAAAAATGTTGCCGACAGCTTCATAGATATTTTTGGAGCTTCAGCCCATCCCTTTGGAACAATCATTCACATTTCCCATCTCGTGTGCACTTTATTTCCGTCCTTCACAGTCTTCTGTCTTTCTCCGAAAGTGTTGCCGACAGCTTCGCAGATAATTTCGGAACGTCAATCCATCAATTCGGACATCTGTAAATTTTCCCATCTAGCAGTCACTACCAAACATTGTGAGTGACAGCTTCGTTAACGTTTTATGAGTCTCGACCAATCTTATTCAGACATCTATCCACATTTCCCGTCTCCCGATTCAATCCGTGTCCTCACTGTCTTCTATCCTTCACCATAATTCAGCCATGCGCCCCCGTCGAATCTCCAAATGACCGAGAGTCCAGAAAATGCAACATGTTATGGGCCCACTGAGCTCGTCATTTGAGGAAAAGCAAGAGCTCCATTTTGCATTTCCCGCTATTTTCTCCCCACTTTCCGAAGGAAAATATCTTGCGGGTCCCCACAGTAAAATCTTTCTCTACCATTCTCTTCGTATTCCTTGAATCTTTTATTTTCCTCACTTCTTTTCACCCAATTCCTGAAACCCGCTTCATTCTACGGAATGGCTTCATTCGATTCTATACATACGGGTCTTGCTCTCAAAAGAAAAATCAAGGTAGCTAACTTTTGAAGTGGCTCCTCATCCGTAAACAACATCTTTTGTTTGATGGGAAACTCAAAATGTAAAACTTCTCCCATAAGTGACGATAACATCGTTAATAATAATAATATGTATAGACTCGGCTATAGTTGCATTAGTAGATGTTACTAAACAAAATGTCAATAATATCAACAAGCTTCTCAACTCAGATTATGTTTTGCACTTTGCATTAAAAAATGAAGTAAAGACGAGATGTAGATGGTTTACACAAAGAGAAAAAGTGGATGAACAAGGCGACTTATTTATCCTCAGCAATGGTGCATGCAAATGTTTTACATAGGAGACAGAGGTTCTTTTCATTTCTTTCGTTGATCAATATCTTGTAATTTTTATCTTATATTATATATTTTTCCATATAGAAATTGAATATCAGGGCTACATATGGAATATATACATTTTTAACTAGAAATTTACTTAGGTCCATAGAATAACAAATCCTACTACGAGACTAAAATAACTTTACGTGCATGATGATTATTTGATTATATAGGGTTATTTAAACTTTTTGGTCATATTTATAAATATGTGTTCTCGTCGTTTAAAGCAGTTTTTGTTTTGGGTGATCGATCGAATGTGTTTTTTTCCTTTTTGTTAGGATGATTGACCGAATTAAGAGGTTGGCCTCTTTAGAATATTTGTCGCTCTTATTCATAAAACAATTTGTACGAATTTGGGACCAAACGTATAATCATATATGGCTTTGCACATATCAAGTCGAAGCTAGCAGGGACAAAGTTTAGATTGATAGAGAGAGAGAGAGAGAGAGAGAGAGAGAGGATAGTACGGTGTAGTGGGGTCCCTTGGGGTGGGGTTCAAAAAGCATGAAGCTTTAATAATTGCAATACGATCCACAATGTATAAAGTCATACTGTCCATCTGCATCACGAGGTTCCATGACACCCTGGTTGAATTCTTAACATCACTTTGCTTTGTCCTCCTCCAATTTAGAGAGAGAGAGCAGGAGCATTAGGGAGCAAAGATCGTGGAGGTGTGTGGTCGGTACATATTAGGGAAGGGGAGAGACTCCCAAGGATTTGGATTTTACAGAGATCCGGAAAGGGGGTCCTTAAATTGTTAACGAGGTATTATAACTCAATGGAATCGGGTTTTCTTTAAAACTATTAAAGTGAGGTCTTGAGAAATAAATGATGAGTATAATTAGCAATTTCCAGAAAAAAGAAAAATGAAAAGGCAACTTTCATGGACCTTCAATTTCTCTCATTGGAGTTGCGTATATAGCTTAAAGCCTATTCATGTTCATGAGGTTAGATTGGTGTCTCTTATTATTAATGGAGTGCTCAGGTCTTTTTGAGCATCCTACGAATCTCTATCAAATGTGGCAATTCCTCCATTTCATACATATCGGATTTTTATTGAAGACAAACAGTTTTTATTTATATATCTATAATAAATTTACCTTTTATATTATGTTCTTTTGAAAATGGGCAGGTTGCCACACTTGATTTTATCATCTCAATTTCCATTCAAAGTTTGTTTTGGCAGCCTAACGGTCTAAACTTGAGAGCTGAGCCCCTATTCCTTTCGACTCTTACTTGAATGTTATAATTTTTTATCAATTAATTGATTGTCATGACTTAAAAAAAAGTTTATTTGAGTGGCTTAACTTCTATAATTAATTATTTAAATACTACAACTCCCACCACAAGTGTCATGATGCGTAGCACTTTCGAGAAACCTCTTGAGAAGGTTATAGCGCTCAAGTGAATATTTTTAGAAGTTTTATAGTATTTAAGTGATTGGAATTAAAAATGTTCTGATACTCTTGTTGTGACATTTTTTCAAAGTTAGCCTTATATAACTAGGGCATTACAGACTTTTACATGCCATGACAATACAATCACGTAAGCACTTCAAGATGCGTTCAGACTTTTACGGAAGAAGAGGGGACAAGGAAAACATTTTGGCCAAAATTGGTGGTCTTCGCATAGTACAACAGTAGAAAGCATTATTGTGCTTAGCGGACTCTGTTATCGTCCGACTTTATTAAAGCTGATACTTAAAAGAGCTCATGAAGTGACTGAAATTGGAGTGCATCATCTGAATTGAATTATGGACTTTAGAGAGATTGGGGCCTCGCCGCTGCTGGTAGCTAGAGGTAAGCACGTATGAAATGATTAATAAACGGCGATGGTGGTAGGCAGCCGGATAATTCTCACATTCCACAAGCGGCGTGGTCCGAAGGAAATTTTAGTTCAAAAAGAAATGGAGTGGGTTTTTTTAGAACCATCAAATTGAGGTTCTAAAAAATAAACGATAATTATGCTTATCAATTTTTATAAAATTAAATGAAACGGCATCTTCCATGATCCTTCAGTATTCCAATGGAGTTGTGTGTATAGCTCAATACATATTCACAAGATTAGTAGATAGGTGTCTCTTCAATATCAATCAAGTCTCTGAAATTCTTTGTAAACTCGAGTAATCCTCATCAAGGACGGCGATCCTTTTTATCCCACACACATCAATAATCACCAATGACATACTCCTATGCTCCCAAAAGTGGCCCTAAGTAAATGCACAAATATGGTGATTTAGTCACAATTACCATTTGAGCAACCTCTTGGATTTAAAAGATACGCGCCGCTTGGTTTTCTTGAAAGAGAGCCGAACTAATGTAAAGTGAAAACTCTTAATTTTTCCTTATAAAAAATTCTTGATTTTGTAAATGATATCAACCATTGTGATCACGGTTTTATATCATATTCTTTTAAAAATATTTTACTTGCTGCCCTTGATCTTCTAATCTCAATTTATATTCGAAGTTGATTTTGGCAGCTTAATATTTTAAATTTGGGAGCTGAGCCCTACTTCTTTTCTTTTCTTTTAACTCATGGGAAGGTTAGGAGGATATTTCTTCTACACTAAAAAAATTTCATTAAAATTTAATTCAAATGATGACGCGTGACCAATTAAAATCTAATTGTAAAAGTTATGGGTCACAAGCTTCGAAGAACTTGGAGTTGATGGTCACGGCATAATTAGCTTAAATATTAAGATTTATACGGAAATTGAGTGCAACTGTCGTGGATTGACAGTTGCACTCAATCCTGGAGAGGTGCAAGTTGGAGGAACATTTCTCACCCTATGTTAACGTAATCTATGTTAATAAAGTATTTTTTAAATTCCAAATAGAACTCTTACCAAAAGGCTTCATATCATTTCTCGCTTGAAGTATTTTCTTTCAAAAGTTGTAGGGTCATGTGACATCTATTTCAGCTTTGTAACAACCGTAGCAGTTACCAGTTAGGGCGGCAAGAAAACACTGTGATATGGAGTACACTCGTGGTGGACTTGCGACATACTAACTACATTGCCATATAAGGAGCTACTGATTCTCAGGAAAGGAAGAAGACAGACCCGAAGTGGATTTCCGGTTGCTCCGATCCCCCTCCTTTTCTTTTCACGATTTCTTTGATTTCACTGTGCATAAAACTTCTGAAAGCGGGATGATCATTGATAATCGTGGGCATTAGAGAGGAAGCAAAGAAAGAAGAAACTCCCTTTTTTTCACCACGAGTGCTATGTCCTATCGAATTTCTAGCACATGAATAAACGTTTTGAAAAAATTATAACACTTAAATTATCAAAAAATGATTATGGCAATTAACTGAATGTTTTTTTTTTTTTTATAATTCATTGGACTATAGCGATTGAAAGAAAAAATTATGGTACTTCGAGTATTGTATGAAAATTATAGTATTTAAGATATGTTTATCTCAAATAACGTACAACATCTGCGCATCGGAGGTCAGGATGGGTATCTTGGGGAAAATAAAAACAACGGTAATGCACATGTGTGTGAGTTCATATGTGTATAATGTAGTCATGCTTCATATATTAAAGCCACGTGCTCCTGTCCTTGGCAGTTGTAACATTTAATTGACTTCTTTCTCGAGCTAGACTTCGGTCTCAATTTACGTCAATTACATGAAGCCCCTCCCTTTTATCTAGTTTCTTGGGATTCTAAGCCATTTTTCAGTTGGAATCGGTGGCCGACGTTGACTATCTGATTAATGTCGACCCAGGATGACATTGGAACCGGCGTCCAATACAATAGTTGTTTAGGAAAACGATTTCTTAATATAAACGTTATTAGTATTGGAAATGTAATCAAAATTACACCACACTATCTTACCCAGACAAAAACGAATACATCAAAGAAATATAACTTCAAAAATAGACAAACAAGTTCATGATTCAAGATCGACCCAGATAGGGATGGATTGCAGGTCTCATGGAATGATGAATCGGGAATTTTTTATCTCACGGGAAATGCTCATCCAGTTTCATTGGGATTCAGCTGTCCGAAAATAGGGTGAGAATAGCAAGAGTGTTAACTTTTTTTTTCCCCACTCACTTGAGTGACACAAATTTAAAAAATCGATTATGTAAGTGTCATCAGTAGTTTGCCTTGCTGTAAAATCCAACATGGATGTCAGTCATCCTATGCGATTTTCATTTGCTTTGATGTTATCAATTTTTTAATATTTTAAATTATATTATTATTATATTAAATTTTAAATTTTTAAATTTATTTTATTTTTCCTTTTCCTAGGACTAGTGAGGGTCACCAACGACCCTCGCTAGCCACAAAACCCTCGTCCAAGAAGGGCAAGGGCAAGGTGGCCTCACCTATGACTGCCTAAAACTAGGGAGGGCCGTCACGGCCACACTGAGCGAGGGCTGCCTTACCCTCAATCACGAAGGCCCTTGCTAGCTCTAGGTGAGTAAAAAAAAGAAACAAAAAGTAAAAGAAAAACCAAAAAATTTCAAAAAACAAATTTAGAAATCCATGTAAGATGATTTTCCGAAATTGACATTCAAATGATTGAATTTTTTTTTTATAATCAAGTGATTATCATGACAAAATTATGACATTTTTACTATTCTTTTCTATTGGGACTGTCTGAATCAAAATAGATGCACATTTACAAAAGGGTCTCAATCAGCGGAGGTCACGTCAATTTCAATATTTGAAAAATCTTTGTGCAGTGGAAGACGATGTATGAAACCACAGACCTCAAAAGATGGCGACGGGATGGCATCTTCGGGAAATAAAAACTTAATGTCACTATACATGGGCAAGGGTTGGGTCTATGTGTGTGTGACATAGTAATCCCGCCTCTATTAAGGCCACGTGCTCCTCTTTCTGATCGTTGCAACTCTAAATGATCACTTCCTCCCTCTAGATTTCCATCTCTCCATTTGCGCCTGTTGCTAGAAGCTGTATCTTTTCACCTAATCTTTCGTGGCTGGGGATTCATCCTACTGAACCTTTCCAGTTCGGTCATTTCGCTTCGTTTCGTTTCCGGGTTCCATCAGTTCCGCCTTTCTCGGCATATACAATTTCTCAACCTCCATTTCTCCTACAAGAGAACCACAAAAGTCGAAGTCGAAAAGGGGGGAAAATGACGGATATTGTTCTGTCTGTAGCTTCCAAAGTGGCAGAGTACCTGGTGGCTCCGGTCGGTCGTCAATGCGGCTACGTGATATTCACCAACAGCTACGTTGGCCAACTTAAGGAAGAACTCGAGAAGCTCGAGGAAGTGAGTTTTGGGGTGCAGCGTTCCGTCAATGATGCTGAAAACCAAATGATGGAGATAAGACTAGAAGTTAACAGATGGAAAAATGATGCAGAGAACTCTGCCGACAAGGCGCGCTGCGTGCTGGATAACGATGGAAGAGCCAATAAAACTTGCTTCTGCGGTTGGCTTCCCAGCCCGAAGGAGCGTTATTTTCTCGGCAGAGACGCGAGGAAGACAGCCCAGGCCATCCAGGAACTCATTCCGCAGGGTAAATTCGAGAGGGTCTACTACGAGAGAGCTCCACCGGGGCATGTACCGGGTGCTTCCGACGTGAATTTGTCGGCCGCTGATGGGGGTGACACTATCATCGATTCGCGAGCTTCCATCTTTCAGGACATAATGAAAGCTCTGGATGATGAGAAGCTAAAAGTGATTGCGGTCTACGGGCCTGGCGGCGTGGGGAAGACTACTCTGCTGGAGGAAGTCGAGAAGAAACTCAAGAAAGAGGGAAGGCCGTTCCACATGATCGTCAAAGCGAAAGTATCGCAGACTCCGGACTTGAATAAAATCCAAGATGATATTGCTTACTT
Organism: Eucalyptus caleyi; assembly: GCA_014182885.2. NCBI lineage: Eukaryota > Viridiplantae > Streptophyta > Magnoliopsida > Myrtales > Myrtaceae > Eucalyptus > Eucalyptus caleyi. The sequence continues at coordinate 19,752,708 of CM024472.2, forward strand.
CTTCGGTCTAAAACTGAAGGACGAGCCAAGTGAAGTAGGAAGAAGAGATCTTCTGTGTCGGAGATTACAGAAGGATCCGAGTGAGAAGATTCTCATAATATTGGACGATCTGTGGGATAAACTTGATTTGAAGGCAGTCGGAATTCCTTTGGGAGACGAGAGTAGGGGATGCAAGTTGCTACTAACATCGAGATTCAAAGATGTGCTGGAGCAAAAGATGCTTGCCGATCCAACATTTCGTCTAGAAGGTTTAAACAACGATGAAGCTTTCAAGCTATTTGAAAAGACGGTTGGTGACAAGCTGAAAGATGAGGAATTGAGACGAATAGCGCCTGAAGTAGTCAAGAAGCTCGCAGGTTTGCCTCTTTTGATTATCTCGGTCGCAAGCACTTTGAAATATAGCCATGTGTCTGCATGGAAAAAAGCCTCGAGAAAAATAGATGAGTCAAATATAGAAACCATAGTGAAGTTGAGTTATGACCATTTGAAGAGTGAGGACGCCAAGTCCTTATTCTTGCTTTGTGGTCTTATCGGTGGGACCATTCAAGTCGAAACTCTGTTTGTACTAGGCATGGGTTGGGGCTTGTTTCAGGAATTTAGTAAGACGATGCAAGAATCAAGGGATGAATTGAATATTGCGCTCGAGAGCCTCCGTTCCATTTGTTTGTTGCAGGATGGTGGCGATGACAAGGAAAATGTGACCATACATGATCTTTATAGCGAAGTGGTCGTCTCAACTTCATTTAGAGGTCAAAATTCCTTAATGATGAACAGCAATTATGGCTCATGGCAAAAGGAAAAGCTTGAGAAATGTTGTGCAATATGCCAAGCAGGTGTTGGCAGAGATAGGCTTGCTGAGCTGATGATGTGTCAGTTTCCCAACTTGAAGATACTCGTGTTGTCTCAACTAGAAGGCTGGGGTTGGATGCGAGAACACGAACCTGAAGTGGGAGGTTGCTTGGGACTACTAGATTTCATATACATGAAGGAGCTCCGAGTCCTATATTTTCTCTCCATGCATATCGCCAGTTTTCCTCCCTCAATTGGAATCCTCGGGAACCTCCACTCTTTATACTTAGATGGTTGCAATGTGGAGGATATGGCAATTCTTGGCATGCTCAAAGCATTGAAGATTCTCAGCTTTGCAAAGTCCGCCATTTCTAGGTTGCCTAAAGAAATTGGGGAACTTACAAATTTGAGATCGTTGAATCTAAGCAACTGCTATTGGCTTAAAACAATTGAGCCTGGTGTACTAAAAGGCTTAATCAAATTGGAAGAGTTACATATGAAGAGCAGCTTTGATCGATGAATGGGCACGGATGAAATGCCATCGGAATCATGTAATGCTAGGCTTGCCGAGCTGAAGAGCTTGACAAGCCTAACCACTTTGGAAATATCGATCCCTGATCCCACCATACTCTTTAAGGATGGGGACTTGCCATTTGGGAACCTGATGAGATTCTGGATCAACATAGGAAATGTTGAGGGGAGGGAATTTGTAGGTTTGAGAACCATGAAACTCAAATTGGAAGGATGTGATAGTATTCTCTCAAACAATTGGGTTTAGAAAATTCTGCAGAAGACTCAATACTTGCATTTGGACGGATTGGGAGAGTTCAAGAAGAATGCTCATGAGTTGTGCATTCGAGGATTTACGCAACTAAAGCATCTCGACATTCAGAACAGCCCCTCAATCAAGTACATCGTCAGTTCATTAAATGACCTTCTCACTACATTTACGGATTTAGAGTCTTTGTTCCTCGAAAATCTTATTAATCTGGAGAAGATATGCAATGGCCTTGTTACACCAGATTGCTTCAGCAAATTGAAAGTTGTATGTATCAAAAAGTGCCACCAATTGAAAAATTTGTGGTTCCTCTCAGAGATGCAAAGACATGTACATTTGGAAGAGATTGAAATATGTGAATGTGACTCATTACAAGCCATTATCACAGGTGATGCAGGAAAAGTAGAAGTTGCCGCTAATGACATAGTTCAATTGCCTCATGTACGTCGTCTGGATTTGCGTGAGTTACCAAATATGACGAGTTTTTGCACCGGAGCTAAGGGTGCTCCAATTCAGGTAATTTTTTCATTTTTTGGGTACAAGTTTCCTTATTCTTAATCTTGCAAATGATACCTAGATCATACTATTACAAGGAAATTAGGATAAGATGATATTGGTTCACCAAGCGTTAGTGCATATTGCATTAAATTTGATTATTTGTACTTTTGGGTTCACAAATAAACAATCCATTCAAAGAAAACACAGACCATACATTTTTATTCACATTCAACTATAGCTCGGGGAAGCCTCTTTCTACAAATGATTTCTTTTCAATTTATTTCAGTGTTAGATAATGGCACTAATTACTTGGGCTCTAACATGGTGTTGTATTATGGCTAATTCATTATTCATTTAACATTTTTGAAGAAAAGGAAAAACGTTGTACTTAACAAGAATGAATCTTGAACGAGTGAACGAAATTCAACAATCTCGAAATGAAGAAAGTGAGAGATTAAATAAATAGAAGGCAAATCAAGAGCCATGTAACAAAGAAAGTCCACTTTATTGATGTTTCACCTACATGCAAGTTGCAATTGATTCCAACAACGTCTTGACAACCTCACCGTGTAAACGTTGTTCTACATCCGTCATCCCTTTCTTCAGCTACTAAGGGGATATGTCCTTCTCCATTCTTTCAGGCATGACAAACACATTCCGCCCTCTGATCAATTGATTTTTGAATAAAATTAAGTTTTTGACATTCTTAAGAGACATCGAGCCCATTCATGTATTCAATGCCCATTTGTTTCATTGAAAATTCATTATTGTTGAAAAAAAGTTTTCTTGGTAAATCGTTTTTCTAGAAAATGAATTGTTTTCCTGTATTTGGTTCTACTGAAAACGCAATTTGAAAAAAATGTTTTATAATGTTTATTAACGAAGCGCAAAAATTTACAAAGTAAAGACAAAAACTGTTATGAATCCTCAAAAGAAACAAGCCTGAATAAGTCATATATACTTGTTCATAATGAAAACCAACAAGTTAACAAAATTTATGAAAAATTGAACTTCATATGAATTTGTTGTCAATTTTCAAGTTAAAAATAGAAAAAGAAAAGAAAAATTATCGTAGTTGTTTTTGAAGATTGGTAAATGATTTCAAAAGAAAAGAGAAAAAAATTAGAATTGTAGTTTTAAAGATCAGCTAAAGAACAGATAAAAATATACATATACATGTGTGTGTCTATATATATAATTCTTGTTTCATCTCTAGCTGTGTTACTTTCAAGGCATCCCGAGATACCACCTGAACCGGAAATTAGTGGTTTAGGTGGTCATTAGGCCACATGCAACCCCTCATCGTCACCTATTATTTGGGGTAAACCTGCAAGGAATTTTTCTTTCCAAAAAGGTTTGTTGCAATCTGGTCTATCCTTATTCAGAATACATTATAGTTTATATAGATAATGTTCTAGTCTTCTCATCCAATATAGAACAACATATATATATATTTATGATAACAGTTGAGAGAGAGAGAGAGAGAGAGATAGACAGACAGACAGAGAGAGACAGACTTGTACAATAGTGCTGCATTAGTGGCATGATAGTGGTGAGGATATCCTCATGAAAATGATTTACCCTTTTGCGGAAGAGATTCATTTTTCCGGTATTTTAGCCCAAGAGTTTCAATCATTTTCTTGTATGAAAAGTCTGAGAGTAGTTTCCTGAAAACAGCTTTACTTATAACAAACTCACCTTTTATGAGTTTCATTGTGGCGCTTCATTAGGTTTCATTGCCTCGCTTGGAATCCCTGGGAATGGTTGGACTCTTTGGCCAAGAAAAGATACTATATAGTGAACCTTCATTAAGCAATGTGAAATCGCTACAAATAAAAGAGTCTAAATTCATGTTGAAAGATTGGATACTGCTGAATTTGGAGTCAATGGAAATTGGGGGCTCTCCATCAGCAGAAGTAGTTTTTGACTTGGAGGAGCTAAAAGTCACTGGTGATGCCAAGATTCCATCTCGGCTAAAGAAATTGAAGTTGTCTAAGTTGCCAAACCTACAATGCATATGGATGCTGGATGTACAATTACAAGGAATATCAAGATTTCGGAACCTAGAGAAGCTTTATGTCTACAATATGGGGTTGCCATTTCTCTTTTCGGTGCCAGTGGCTAAATGTCTTAAAGAAATTAGAGACATTGAAGTGAAGGATTGTCCAAATATGCAGGCAATGATTGTGGATGAAGAAGGAAGAGATGAAGGGACATATGATATTATAGAGTTCCCATTATTGAAGCGACTATTTATAAGCCGCTGTCCCACGGAGAAATTCTTCTCATATCCTCACGGAAAGAAAGAGTCAATAACCACTACTTTAGATTCACAAGATACTTATTTCGATTCCTTCTTTGATCAAAAGGTATGAATCCTTTCTTTTGAGATTACACCCATAATAGTCATAGGCATGCGATTTGTGGGGGCAAGTAATAATATTTCTTTGAAAATTTTTTTATTTGGTTTTATTAGTTAAAATGTTTTTTATAACTACACTTGTCAAGGTAAGGCCGTTATTGAAAATTCCTTCCTCCACCACATTAGATAGATCGGTATAAGATTACGCCAAATTGTTAAATTTTTCATAGCTATAATCTAATGCATAACTCTTATGAGCAGATAAGTTTACCAAGCTTGGAGGTGTTAGAACTTGAGTCGGTAGGAACATTAAAAAGAATATGGTGCAGTGAACTTCCCAAAAGTTCCTTCAACAAATTAGCCAACCTCACCCTTGGAAAGTGCTCCAACCTACTTGATGTCTTCCCTTCAAGAATCATAGGGAGATTGCACAACCTTGAAAGAGTCGAAGTTTCAAAGTGTCCCTCCCTGGAATCTTTGTTTGATTTTGGATCCCTTGATTCACATACAGAACAGACGATTGTGTTGCTCCCCGAATTGGAAGAAGTTGTGGTTTTAAAATGTCCCTCCCTGGAATCGTTGTTTAATTGGGCACCCCTTGATTCAAGTATGGAACACAAAATCGTATCGCTTCCTAAATTGAAACAAGTGGTCGTGCATGGAGTGGAAAGGCTGAGACACATGGTGATGAGTGATTCCCAAACGGTTTTGGGTTTTCCTAGTCTAGAAGAAGTCTTTGTTTACAATTGCTCTGAGTTGAGATATCTCTTCCCCAATTATACGGCCACAACTCTAGAAGAACTCAATCAACTGGGGATTATTAAATGCGAACAAATGAAGGAAGTGATTCCCAAGGAGGAAGGTAGTCGATCCAAGGCAGAAGTGATGAGTTTCCCTTCCTTAGCTACTTTATTTATTTGGCAGTGCCCTAGCTTTAGAGCATTCATCTGGAGTCCTACAAGTGCCGAGAGGCAATTGGGCAAGGTGATCAAAGAAAATGATGAGTCGCCCCAACCGTTGTTCAATAATATGGTTTGCTCTATACCTTATTGTGATCATCTTTAATTTTACATTATCATGTTTTAGAACAAACAATGTAATAATTTGTCTTACTTATCCTCCTTTCTCACATTATCGTCGTGCAGGTTAGATTTCCCAATTTAGAAAAGCTATATATTAGAGGTGTCCGATGCAAAGAGTTATGGAACAATCAAATTTCTAATGCTTCCTTTTGCAAATTGGAAACTCTTATATTGAAGGGTTGTGACAATCTCCAACGTATTGCCCCATCCGATATGTGGAAGAAGCTGCAGGACTGTCTCAAAACCCTAGAAGTGAAATCATGCCGTTCAATCGAGATCATATACGAAAGTGATGGGATGGTGGCAAAGAGCGGTAATTTGAGGACGTTGGATTTGCGTGATCTGGACAACTTGAGGCACATTTGGCGGTACGACAGTCTCCCAAACATCCCGTTCCCAAATTTAAGATACATAAAGGCTGTGAGGTGCTCCCGTTTGGACATGCTTTTTGCAACCTTCACGGCAAAATTTCTCGAGCAAATCGAAAAGCTGGTGGTAGGGTCATGTGAAGATATGGAACTAATTGCTGGCCATGAAGAATGTGAAGAAGTGACTAGTAAGACAATCACCTTCTCTGGGTTAACCACTCTTAGACTTTATAATTTGCCGAAATTCAGGAGCTTCTTACCAGAGAAATACTCTATGGAATTCCCATCCTTGGATGTCTCGAGTAGAACAGAGCCAGACCAAGGCAACCGAAGTGCGGAGGAAAGCGAGGGGAAATCGAGAAGTTAGATCGCAGAATTAAGGAGTTCGATTGCGGAATTGAGGAGGCAATTGAGAAAGAATAATTAGTTTTATGAAGTGAGCCACAAAAGTTTGTGAATGTTGCAACGAATGGTGTCTGGCAAAACAAAATGGACGTGTCTGGTAATATGAAAAATTTTGTTTTTTTCCTCTGTATTCTCTTCTACACTTCCATCGAAGTGTGTGACTATTTCCTTGGCTATTGATTTCTTTGGTTTGTGTCCTAGGCTGCAGTGACAGGTGGCCGGTCATTGGACCATATATTGTGGGGTTATGTTGTATAAATTCAAATCAAGTGCATTATCGTGTTTATAATTTTTCCCGTAATATTAGAGAATATATGTGCTATTATATTAAGCAATCGAAGTCGTGATGAATTACCTTACGACAACCGTCACAGGAGGAAGAAGGAGATCAAGGAGATTGCAATCTGGGAAAGCCCATGTTCCTCCTCCCATCTCTCTCTCTCTCTCTCTGTGACAATTGATGGAGGCTGAGACTGTTTGAGTTTGAGGGACGGTATTATGATTTTGAGTTCGACGAAGGTTGAATGTGAGTTGGAATCGGTAACGAGGATTCCTTTGAGTGGGTTTAGTATTTGAATCTTCATGATTCTTATCAAGGTAAACTTCGCTCTATTTCTCCTGGAGGTAGGGACCGAGTGCTTGATTCCACTGGCATGAAATCTGGTTGAGTTCGGGACTGTCCTAATGAACTCATTCGGGTGCCCTTTACTGAAATGCCTACCATATGTTTGATTGAATTTTTGAACGGTACTAGCATGCGTATTTTGCATGTATTCTTGCATCGTGATGATTATCTGGCAATGGCATGCTTAAACTGAGAGTTCTCCAAGGCATATGACATTATTTTCGTTGATGTTGGTTGAACTCTCCCGGTTGTGCTCAATGCTCCCATGACTGAGAATTTGAACATTGCCGTGTTGGCTTAATTTACTCAGAATTATGTTTTCCTTCTCAATTTACGATTTTGTATATGGTTATTTTAATATTCAAGACAATGACCATCTTTGACTTGGAAATTGTGAAATCCTTCTTTGAAATGTGCATCGTTACTGTGTACTTCAGTAAATTCCTGTGCAGACTTCATCCTTTGCTTGATCTCGCATGTAATAGGTTTCGTATGCCTAGATGATTATGCCTTGCATTTCTTGATCCATTCAGTGATACCTCAACCCCTTCACACTGCCAATGATATTTGCTTAATTTTTTTTTGGCGAATGCATGGGCCTCTACCTCTTTGATTTTCTTCTTTTACTGAAGATTCTGAAGTTCATTCCTCAATGTCATTTGGTTGTAACTTTTCTATGAATGGCGTGCGAGTCCCTGTCATACTGACGTTCGATGGCTGAGTGCATAATGAGCTGTTTATGCCATGGCCAAATGCTTTGCCTGATTCATTGTCCACATTCCTGATTTGTATGCATGTTCAGTTGTTGCTGAATGAGTCTCATCCATGAGAATCGACTGTAAAATGTGGTTCAATGCTGTTTTCCTGTGTTACGTTGCTATGCATTTCGGTCTTTGCAGCATGACGTTCTTTGAAAATGTCTCCACTGGAGCCACCCGTGGGTAATTAGAATGCGGTCTTTTGTATTTGGTCCCAAGAGTTCCTGTTGTGTAAAATCAAAGTTGTTTCCAAGTTATCTGAGTCACATTAGCAATATATGTTGGATTCATGTAGACTCCATGTTGATTTCTTAGAGAGTTCAATGTGTTTTTTGCATCATATGTGGGCTAGGATTGGATTTGATAGATCTTGGTTTCATATGAGGGTTAATTCGGTAGCACATGATAGTACATCGACGTGCAGATGATTTCTCATCATTTTTTAGTTACTAGTCTCTATCTACCTAAATCATGCTCATGCATCGTCATTCTACTAGTATTTCTCAATTTTCAGTAGTTGAAATTACCTCAATACCGTGAACCACATTGCTTTAGAATCGAATGTGACTAATTACATATTCGATCATGTTGTAATCGTATCGGGAAGAGTGGTGGGCAATCTGAGGATTTTGCCGCCCACCCGAGGAAATGTTTCGAAACTGGCCAAAGGACCGACTTTACCCTCTTTGCTCAGATGGATCGGACATTGCATCAGGCGGCCTCTCATTTCCTTGGGACTTTGTTGGTCCTCATCCGCATAAGCCCTCTAATTCCGTTTGGCTATTTTGTTCACCCTCTTCATGCGTTTAGTGCTTTGTGGCTCCCTGGAGCTGTCCTCTAAATCTCCCAAGTGCTCCACCCAAAGCGACATCCTATAACCATAAGCCTGCACAGCATCAATAAAACATTATTAGTCACAAGCTTAAGTTTTTTATAAATGTCGATGCACTTACTCACTGGGTGTTCAGTTAGTACCTGCTATTAAATAGGTGTAACCACATCGAAATATGACATACTTGAACTTCATACACAATTCCATAGTTGTGCCCTTTGAATCCAAAATCAGTGGTATTAGCTAATGCGCAATTCTCATTGGGACCCACATGCACTCTACATCATGCGGCCCTCCGCAGAATTCTCTGCCTCTCTTCCTGTTTCTCTACATCTAATGAACTGAGTCGCTTTCCTTTTCAGCTCAGGCTTGGCGCACTCTGCAGCAGGGGGGGCAGAACAGAAACAGAGCACATTCCAGCACGGAAAAGGAGCTCAGCAAATTCTCTCTAGCCCTCAGTTATTCCTTTGATCTTCATTCCCTCTTCATTGTCCTCTCTGTTACCCTCCATCCACCAACAGTCGCTGCCACACCTCCATCGCTGGTCACCACAGGACATGTCACACTGAGAAGGGGCAAGAACAAACAGCATTGATTAAAGGAACTCGGGTGATTTTTGAGCATTTATAAGGCTGAGAAGAACAGAGGACGAGCTTTAATTGACACCGTAGACTGATGCTTCAACGAGGATTATCACCGTAGACAAATGATGTGGACAAACATGAAGAGATTGTTCAGATGGAGCTGACTGAATAGTGATGGCTATGTTCTTTTTACTGAAGACAACGGGAAAGATACAGTTGGAGTTTTGATTTGGATCCCTCTTCCTTGGTGGCTCTTATACCATGGAAATATTTCTATGATTTGAAAGCGAGAGGGAGGAGAGAATCAACAAATACTACACCTTTACTCAATAGCCAAATAAAAGAGTATAAAGTAGCTCCACTTATAAAGCATGAGAGACATTAACAAAGCTTCGATTACCTTATTTGTGACCACCTGCTAACTGTCGACTAATATTCATAAATATACTCCAACACAGATCACAATTGGAGCAAATACTTGACAGTGTTTTTGCATGTTTTTCCAGGAAGTTAATGCGTCATTTTCAAAGAAGCATCCACAACTGTACAAGGAAGGAATACGGAATTCATACTTCAACTGTAGAGTTGTGGTAGCTTGGTCTTTTTCTGCGGTCTACCAGTCTCTTGTCCTTTATCACTTTGTGACAGCTACTAGTTCTACTGGTCTAAATTCCTCGGGAAAAATGTTCGGCCTCTGGGACGTCAGCACAATGGCATTTACCTTTATTGTTGTTACTATCAACTTACGCCTTCTTATGATGTGGAATTCAATAACGAGATGCCTTCATATCGCTGTCAGTGGAAGCATCCTTGGGATGTTTGTGTTTATTTTCATATGTTCACTTATGAGGGTGAGTCTTCTCCCTTTCTGGGGGTTCTTTTCTTCCCTTCACCTCATCTAGTCCTCTTTTGGATAGCAATTATTCTGATATTCGACTTATTACATGTATGCACAAGAAAGTCTACCATGTCTTCCACGTATTAATGAGTACAGTCTACTTCTACCTGACATTTCTTCTGGTTCCAATTGTCGCACTACTTGGTGACTTCTTATGCCAAGGTTAAGGTTTCAGACTCATATCTGGCCCAAAAAAAAAAAAAAAAAAAAGCAGTCGGGCTTTTTTGTTCTTAGACACATTTCTCGTTTAGAAACATAGAGTAACACTGTAACATAGTTCTCAAGTAAATTTGCTCATGAATACTGACCGCGAATCTGCAATTTCGCTTTTCTAAAAGTAACAAATGTCTTTTGTCATGGAAAATATAATGGAGGACCTCCTTTTTCTTTCAAATAGCCTTCATCATCTTCATTGTCGATTTCGTGGGTCCTTTTTCCCCTATTTGCTACAAGACAAGATTCAGGGCTTGTCATGTCCGTACTTTTCCAGTTTCTCAGATGGTCCATCATTTTTGGGAATTGCATCTGCTCTGCTTCTCTCTCTCTCTCTAACCCCTCTTCCTCCTCTCTCGGCTGAAGATGGCCTTATTTCTGGAATGCGGTTACAGGATAAATCCATATATCAACCTTAATTGGTATAAGTATTTATTGGCTTGCGGGAACTTGACAGCTCGCTCATCTCAAGCGATTGATTTCTGGATTCACCATATTCTATTTTGTGGGTTCTGTTTATTAGCAACGAGTGTTTTCTTCAAGCAATTGCAATGGATACTTCCTCTGATTAGTTTCTCTCTTTTTTTCTTTTCCTTTTTTTTTACGCACTAATTTTTCATGCACTTGGTTATAGGGTTCAAAGGTGGTTCTTCCCATATGATTATCAGATATTACAGGAATTTCTAAGAGCACAAGCCACGGGATAAGGACGAAGCCGAAGACATTGCCCAGGAGCTCTGATTTACAGATATGTTGCTTAGTACTGTAAAATGAAATTTTTAGACTGTTCGAGTTTCTCTATCATTGTCAGGATCACAAGCATACGATCTTTAGGATTCTCCCTTCCAAAATTCGTAGCCATCCCTGAACGGAAGGAAAGGGAGGGATGTGATGATGACAGACTTCTGGACTCCTTCCAGACGCCAAGAGTATCGCACGTTTCAGAGCAGTAGGAAAGCAACTTACGTTAATTATGTTCGTGCACTTATGGGCTATTTCTAGCCCAACCGCAAAGTCCTAAATGCTTTTCTGGAAACGTTTTTTTATATCTTCCTGTTCATTGTTTCTTGTCAAAGCTTGCTTCACAAAGGAGGCTCACCTTTTATTCTAAGCCACGCTGCTCATTTCTTGCATTGCGACTGCTTATATGGCAGCAATAAGGAGTTCCTCTGCCTGTTCATTAATTCTCTGGTTGCTTTTTCTCAGGTTGAGTGGGAGATGGTTAACTGTTAGGTTATTTTAGGTGCTACTCTGGAAGCCATCGCTAGCTGCATCCCGAAGTTATTTGAGGATGACGAACTGGCCGTGCCTCTGGCGAAAAAGTCGGGTGGTTTATTAGGAATTGCTAAAAGTGTGATCGTTGAAAGCACCTCATTAGCTGAAGAAGGAATATTTTCTCAGATTTTTATAACCGATTCCAATTGTGTCCTATGATCCCCATCCAACACAGAAGTAATCATGGACTTGGCTCGGTCCTTGCATAAGTACCAGCGGCTCTGTACTCGATCATTCCATCTTATGCAGGGGAAAGGCAGAGGATATCTGTTGGAGCAGTATCATATTCTATTCTGAAAGCAAAAGCCGTTGCAAGAATCGCATATAATCACCTTAACGATGGGCCAAATATCTCACGAGGAGCTGATGAACTTGGCCAAGTTTCTGAGACACTTGACTGCTGGGATTCATCCAACCGTTCTTCATTTCCATCGTCATCATCATCATTCTCAAAAACCAGCTATATCCCGCGCTTTTTCAGCGAGAGCCCAGGAAAGTATGGTCGGTCTCGCAGGACTATATCTATTCCTGTCCCCTTTGAACATCCGAACCATTGGCTTGAATTCTGGATATCTAATCTGGTAAAGCTGATCTTCGCTTGTGTCATTTAATGTCTGACGTGTATCGGATCTTAAAGCCTGAGAAGCCTTCCTTTAATGTCCTCGATTGCTGGTAGCGGAATGTTTGCCCGGTTTGCACTCTCCACAGAGACAACAACATCGAAAATTATCACTCTAACCTCGCGGTTCTTCTTCGGAGCAGCAAAATGAGGAACTCCCTGACAAAACCATCCAGAAATCTCACTCCCATGGACACTCGAGTTGTGCAAATGCTTTAGGGCAACCTGAAATTTCTTATGAAAAAACACATTTAAGGTCAAAACTTTCTGCATTCATTATCGAAGATACTGAACAAAGGTGGAGAAAGATGATCTTCACCCATCTTTTTGCTACAGTTCAAGTAGTTTTCCGAAAATGGGAGTTATGAGTGATCTTTTTCACCTTTTCAATTCTTCTCTCCCAAGAGCAAAAGCCTCAGATATTTCAATACCCGGAGACCAGTGATGTCAACTAGATTGCTGCAATCAGTAAAGTTTAGCTCCTTCAAATCAGTAGAATTCAGATGAAAGGCATACATTTGAAATTGATTAACCTCAACGCGGGATAGTTCTCGGGGATGATGCCCATGGTGGCGCCGAGTAGTCGATCGCCTCTAGAAGGCCCGGCACTATCTCCTCCCCTCACTCGAGGTCTTGTTCATCGAGCCAGAGCCACGGCACGCTGCTGAGCACATGCTCTCAGTAGAGGTGATCCACGATGCTGTGGCAGGAGGTGTCGGCACCGTGGGAGCTGAGGAAGACGTCGCAGTGGAAGCGAGATGAGAACATAGCGTTGTCCTCTTCGGGATCGTCTGTCAGCATCGTCATCGTCGGCTTCTTGGTCGGCCTCACTTTGGAGTTGCCAGTCTTTTGAAAGAGGTGGTCGATGCAAAGATTCGGGCGCCACTTAACGATGAGCAATGAGCAACGAGCACCTTGTTAATGGATTCGTGTTCCCTTTGGAAAGAGCGATTTCCACAGCATGGGAAATGTGCTGTTTTAATTTTTAATTGACAAATCATGGCACTCACATTATTTAAAGGGAAAAATTATCCAAAAACTTTTAAACTTATCGTACGATGGCAAATTCAGTCCTAAATTTTTATATTAATTTTATTCTAAAATTTCAATTGTGATAACTTAATCTTAAATATTTTTAAAATTATAAATGTAGTTCTCCTCACTATTTTTGCCATAAATCGCTAATGTGACGTTCCAATCAGTGCTGACTGTCCTATGTGGAAAGTTTGACATTATTGTGGTCAATTGGGTTTAATTTAAAAAAAGAAATTCCAGCTTTATTTTATTTTATTGTTTTCTTCACAAGGCCGGCAAGTGTTGCCAACCATTTTGGGAAAATGGCGTTCAACTTGTTACCGCCGATAGCGTAGCAACAGGCCTTCAAATTTGTTCCCATTGAGGTTGAGGTGAAGACTTCTCAGGACGGCTCTTTTGTCGAATGTGAGTGAGATTGTGCCATAAAGTCCATTTTCTTGTAGGTCCAGCACTAAGAGGCCGTCGCTGATCTTCCCCAGAAATTGAGGTATCGTTCCAATGAGATTGTTACAAGAGAGGTCCAAAATTTGTAGGTCCTTCATTTCACAAAGAGAGCCATGGATTTTGCCAGTCAATTGATTGGTAGCCAGAGAGAAGATGAGAACCATATTTAGGAGCGATGGAGGTTACAACAACCCTTGGATCTAGTTCATATTCAGCTGGAGAACTGTAAGATTTTTCTATGGAACTTGTTTCGAGCTAGTGAGGAAGCTGTGAATACCTGTGGTGAGCAGATATGGCAAGTACCTAGGCATCCCTTCAAATTGGGGGCATTCAAAACGTGAGATGTTTTCCTGGATCCTGGCAAAAATGAACGCAAAATTAGCTGGTTGGAAGGAAAACTTCTTATCAAAAGGAGGCAAGGAAATTTTATTAAAAGCAGTAATCCAAGCATTACCTCAGTATGTGATGTCCATCTTTAAGCTCCCCCTGTCTCTCTACAGAGTAATGGAAAAGAAGATATCAGCATTCTGGTGGAGTAAAAATCATAGTGATTCAGGTATACATTGGATGAAATGGTCAAAGGTAAAGCACTCGAAAACAGTTTGGGGCATGGGATTCAGAGATCTAATTATTTTTAATCTAGCGATGCTCGGTAAACAAGCTTGGCGTCTTCTACAACAACCTATTGCTATTTGGAGTCAGCTGTTCAAAGGTCTATATTTTAAACAGTCTTCTTTTCAGAACACTACGTTAGGCTATAGACCTTCATGGGGGTGGTAGAGTGTCTTAAAGGGCCGGGATGCTATTCTTCCAAAAATTCGATGGCTGATGAAAGATGGATCAAAGATTGACATCCGAACAGATACTTGGCTTTCAATTGGTAAATTAGGAGGTCAAGCAGCACTAGGGGAACCCATTAAAGTTGCAGATATATTAGACTCATCTTCGGCAACATGGAAATAGGAGCTTATTTCTAACTTCTTCAATGAACAGGTAAGTGCAGCAATCCTAAATACCCTTGTAAATCCTTCACTTAGTTCTGATCAATTAGTTTGGACAGCCACCTCTTCAGGAGTATTCACAATTAAAAGTTGCTATCATTACTTATTTTCGAGTCAACAAACCCCCCCCCACCATTGCTTCATCTTCCTATCAGCCTCCTGATCAATTATGGAAAAAGATATGGCATATGGAAATGGCTCCTAAAATCCGTGTTTTCTTGTGGTTAGCCTGTAAAAATGCCCTTGCGACCAAAGCCAATCTCTACCACAGACATATCTCCCCTAATCCCTACTGCAACCTATGTGATTAGAATACTCCAGAGACTATAGAACATTTGTTCTTCTACTGTAACTGGACACGCGATATATGGACAAATGCCAAGATCAGGATACATATCTCACTCACCTTAGTGCATAGATTGGAGGCATGGTTGGCGACTTGAGCCACTCATCCTCGCTCCTCCCCAACTTTTGAAGTGATTGCCAATCTGTTGTGGGAGATATGGCGTCAACGTAACAACACCATCTTAGGAAGATAAATCCGAATCCGATCCAAGCGGTGGAGAATGCCCTAGCCCAGCGTAGAATTTTCCAGATTCTTCAACCCCCAAAACCTAGGGTTAAATAGACAAGTGTCAGTATTGATCAACTATGGAAACCACCTAATAAAGGCACAATCAAATGCAATATCGATGGGGCTTTTGTACCAGGAAATTAGCAAGGTGCGATAGCCTGTATTTACAGGAATTTCAATGGAGAACTCATTGATATGTTCACCAAGATCGCACTGCTCAATCGGCGTTTCAAGTAGAGATTTTTGCTCGATTCGGGCTCTCCAAAGATCGATTAAGCTGGGGACTTCATCTCCATCGTGTCACGTTTGCATCAGACTGCCTATTATTGGTGGAAATCCTTCGACAGAAGCAGCCGCAGCCATGGCAGGAGCAACATCTCTTCGCCTGCCTTCACGATCTGCTCTCTCAATGCCCTAATGTTTCGCTACACCATGTTTGTCGAGAAGCCAATCTAGCTGTTGATTGGGCCGCCAAAGCCCACAGGGCCCACGGCTTAGTCGGTAACTGGCTTGTCTTCCCACCTCCTATTTTCTAGAATATTGTACTAAGTGATGCGCTACTAGCCAGTTGTATTTCTCTCTTCATATAAAATATCGATTATTTCGACCAAAAAAAAAAAAAAAAAACCTGAAAGCTCATCTTTGCTTGATAGATTGAGACATTTCAGCTTTAGCAAAAGGAAAATGTTCGCTACTTATGTGCCACATGATTGATTGGAACTGAGGCAGAGGACTTCCAGAGATGGAAATAGATTTATTATTAGAGTCACATCGATGCCAAACACCGTTAGCCCATCAAGGGAACTCTTTATTATTCATTGATGCTCCTCTTCATTCACATTATCATTTATGGTCTCAAGAATATTTGTCCTTAAATAGGACCATAACTATATTCAAGAATATTTGTCTCATATGTCAGTGTTCCCTCAACTGGTCGTATTGAAATTTTTCCCTATAATGTATGTTGTTAATTGTGAGTGGGTACTTTTTTAAACTCTTCTGACAATGAGGCAATTTACTGTCTCAACAAAAAGTACTCAATTAAAACCTTTTTAAGTTTGAACTATTTTTTGAGAGAGATATTTTTTGATATAATTAGTCAATAAAAATTAGTCGCATGAAATATAATTATATGACCTTAATACATGTTGTGGTGACTAGAGGAGAACTTAATGAACTCCAGTTTTGGGCACAATTAAAGACAAATGATATTGTCAATCAAATCATTTGTTCACAAATTCCAGAGCAAAATGGGTTGCCAACAATATACTTCTAAAAATTTGGATGCCCATACTGATTGATTTGGGAATATTTGTGCTATTTTTATGTATTCATTTTTCTTTAACTTTACAAATCCTTTTTTAACAAAAGATCCCCATTCTTACCGTTATAACAACAAATTCTATTACTTATATATTTTCAACTTTTCTTCTCTTATTTGGACACGTGTAATTCCTTAAAAAATAGCACTTAACTCCACAATAGTCAGGTGAGCCAACAATTTTAGTACTAGGGCAGATATTAATATTCTCAACCATTCTTGGTAGGCTAGTCACCAGTTCAGCCATGTTTACCTTCAATCCTTTTTTTTATTAATATTACTATTAATATTATCAACAATTTTTGGTACCAAAAATATCGTCATACGCAGCACCAAGTACGATGGTATTTTTTGATTTCCTGGGGCCCATCACCGATTTTCCTTCTCCCTGGCAATCGGTTATGAGAGCAATAACCAGAAGGACATTTTCGTCATCGGGGCACTTTCGTCATTTGATGAGAGAAATATAAAAAGGAATTTTTGGTCTTCGTCATTTGACGAGGAAGTTCTCGATTCTGACTGATTCTGCTTCGCGTCCCTAACCTCTCCCTCCCGTCCTCCCTAGCTTCACCGCCGGCCGCTAGCTCCACCGCAAGCCACAGCCGGCCGGCCTTCCATCTCGGACCACGGCAGGCGCACGAAGGAAGGCACACACTACGCGCACAGGAGAAACAAAGCTCGATCCTGGAATCGGAACTTCATTTTCGTCGATTCGAGCTTCACCAGAGGTGAATCAACGTCGATTCCAGTGTTCATGACTTCGGTTGCGGGTTCCAGTGATCGTCTGGTTGCAGTTCCGATCGTGTGCTGTCCTGACCGCGAGGCGCTCCTTCGGCTCGTTCTTTCGCTTCAGGGATCGGTGGAAGGTTGAAGTAAGTTCGAGCCGCATGGAAAAGGACGCCCCGGCTCAGTTGACTCCCAACCATCACTCCCGAATCTTCTCTCCACCGATTGAGCTCTTCCACTTCTTGCTCTAAATCAAGCCCAGGAGTCGTCCTCACGACTAATGAATGTACGGATACTGCTCAGGAAGTGTTCGATGAAATGACCGAAAGACTCCGTCCGATATTTTGTCCCGTTGCTGGCCCTTAGAATCAATGCTATAGCGAGGCTGTGCTCGCTGTCTGGAAGTCACTGAGCCGCCACCAAATCATCAGGTCGTCTCTTCTCCAATTAAACTTTGTTATTGTCGTCGATTTGTTATAGACTCGCCTCTCTTTTATCTCCGTTCAGTTTTTATTCTTTTCGCCTTTCAATTGACTGCTCTGTCCGACCTTTGTTTGGTCGTCGTGCCAAGACACTTCTCATCACCAAAAGCCAGAAGCGGGACTGCAACGGTAGAAGCCGTAGAGGCGCAGTCGCGATCGCTTTCAATAATACCGGTTGCCTTCTTCGGACCTTCCTCCGTGTACACATTCGAGATGGCCGGATCGGTATTTACTCGGGAGGGTTATATGTGCTCGTTGAGGCCATAGCTTTTCGTGTCGGCTGAAGCTTATTCTAGGATTCCATTTATAGAAAGGTTCTGTCGATATTTGGTCCTAAATTGGTGGTGCGATCAATGGTCTTTCGCATTGCAAGCTGAATCATGAAATTCCACGAACTGGACCCCTGATTTTTTGCTTGAATGTGTTTGAATCTGCCGAATTTTTGTCGAGGTGTTGCCAGAAGATTATTGTTGTAGCTTTGCTAGAATTCACTAAAAGTTTACTTGGAGTTGCCGTAATTTGTTGGGAATTGTTGAAACTCGCTTGAATATGCTGAAGTCTTGCTGAAATAAGTTAGAATTTTGTCAAAACATGCGCCGAGTCTTTAAAGATACTTTTCTAGTTCACCAACATGCAAGACGACATTTTAATGCCATGAGAGCGAGAGAGCGAGCAAGCGAGCGAGGAGAGAGAGAGAACGCGAGAGAGAGAGCGAGAGAGAGAGAGAGAGAGGGTGGCGAAGCTGCTGGTAATTTTTGTTTCATGTACTCAGTAAAATCTTTAAATTAAATAGTAACTTTAAATAAATAAATGAAGTAACATCCTTCGCATCCGTAAGTTTCAGTGTAGGCGTTTAGGTTTTTTTTCTAAGTAAATTGTTTGATTTCAATTAAAAGTCTTGTTTCCCTACTCAAATTTTCGCCTGTTGCTGTTGGTGAAAAAATTTCACGTAATTCTAGAAAAAGTCAATCGCACGGCTGATATCTTTATCGTGTTGATTCTCCCAATTATTTTCGATGAATTTGTATAAAAATTGAATTAAAAATGTCATCTTCTTACTCCCTTTATTTGGAGAATTCCCTTCGCACTCTTCCATCAGGTGACATGCTGCTTCCATTGCTTCCTTCATTGTTCCTTTTAGAGCATCATAATCAAACCGAGCAAAAAATGGTGCACAGACTATATAGAATTGTAGAAGAATCCATCTCTATTTCCTACTACTCCATAGTACACAAAATATCTAGTGCTTTGGTGACATCCCAATTCTAACAATACCCAAAAACCATTGCCTTCCAAGAGCCTGTATCTCAGAACGGCATATCATCAAACACCTGACGAGCATTTTCTAAGTAATCAATTTGAGCATCCGTGCGAGGTTGAAGCTTGTGGATCTGGGCCGGGTGTGAGATAGGCATGGTTTAATGGGTCGAATCGAACTGAAATGCTAGGGCAATGGGGCCAAATTTATCCTCTTTTATTCATTATCATTTTGTGCCGCGGTACTTCCCTCTCCAATTTCGGCTTTGATGCTCTCAGAACCCATTTTTTTACCACGTCAGTCACTCGTCTTCTCTTCGAAATTGTCTCTTTCTTTGTCTACCACAATCTACTGCAGACCTAGATTACAGAAGAAGTTTTACTTTTCAAAATAGTGATTATTAATGACTTCACAGCTGTAATATTTAATTTGTTTATAGTTTTTGCTCATTTGCGAGCTTCAAAAATTTGATTGATGAAATATATATTTTATTATAATTGTTGCCTATTACTTCTCCTCCTAGTCGACACAAATATATAAAATAATAAGACAATTATTGTTTTAGAGCTGTGTGTGGGACCTTCCTTATAAATTGCTTATGCCAAAGGCCATCCCAATATGGGCACTTAGTTAGGGCGAAATATTTAGTGGTTTCCTATCGCCGCACCTGGACCTAAGATGGGTGATGGGACCTGCCATGGCTGCACATAAAAGTTTCGTGAAGTGGAATTGAGGAAGGAAAAGCAAAGAACGACGGCTAGAAACCTCACATGCGGCCTGGAACCGACTATCTAAGAGAGCGCTGAAAATTAACTTAGGCAGGTCCTTTGCGGTCGGAGATTCAATGGGAAGCATGGTTGGAGTGAGTTGCAGCGAGACTAAAAGGTTAATTGATAAATTTGCAAAGGAGGTGAGTGATAAGCGCAACCATAGATTGCAATTTGCCAATTCTGAGAAGTGCAGCCACTTATCACCGAGTGCAAGGTCCTAAAGGCACATTATAAGCACATTCGAATAGAAAATCAAGTGACGGACTAGATTACCAAGGCTCATTGTTGCAAAATCCCTCCTTGCAATTGGATCCCTAATCTCCCGCAAGTTTTATCAAACCTCGTTTGCTTTGAGGCTAACAGTAATGAAAGCTGTTGGTTTCCCGGAAAAAAGAAACGATTAGCAAAATAATTTAAATATTTTGTCATCCTCACACACGTAGCTCATGCATGATCTAATCATTGTCTTACAGCTAAATCACGTAGCTAATAACAAGGTCAATATACATAAAAATATAAAATTAATTCCTAAATCTCCCACAAATCTTAAATTTTATATTTAAAATCATATAGATTTGACTCTAAAATGATTCAAAATTTCCAATTATTTTTTCTCTATACATTTACAAACTTCTTCTTCTTCTTTTTCCAAATTTTTTCCCTATAATCTCTCAACAAAACCGGCCTCAAAAGATTGCATCCACGACCCTTGCCAACAAAATACCGATATTCTTTCCCTCTCCTTCAACCCTCACCAATTTCCAGGCTTTGTTTATAAGAGCTATAGCTTAGACCTAACTAAACCTTCAAGTGTGTGCGTTTGTGCAAACATACTGTGCATAGCATCAATTGCGAGCCCCTCAATCATGATGCCTTTCCTTCCTCCAAGCGTCCACCAGTCACTACTATTTAGAATAAGGGATAATACTCTAAAAAACCCCAAACTGGTACACTTGTGACAAATTTACCCAAACTATTTTTTTGACCACCAAAAACCCCAAACTAGTATACTTTTGACAAATTTATCCCAAACTGGTACACTTATGACAAATTTACCCTATGTTAGTTTTCGTTAAATTTTATTCTCAAATTATTAAGTTAAATGACACGTGACAGCTTAACCAAGATACCAATTTAGGATTTTACGTTACTGTTTGTCACGGTTTACAATTTTTATGATTTTTTGTGGTATTAATCCAATTTAGCATAGGGTATATTTGTCACAAATTTACCGAGTTTATGGTTTTTTGCGGTCGAATAAATTAGTTTGGGGTAAATTTGTCATAAATGTACCAGTTTAGGGTTTTTTATAATCGGTCGGGGTAAATTTGTCACAAGTTTACCGGTTTAGGGTTTTTCATGGTCAAAAAAATAGTTTGGGGTAAATTTGTCACAAGTGTACTGGGTTTGGAGTTTTTCAAGGTATTAACCCTTAGAATAATGTTTGAAAGATATGTTTCTTGTTTCATTAGAATGTTCAAGATAAACAGATAGTCAATTCTCATTACTAGTTATTTTCGTTCCTTTATTTTTAGTATGTTCTACGATTGTTTTTTGGAGTTGCAAGAACTTGACATAGAGGATAATACTTACTCTAGGCAATTGAATTAGTGACAATTGTTGACTACACTTGACCTTGAATTCCCACTTTCCGAAATAACTACATTTTTCATCGTAACGTCCAAATGCGGACTTCATTGTTCGCATGACAGGGTATGTGTCGCATGAGATGGATGAAACGTGGATAGATTGATGAGTTTTAGGCGCAAATCATTCCAGTCCTTATTTGTCTCTTATTGGATGTTTATTTCTGTCAAAGAATAGACGATGCCGATCCCTGTTCTGTTGACATTCTGTCCATCAATTTATCGCTTCTTTCCATGGAATATGATATATCTTTTTTAATTATTTTATGGCGGGAAGATAATGAACATTTATGATTAAAGACGATGAGTGGACGGAAGGATTTGATGAGATGAGGAGAGAATTTTAATCCATTTACCACTCTGTCATGCGTCACGGATTCACCCCCTCCCTCTTATATTTTTCTTGTCTCCGTCACTATTTTATGTTTATTTGGTCACGGAATTTAATTCTTGAATCGCATTATTATTATTATTATTATTATTATTATTATTATTATTATTATTATAACTAAGGATTCCACCACGGGCCTCCCGTGCCCGAACGGCACCGAAAGGCTGGGCCACTATACCTCGGGGGAGACTAGTATAGGATCCCACCACCATAGCCCCCCATTTAAGACGTGTTAGCAGTTGCAGAGTTTCGACTCCGAGACCTCTGCAATGAAGTGCCTAAAGCCGAACCAACTCAGTTGCCCACCAGTGAGTTGAATCGCGTTATTATCCTTGCCTGAAATGGAAATATACAAAAAGATCGAGAAACATGTCGTGTGAAGATGCGATAATAGAGGGAGAAATGGTGAAGTGATAGGGGTCGCCGTTATGGGCATTTTGGTGCGAATGAATGTATGGAAGATACCGACCAAAAAAAAAAAAAAAAAAAAAAATGTATGGAAGATGTACAAGAGCAGTTCAAAAGAAGCTTTTGAGAATCGATCTAGACTGTGGACAGTTTATTTTATTTCTTAAATTTTTGCTGCAACCGGGAAACACATTGGGATATATCTCAAGATTGATTGCACTATAAATTCGTTTCGTCGCCGTTATCAGCATTTTGGTACGAATGAAAATTCCTATCCTTACTATTTTAGCATTTTGTTTTCTATCACTTGAATATTTTCAACCTTTCATCTTTCATTTAGACGTGTGTAACTTGTGAAAAAAAAAGCTTGTAACTTCACAATTGTCATGCGAGCCATCGACTTTAGTTTTAGAGCTGAAGTTGAAACTAATATTACGAAACGAAAAAGAATGCTTTGAGAAATTAAATTAAAATCGTGATCGACACTCTAGACTGAGATTGATTGTGGCTTGAAATGAGAAGTACAACCGGCAACAATCTCGTGGAGAGGTTAATGAGAGAGAGGAGTTGGTAAATTCTCAATGCTCTGTTTTTTATCATTCTTCTGTACAAAGTACAGGCTAAGAATTCCGGTTGAGATTTCTGCGATATATCCTTCAATATAGGATTTTTAATAATCTGTACTCATTTTGATGCTATTGTGATGAACTTCGATCGCAATAATTGCTTTCATGTTGCGATTTGATCTCTTGTTCGAACCGATCACCATATGTTTGTTAAAATGCCAAAAGGAAGTTCGTGCGCAAATTTGAGAAGCATTCTCATGTCTTAGTCTGGAATGATGGTTGTATAATACACATGTTCGATTCATTTGCAGCGTATCTGCTTCCAGTGATTTGAGCCTATGGCTGAGACATCGACATGCTATGACTACTCGATTGTTGTTCAAATCCATCCTCACATGCTGTCTCTGATCCTGATATGTTCTTGTTAATCAATTCTCAGGATGACCAAAGCATGTCAACTTATGGCATAAGTAGCATAGTAGAATCTAGTGGTCATGAAATTGTTGGCATCTGACGAGTCATGTTCACTGGATTTGGATATTGTTTTACTCGTGAATCGGTCGGTAGGCTGAAAGGTCTTACGTTAGATGGATTCGTTCTTTGCCATGAACAAAGGTTGAAAGGTATGAGAAAAGGATAAAAACGAGCAGTAAGGTCTTTGGTGAGTGTTTGTGCATGCATGTCTGTGAATGAGTGGAGTGATGAGTGAGTTGACCGATATTCAAAGAGGAAATGAATGAGAATGTTAAAGGAAATTAGAGAAGCAGAACACGTGCTCTGGAGACGAGGGACCGAAAAAATAAAAAGTAATATATATTAAATGATAAAAAAATTCAAAAAAATAAAATATTGGGAAATAAGTTAGAAAAATAGGTCTTGATTAAGTCGTTGGATTTTACTATTAGATTTAGTTTAATTCATTTAATTAGCACAAATATGGTTCAGAAAATTCTGTGGTCTTTTATGAGTTTTAGTTTAGGGTTATAAAAATTAGTTTCTTAGAAAGTTTGGATCCGATTTGGATTTAGCTCATGGAATTACTGTCTTGGGCTTAATAATGGGGTCATGTTATATTATATGCCCCACTCATATCATATTATTTTATTGCACTTTATCTTTTACTCATCCTTTAATTATTATTATTTCTAATTGTATAGGAAGTGAGGTATCATCTTATATTTCATTTAATTTCTAACTGATCTTATAAGACTAGTGGCAACTCCTCATATAAAATTTTGATCGAGTTAATTGAATTAAAATGAAAATCTCAACATCGCCTGATGTAAGAATTTGGGAGAACTCACGCTGATTGAAGGCCATTGGTTCATAAGTCGACATTACCTTTGAACCCATCATTCCCATGACAAATGAGTACATGCATTAGACAAGGATAGGCTAGACAGTTAGTCAGTACGGCTTGGTTATGCCCTTCCACTGGACAAGAAAATCCAACCCTAATTGGGATTTTTCTGAAATCGATTATGAATTATTTCCATAAAAGATGGTCTCTTGACATTTCTATGTTCTTTTTCTGATTTTACAAATTCATGTATCAGTATCCAAAAGGAAAACATAGATTAAATTATGTTTTACACTCGGCATAAATCATCAATCTTTCGCCTAGGTATATAATAAGAACGAAAAAGTAGAGATGAGCTGTAAATATTTTGCATAAAGAAACACAGTGGATGATGTGTAAATAAGGGAGACGTTTTACATAGGGTGAGTTTTTTTTTTTTAATTTATTATCTGTTTCAAGTATACAATTTGAATGATATGCTACATTTAGAGTGGATACATTTTTTATTTGAATTTTATTATATCCATAGTCAATAGAACAACAGTTTCCATCACGGCACTACAATAGCTATATATGTGCGTGATGACCATTTGATTGTGTCAAGTTATTTAAATTTCAGATTACATGTGTAAGTATATTTTATCAAGTAAAACTTGTTTTGCTTTTGATGATAGACCAAATTAAGACGCTGCTTCTTTTTCAGAATAGTGACCAAATTTTGCACGTAACCCAAGGCAGAGCTTCTTCATCAAATTACATCCTGTGAAATTAAAGGGTACATAAGTCGTGTGTATGTTTTCGCAAGATCAGGAGATTGTTTCGTGAGATTAATTTTGTATGAGTTATTACTGCGGCTTGAAAACTCTGTTATTCATAGAACAAATTGTACAAACTTGGGATTGAAAATATATAATTGTATATGTTTGTGCACGCCCAGTTAGGTGATGCTTTTAGCCTTTTTCGGCAATTTCTTTTAAATTTTGATTTTATGAGGTATATACGTATATACATGAACTTAAATAAAAGATATTCAAGTTGGATTCCTGTTCCCATTTCAGGCCCGTGAAATGTGGGCCGAGAGCCCCTCAACTCTCCCTTTTATTTATTTTCGTACTTAACAACTGAAAATCAATCTTCCATATCATAATAGAAGAGGTGACACTCTGTCTTACTTTTACATTTTCAGCATTACAACTATAGAAAGATCGAAACTAAGGGTGTAATATGAACAAATCTATTTACAATAGGAAATTCTAATGGAATTACTAAAAATGCTTCAATTCATGTTTGTCGAACCAATCATTCTGGACAACAATCAAATATTTGAGAATAAGTTATAGGAGATCAATCTACTAGGGCCAATAAGTAATTGAATAATTACATTGTTTTGCTTGATGACCACCAACAAGTAACAACTAGGCCTATCGGCTCAACGAAGAAGAAAAGAAGAAGAAAAGAAAAGAAAACAATAAAATCAACACAAAAATTATAAAAATTTTGTAAATATTTTTAAAAAATTTAAAAATTATCCACATCAGCGATAATCACATCACATGAGATGGCTGGTGCTAATTAGACTAACACTCCAGTAATATATCCTATCAAAATTAGTTAGAAGAATTACATTAATAATTCGTTAAAAAGTTTAAATTAGCAAATCACCAAAATGTTTATAAGTAAATTAGTAAAACTGAAAGGTTTCAAATTAGTTTCTGTACAATAAGTTTAAGATTTTTTGAATAATTTTCTCAAAATTAGGCAATAATTCTTTGCGGTTGTTGTTAGCCCAGATCACTTTACCTAGGAAAAGGGACTTCTAATCGTAGACTGCCTAAACCTCTGAACAGCCCATCGACTGGCTCTCTTTAGCCCGTTGCCCCGGGATCTGTAACGCAGTTGCTAATTGGGCTGCGAAGTCTCAGAGGTTAAATCGCCTTCCACAAAATTGGATTTTGGTCCCTCGTCAAGTCCTTATGGGCTTTGTTATGCGTCGACGTTCTCTCTTGAGGTCTTCCAATTCTGGCTAGTGATGAAATAATTTCATTTTCGACAATAAAATAAAATAAAAAGGACGAGCATATTCCAATGGATGTTAAGCATATTCAATTAGACGGGAAGGGCATCTTTGGGTAACACAAAAAATTATGTCCCTACCCAGTGGACAGCATGCGCGCATTGGAGGACGGGAAGGGCATCTTTGGGTAACATAAAAAATTATGTCCCTACCCATTGGACAGCATGTGCGCATTGGAGGACGGGAGAGGCATCTTTTGGGAAGATAAAATTAATGTCACTGCCGGTGGTAAGAGTGAGCATTTCTAGGGCATCGATCTTCGAAGATTTCACGTGAAATGGATCCTTGGGCTTGGTCAGCACGTGCCTGCCTCGGTAGCTCCAAAACCACGCGAAGAGAAGACAATACGAATACTAATCAAGTCGCAATTTCAGAAGATCTTATCTCTACGCTATAATTATAGGATTATTTAAGCGTAGAAGCTCCAAAAGCCAGGCAAGTCGAGTCAACTTATGGATATGAAATTATATTGTCACTATACATTGGACAGCATGCGCGCATCGGAGGACGGGATAGGCATCTTTTGGGAACATAAAAATAATGCCACTTACAATGGAAAGAGTTATCATTTTTAGGGCCTTGATCTTCCAACATTTCACGTGAAATAGATCCATGGGTTTGGTCAGCACGTGCCTGCCTCGGTAGCTCCGAAACCACGCAAAGACAAGACAATGTGAACACTAATCAAGGCGCAAATTCAGAAGATCTAAATCTCTACGTTATATTTTTATGATTATTTAAGCCTAGAAGCTCCAAAAGCCAGGTAAGACGAGTCAACTTATGGATATTAAATTATATTTAATTGCGCCTTTCTTGGAACACTTAAAAGCGGCATGAGTATATAATGAATTTATGGACATTGGAGTAATCGACGCAATTTATTATCCTAGGGGAATGAATTTAGATGGTTAAAAATTGACTATTGTTGTCAAGGGACCCTTGACCCCTAAAAAAACCGATGTGTGTTGCTTTAGCGATGACTCAATAATTTTCTTATGAACAACTTCAGTGAAAATAAATTTAGGCAAGTACTTTAGTTTCTTTTAGTATTCGGTTCAATGGAGAACAGCTTCCATACTTTAAACCTACTAGGAAAATTCGTCAAGGTGACCCCTTATCCCCTTACATATTTATTTTAATGGCAAATGCTTTATCAACAGTCATCAAGCAAGCAATTAGTATGGGTAACTTACAGGGGATTCAATTTAATCGTCCTGCCCTCAACTCTCCCATTTATTTTTTGCTGACGATGCAGTCTTTTTCCTCAAAGCTTCAATCCCTGAATGTCAAAATATCACAAATATATTAAACCAGTACTGCTATGCAACGGGTCAGCTTATTAACAGGAATAAGTCTGTAATCTTTTTTAGTCAGAATTGTCCATTGACACTACGAGATAATTTACAACGAGAACTGAGAATACCTGTGGTGAGTACTTTTGGTAAGTACTTGGGCATCCCTTCTGATTGGGGGCGTTCTAAACGGGAAATGTTCTCTTGGATCCTGGCGAAAATGAATGCGAAATTAGCCGGTTGGAAGGAACAATTCTTATCTAAAGGGGGCAAGGAGATTTTATTAAAAGCAGTAGTTCAGGCCTTACCTCAGTATGCGATGTCTCTCTTCATGCTTCCCTTGTCGCTCTGCAGACAAATGGAAAGACAGATATCAGCATTCTGGTGGAGTAAACATCATAGTGATTCGGGCATACATTGGATGAAATGGTCAGAGGTAAAGAACTCGAAAACAGATGGGGGTATGGGATTTCGAGATCTTATTTCTTTTAATCTAGCGATGCTAGGTAAACAAGCTTGGCGTTTATTAAAGCAACCTTCTGCAATTTGGAGCCAGTTGTTTAAAGGTCTATATTTCAAACGGTCTTCCTTTCAGAATGCCACTTCAGGCTATAGACCATCATGGGGATGGCGCAGTATTTTAAAGGGCAGGGATGCTATTCTTCCCAAAACTCGATGGCTGGTGAAAGATGGTTCGCAGATTAACATCAGAACAGACTACTGGCTTTCAATTGGGAAAATAGGAGGTTTTGCAGCTGCAGGGGAACCCATTACAGTAGCTGAACTTATTGATTTCTCTTCAGCAACATGGAAGCAAGCACTTAACTCTAATTTTTTCAATGAACAGGTATGTGCAGCTATATTAAGCACCCCTATAAATTCCTCACTCTGTTCTGATCACTTGGTCTGGACACCCACATCCTCCGGATCTTTTACAGTTAAAAGTTGCTATCACTACTTACTTTCCCAGCAACGACACCCACCAACCAGTGCCTCATCTTCCTATCAGCCTCCTCCTCAACTGTGGAAAAAGATATGGCATATGGAAGCAACTCCGAAAATCCGTGTTTTCTTATGGCTAGCCTCTAAAAATGCCCTAGCGACAAAAGCCAATTTATACTTCAGGCATATAACTCCCAACCCCTATTGCACACTATGTGATCAGCATACTCCCGAGACCATTGAACATTTATTTTTCTATTGTAATTGGTCACGTGAAGTTTGGGCAAATGCAAAGATCAGGATCCCTCTTTCACTTACCTCTATACAGAGATTGGATGCTTGGTTGGCAGCCCGTGCCACTCATCCTCGCTCCTCCCCAAATTTTGAAACGATTGCCCATCTGTTGTGGGAGATCTGGCGTCAACGAAACAATGCCATATTCCGGCAGCTTACTCCTAACCCGCTCCAAGCCGTGGATACTGCTCTTGCCCAATGCAGAATCTTCAAGAGTCTCCAACCCCCGAATCCTAGGGTTACACAATCAACTGTCAGTACCGATCACCGCTGGAAACCACCTGCTCAAGGCACAATCAAATGCAACATAGATGGGGCTTTTGTTCCAGGTAATCAACAAGGGGCGATAGCATGTATTTTCAGAAATTTTAAAGGCGAACTCACAGACATGTTTACCAGCAGTGTTCCGGCTCAATCGGCGTTTCAAGCAGAGATCTTCGCCATGATTCGGGCTCTCCAGCATCTCATCAGGCAGCGGCTTCATCTCCATCGAGTGCTGATTGAATCCGACTGCTTATTATTGGTGGAGCTCCTTCGGCAGCAACAACCGCAGCCATGGCAGGAACGTCATCTCCTTGCCGTTCTCCACGATCTGCTCTCTCAATGCCCTACTGTTTCTTTTCATCATGTCTGTCGCGAGGCTAACCTAGCCGCTGATTGGGCTGCGAAAGCCCATCGGCCCATGGCTCCGTTGGTAACTGGCTAGTCTTCACTCCGTGTGTTCTCCAAAACATTGTACTTAGTGATGCCTTACTAGCTGGTTGTATTCCTCTCTTCATATAATATATCAGCCGTTTCGACCAAAAAAAAAAAAAACTGGATAGCTCTCGAATTTTGTAGGCGGTGGAGTTCGAAGGTAATTTTAACACAAAGAAATGATAGAGCGGGCTCACTTGTTTTTCACTGGCAAAGCGCGGGATTTTGCAGATACCTCTTTCAAAATCAAAAACTAAAAAAAGGAAAATTTTAGGTTCTTGGTGTTCTAGCATAATTAAATGGAGATTAAATATATTCAATTAGAGGACGCAGTTTGCAACTAGCTTTGCGCATTGGAGAATGGGAGGGCATCTTTGGGATAATAAAAACAATAATCCTGCACGTGGGTGAGTTCATATGTTAAAGCCATGTGCCCTTTCTAAAATTTGTAACGTTTAAATGAATTCTTCCTCGCGACAGAGTTCAATTTTGATCGATTCTTTTGTGATTGGTAGCCATTTTTAGTTGGGACCGTTGGTCCTCGTCAACTAACGGATCAGTGTTGATCAATGACAATGTCATGACCGTTGGTATCTACTGTAATATTATTTTTATTTATAAATGATCTCTTGAACTAACATTGATACATTGAAAAATTTAGTAAAAATTACACCACTCTACTTTATCTAGATAAATTACGTATACATCAAAGAAATATGACTTCAAAATATACAAATATGTTCATGATTCAAGATCGACCAATATAGAGACGGAATGGATGTCACATCAAGCTACCAACAAGAAGACACAAAGTTATGAAATTGATTCCACATAAGATATCTCATTGGTTTGATGGTTGATCATAATTTGACATTTTGTAACCAAAAAAGTCTGGTATGTATCCGTAATATGAATAGAAAGCATCAAACCTACAAGTATCACATAGTCAATGTGTATGCAGCTTAGCGGAAGAGTTTCATCTATTGCCATATCTATGTGTTTTTTAGATTAATATTTCATAACCTGCTTGTCCACGAGTCAAAATTAGTGATTCATAGTAGGGAACATAGTACTAAAGCCTATACTAAAGCACAGCGAGATCCGTTAACGAAGTGTAATCGATCAATGAAATTGCATTTTCTTATAACTATTAAAGTGAGGTTTTTGAGAAAAAATTATGATGATAAAAGAAAATAACAGGGCATTTTCCATGAACCTTCATTTTTTTTCTCAATGAAGTGTTTAGGTCTCTTCGAATATTTAACTAATCTTCATTATGTGCAGTGGTCCCTCCATTTCGCACGCGCCGAATAATAACCGTTGACACACCGTTTTTATATTACAATCTTTTGAAAATATGATGGTTGCCGCACTTGAAACTTTTCTTTATCTACAGTTCTATTGGAAGTTGATTTTGGCCGCTTACCATTTAAACTTGGGAGCTAAGCCCCCTTCCTTTTTGAACTCCTGAAAAGGTTTGGTAAATATTTTTTGGGTACAAGTCAACAATAATTTTAAATTATATCCACCGTAACATATTTATCCTGAATTTTTTTTTTTTTTTTTTTGATACTCAGGGAACCCCGTACAGCCGGTAGCCGGCGGGTAAACTCCTGAAAAGTTTTTTACGACACCAAAAACACTAAATTTATATTTATGTGATATATTTATCCCAAGCTTGTAGAGTGTAATATATTTTTCACAATTTTCTTTTTGAGACACTAAAGACCCCAAATTTATATTTGTATGACACATTTACATAAAGAATTGCATCTTCATTTTGATGTGAAACATGAGATGTACAAAATTCTCCCACAATTGTTGATGTCCCTGTATTTAACAATGCACATCGACTGGACTATAGATGCACATGTTATTCAAAGAGACGTCATTATTGTCATTTTAAGTTCTCAACTCGAATTATGTTTTGCACTTTGCATTATAGCTCATCATTCACTTAATTCCATCAAGCTATAATAAGAATGAAGAAGTAAAAATGAACTGTAGATGGTTTGCATAAAGAAACAAAGTAGATTAACGAGACAACGTCTTCATCCTCTGAAATGTTTCATGGAGATGTTTTTGTATAAGGGTGGTAGTTTCTTTAATTAAATTTTGCCAATTAATATTCGCTTATTTAATCCTATATTACCTGATTGTGTTTTAGCAATTGGATATTATAGCTACATGTGAAATATATACCTTTTTACTAGAATTTTTATTATGCCCGCGGTTAATAGAAGAACAGTTTCCATGCGGCACTACACAATTTATATGACTGTTTGATTATGTCAAGTGATTTAAATTTCGGATTATATGGGTAAGAATATTTCACAATAGATTAAAATCATTTTCGTTTTGAGTTATAGACCTAACTAGGAGGGTAGTTTTATTCGGGGCTAAATATTTGTGGCTGTGCATATATTAACATGATGCTTTGAGGATTTTTCAGCAAGTCCTTTTTTAATTTTTATTTTTCTAGGTAAATACGTGTTCCTAAATAGACGATATTCTTTGCTCCTCTTCCGATTTTGAGATTTGTCTATCTTCTGTACAATTGAAGTGGGCCTGAACATTTTCCTATACTGTTCACGCGTCAATTGTCGTACAGAGTATTTAAGTAAAAGAAACACAGATGGGACGACCCGGTGGAATTGGATCCCTCAGTGATTTGACTGAGTAGCCTTCACGTGCATGAAGTCGTATTACCCATCTGCACCGCCAGCGCCAGGTTGACAGAACACGAAGCTTTAATAATTGCCATGTGACCGGCGATGGCCAAACAGCAAATTTCAACTCCACCCTGGTTAACTCCTGACGTCACTTCGTTCTATCTTCCTCCTTTTCTGCGTTTTAGAGAGGGAGAGCGCAGCAGCAGCATCAGAGCAACGATGGTGGACGTGCTGTTCGCACGTGTTGGGAGGGGGGGTGATGCCCGTAAGGATTTGGAGTTTGCAATGGCGAGCGTGAATTGTTGCGTTATATTTTGTAGAGAATCGGAAAGAGCGTCATTACGTGTGGGTTAATAACAGAGAGAGGTCACAGGGACAGGTGGTCAGGCTCGACCATTGAATAGCGCGAGATTCGTCTGATCCCTTTAATCCCGTTATCAAGTCCATGCTCCACTAACAAGGAGTCAATGATCCCCGTAACACGCTTGTTTACATACACATACACTTTATATATATATATTTTTTTTTCAGTCCTACTCTATTCTTACTCTACACTTACTGATGTTATCTTAAGCCCTTCAACTCTACTACAACTTGAAGAGCGGGGTTGGCCATTGAAGGGTGTATGAGGACTCAAAACACTTTCCTACACCTATGTCCTCACAAGTGCCATGATACATCGAAGTCTTGGCATTTGTAGTAAACATTTTCAAAAATATTATGACATGAAAAGTTTTTAGAAGTCATGACATTTAAATAATAAGAAATTATAGAAGTTAAGTGACTGAAGAAATTATGATATTTAAATAAATGTGGTACGAAAATTATGATGACTTTTTTTTTTTTTTAAGGTTAGCAATACATTTACGCAAGCACTGCAAGATGTTTTTGCATGAAAATGAGACAAACTTTTTACGGCAGAGGAAGGAATGAAAAGGCATGTTGTCCAAAACGGGCGGTCGCCACATAGCACAACAGGAGAAAATATTATTGCACTTAGTGGGACTCTATTATTTGTGCAACTTCATTACAGCTGATACCTAAAAGGCTAGAAAGTGGAGATCGGTGCATTAATCAAATGGGAGAAAATATTTGGGGGTCCCGACTGCCAAGCCAGCGTGTACGTCGAACCAATGAGGAAGTGACGCGTGGCTCCACGATGCGCTGGTGGTTCCACTGGTTTTTCTGCACAAAATAAATCATTTTCCCTGTTCTGCTTAAAAATTTACAGTCATTAATAAATCTGCTGCTACTTTTTTCTCTCTCCTCTCTAATGGAGGCCTGCACGCATTAAAGGAGCTTTGCCTCTCGTCCTTTCTTTCCTTCTCACTTGAAAATTTTGGGTGAGAATTCGCGCTCTGGCCCAAAAGCACGTTGCTCCTCCGCCTTGCTCCGGCGCCGGGTCATCTTCGCTCTCTGCCCCAGAGCTCGTTGCTTCTTCGGCCTGCCTCGTTGTGTTCCTTCTCCGCCCTCTGCTCCCGTGTGGTTTCGCTGCGCAAGACGGCGAGGAATGTTCTTGCTGTAAGTCGCAAACTCCAAGCGACAAGAAGTTCCAGCTCTCTCCGATTCGGCTTCGGTTCTGCTACGTTCGCGGCTCATACCAGTGAGTTGATTCTTTCCCTGATTTTTGTACTCTTCTTTTCTTTTCTTTTTCTCTGCTGTTTTTGCCTCTCTTTTTTTTTTTTTTTTTTTTTTTAAATTTTAGTTTCTTTTGTTGGTGGGTGAGCTTCCGGTGTTGTGATATTTGGGAGGTTGGTTCGTCTAGGCTAGCACTGAGTTTCAGTCCGAGGCGAAACGAATGGTTGGAAGTTTCCGGGAAACCGGGGAGATTAGCAGAAAACGAATGCTTAGTAATATTGGAGATGATGTGGAAGTATTTCGTTGAAACGAATAGTCGGTACTTGTCTGATTTTTCCGTTGTTGGCTTTTGTCTTCAAGTATTTCGGTGGAAGCAATTCGATTGGGGAGAATGGCGGATATCGTTCCGCCTCCCTCGGCATATATACATTCTTAACTCTCGTTTCTCCGCAGACAAGGGAAGAAAACCAGAAAGAATTCAAAAAGGGGGAAAATGGCGGAAGTCGTTCTGGGCGCAGTTTCCATGGTGTCAGGGTGCCTGGTGGCTCCGGTCAATCGTCTTTGCGGCTATGTGATATCCTACGAAGGTGACGTTAGCGAACTTAAGGCCAAAGTTGCGGAGTTGGGCGTTGCGAAGCAAAATGTGAAGGATTCCATCAATTATGCTCAAAACAACGCGAAGCCTATCAGAGCCTATGTCAATGAATGGGTGGAAGATGTAGAGAAGGACACCGAGGAGGCGCGTCGTGTTCTGGATGCTGACGAAAGAGCTGAGAAAACTTGCTTCTACGGGCGGCTTCCCAACCTGAAGGTGCGATATCGTCTCAGCAGGGATGTGAGGAGGAAAGCCAAAGACATCCAGAGACTCATTGGTCGGATTCCATTCGGGCAGGTCTATGATGATCCTCCTCCAGGGCTCGTTGACGGTACTTCCGACGTGATTTCATCGGCCAGAGATCGAGGTGACGCTATCTTCGACTCTCGAGCTTCCATCTTAGAGGACATAATGAATACTCTGGATCACGAGAAGCACAAGGTGGTTGGGGTCTATGGGCCTGGCGGCGTGGGGAAGACGACACTGTTGGAGGAAGTTGAGAAGAAACTCAGGAAAGAGGGGAGACCATTCGACATGATCGTCAAATCGAAAGTATCGCAGACTCCGGACTTGAAGAATATCCAAGATGATATCGCTTACGCCTTGAAATTGGATCTGAAGAATGAGCCAAGTGAAGTCGGAAGAAGAGATCTTCTGTCCAAGGGATTACAGAAGGATCCGAGTGAGAAGATTCTCATAATATTGGACGATCTGTGGAAAGAATTTGATCTGAAGGAGGTTGGAATTCCTTTGGGAGATGAGAGCAAGGGATGCAAGTTGCTGTTAACATCGAGATTTAAAGATGTTCTGGAGCAAATGAAGTGTGACACTCCCATATTTCATCTTGAAGGTTTAAAGGACAATGAAGCATTCGGGCTATTTGAGAAGACGGTCGGTGACAGGCTCAAAGACGATGAGGAATTGAAAGCAATAGCACCTAAAGTCGTCAAGAAGCTTGCAGGTTTGCCTCTTCTGATTATCTCCGTCGCATGTAGCTTGAAAGATCGGGATGTGGCCGCATGGAGAATCGCTTTGAAAAAAATAGACCAGTCAAAAATGGAGACTATAGTGAAGTTGAGTTACGACCATTTGAAGAGTGAGGACACCAAGACTTTATTCTTGCTCTGCGGTCTTATTGGCGGGACCATTCAAGTCGAAACTCTGCTGGCTCTAGGCTTGGGTTTGGGCTTGTTTGAGGAATTCAGAAGGACGATGCGAGATTCGAGGGATAGATTGAATACTATACTCGATGAACTCCGTTCTGCTTGTTTGTTGCTGGATGGTGTTGATGACAAGAACGATGTGAGCATATTTGAGCTGGATGGTGTTGATGACAACAACAATGTGACCATACATGATCTTTACAGTGAGGTGGTTGTCTCAACTTCATTTAGGGGTCAGAATTCTTTGATGATGAACAGCAATTATGGCTCATGGTCAAAGGAAAAGCTTGAGAAATGTTGGGCTATATGCCTAGCTGATGTTGACAAAAAGAGACTTGATGAATTAATGAAGTGTCAGTTTCCTGACTTGAAGATACTTGTAGTGTCTCGACCGGAAGCCTGGCGTTGGAAACTACAACACGCATGTGAACTGGGAGATTGCTTGGGACTACTAGATTTCACATATATGAAGGAGCTCCGTGTCCTATATTTTCGCTCGACGAATATCGTCAGTTTACCTCCCTCGATTGGAATCCTCGGGAACCTCCACTCTTTATACTTAGACTGTTACAATGTGAAGGATGTGGCAATTCTTGGCAAGCTCAAAGCATTGCAAATTCTCACCTTTCCACGGTGCACCATTTCTAGGTTGCCTAAAGAAATTGGGGAACTCACAAATCTAAGATCGTTGAGTCTAAGCAAATGCTACAACCTTGAAACAATTGCACCTGGTGTCCTAAATCGCTTAACCAACTTGGAAGAGTTACATATTTACCGCTTTTCTCAATGGATGGGTAAGGATCGAATACCGTCAGAATCATGTAATGCTAGGCTTGCCGAGTTGAAGAGCTTGACAAAGCTAGCATCTCTGGAAATATCGATTTCTAATCCCATCATACTCTTGGAGGATGGTGACCTACCATTTGAGAACCTGGACAAATTTCGGATCAACATAGGAAATGCTGCGGAGTGGATATATGGAGGTTTGCCAGCCATGGGGCTCAATTTGAAAGGGTGTGATAGTATTCTTTCGAGAAAATGGGTTAAGAAAAATCTGCAGAAGACTCAATACTTATATTTAACCGGGTGTAGTGAGTTCAAAGAGAGCCCTCGCGAATTTTGCACCCAAGAATTCCAAGAAGTGAAGCGTCTCCACATTGGAGACAGCCCCTCAATCAAGTACATTGTCGGTTCATCCAATGACCTCCCTCTCACTCCTTTTGGGAAGTTAGAGTCTTTTGACCTTGATAATCTTATTAATTTGGAGAAGATATGCCACGGCCCCATAGCGCCAAAGTGCTTCAACAAATTGAAAGATGTGAGTGTCGTACGATGCAATCGATTGACATACTTGTGGTGTCTTTCAGATGTGCAAAGACTTGTACGATTGGAAGAGATTGATGTGTTTGAGTGCGGCTCAATGCAATCCATTGTCACACATGATGGAGGAGAAGATATAGTTTCTATCAATAACAGCGTTGAGTTGCCTAACGTACGTCGTCTGCGATTGCATGAGTTACCAAATATGACAAGCTTTTGTGATACTTCAATTCAGGTAACTTTTTTTTTTTTTTTGTCATTTTTCCCTCGTCAATTTGTTCTGTTAGGATGAGATGATATTGGTTTTCACTCAACGTCAGTACATATTGCATTTAACTTTGACTCTTTGTACAATTTGATTTAGGTTTTGATTTACAAATAAAAAATCCTCTCAAATAGAACACAGACCATATTATAGTTAAAGGGAAGCCTCTTTCCATGACTGATTTTTTTAATTTTTCAAAAAAAAAATGTCAACATTAGATAATTGCATTGCTAACTTGGGTTTCTTCTGTGACTAATTTATTACTTATTTAACATTCTTAATGAGACGAAAAAATAATGTACTGAACGAATGAAAGGGAGAATGAATCTTGAATGAATAAATAAAATTCAGTAATTTCAAAATGAAGAAAGCGCCGTCCAGAGATTCAATAAATGGATGGAGCCACGTAACAAAGAAAATCCCCATAATTCAAGTCCCACCTAACATGCAATTTGCAACTGATTCCAACATGTCATTCCAAGTTGCCAACATCACCGGATCAACATCACTGTTAATTTGAGCTGCATTAATGGCATGATAGCAGTGAGGATTTCCTCTTGAGAATGATTTCGCTTTTCACGGAAGAGAAATTATTTCCTTTTTTTTTTTTCGGTATTTTTGCACTAGAGTTCCACTTATTTTCTTGTGAAAATAGCTTTACTTGTAACAGACTTACCTTTAATGAGCTTCATTGTGGTGCCACATCAGGTTTCATTGCCTCACTTGGAATCCCTCATAATGGTTGGATTCCATGACCCAGAAAAAATACTCTACAGTGAACCTTCATTAAAATACAGCAATCTAA
The DNA here is from genome assembly GCA_014182885.2 of Eucalyptus caleyi. NCBI lineage: Eukaryota > Viridiplantae > Streptophyta > Magnoliopsida > Myrtales > Myrtaceae > Eucalyptus > Eucalyptus caleyi. Next base: position 19,790,412 of record CM024472.2, read on the forward strand.
GATGGCTAATGATAAGAGCATCTATATCTGCACGGAAGAGTATTCTGAAATTAGATTGGATTTTGAAGTTGCCGAATTTGGAATCAATGTCACTTGGGAGCTCTCCATCAGCAGAAGTAGTTTTTGACCTGGAGGAGCTAAAAGTCATCGAAGATGTCGAGATTTGCTCTCGGCTAACGAAATTGACATTAGAGAAATTACCAAACCTGCAGTGCATGTGGAAATGGGATGTAAAATTACAAGGAATATCGATATTTCGAAACCTGAGGGACCTCTTTGTCTATAAAACGGGGCTGTCATTTCTCTTTTCGGTGTCTGTGGCTAAATGTTTTAGAGAAATTAGAGTCATTAGAATGTGGGACTGTCCAAATATGAAGGCGGTGATTGTGGATGAAGAAGGAAGAAATGAAGGGACAGATGATATTATAGAGTTCCCACTACTGGAGCATCTATCTATACGGCAATGTCCAATGGAGAAATTCTTCCTCTATCCTCATGGAAAGAAAGAGCCAGTAACCACTACTTCAGATTTGCAAGATGCTTACTCCAATTCCTTCTTTGATCAAAAGGTACAAATCCCTTCTATCGAGATTTTACCCATAATAGCCATAGGCACACGCTTTGTGGGGGTGTAATAAAATCTCTTTGAAGAATTTTATTTGGTTTTATTAGTTAAAATGTGTTCATTATTTATAATTACATTTGTAATAATAAGGCCATTAGTGAAAATTCATTCTTCCATCATATCAAATATATTGCTAGGATTAGGCCAAATTGCCAGATGTTTCTTAGCTATGATCTAATGTATAATGAGTAGGTTAGTATGTCAAGCTTGGAATTTTTATGGCTTCATTCAGTAGGATCCTTCAAAAAGATGTGACAAGATGAACTTCCAAGAAGTTCTTTTTGCGAATTAGCCACCCTCATCCTTGAAAATAGCTCTGAGCTACTCAAATGTCTTCCCTTGACAATCATAGAGAGATTGCACAATCTAGAAGTCAGAGTTTCAAATCGTTGTTTGACTGTAGGTCCTTTCGCATTATCATGTATTAGAATGAACAATGCAATAAATTTATCCTATTTTTCCTCATTTCTCACATTATCCTCATGCAGGTTACATTTCCTAACATAACAAAACTGGAAATTGGTGGCCTTCTATGCCAAAAGATATGGAACAATCAAATTCCCACCGATTCGTTTCAAAAGTTGGAATCTCTTGTATTGAAGAAGTGTGACAGTCTCCAAAGTATTGCTACTTGTTATATGTGGAAGAAGCCGCAGCGCCATCCTGAGATCCTAAAAGTGATTTCATGTCGTTCGATCATGATCATATACGAAGGTGATGGGATGGATATAGAGTGGTAAATTGAGGAGGCTAGTTTTGCGTGATCTTGAAAACTTGAGGTGCATTTGGCAGTCCGACAGGCTCCCAAACGTCCCGTTCCCAAATTTGAGAGAAGTAGAGGCCGTGAGGTGCCCCCGTTTGGAAATGCTTTTCCCTACCTTCACTACGAAATTTCTCGGGCAAATCGAAGAGCTGATAGTGGATTCATGTGAAGATATGGAACTAATTGCTGGCCATGAAGAAGGGGAAGGAGCGACCCACACGACAATCACCTTCTCCGAATTAACTGTTCTAATGCTTGTCGAGTTGCCGAAATTCAGGAGCTTCTTCTTACCTGAGAAATACTCTCTGAAATTCCCGTGCTCCAAGGACTTCCCATCCTTGCGAGACTTGAGTATAGAAAGCTGTGGAGCAGAGCCGGACCAAGTCCTCGGTAACTGGGAAGACCCATTAATGCCACATAGATTCAAAGTCGGACAAGTCCTTTGACCATTTCGACTGGGACAACGTTGTACTTTTGGACATGAGGTATTCCTTCAATATTCATTGCTTTGGTTTGGCTCTGTTCCTTTGAATCGAAAATCGATTTCAACACACAATTCTCAGTGGGAGCCACACACACTCTTGGTTTGCTCTCTTCCTTACTCTCTTCAACTAACCGTCTGTCGATTCCCTTTTATGCTCAGGAACCGTGCCTTCTGGAGTTCCCTTGATCTTCGTTCCTTGTTCATTCTCCCTCTCCGTCGCCCCTCCATACACCAACAGCCGCCGCCGAGAGTCCATTGCTGGCCACCACACGACATGACACGCTGAGAAGGGAGAAAGGACAGAGAGCATTGATCGAAGGCTCTCGGTGATTTCGATCGAATCCTTTCCTCTCACTTCGCTGCTGGTCGTCACCGCTTCCCGATCACCACCTGTTCCGCTGCTGCGAAGAAGTTCTGTAATGTTGGAGTGCTCGAACTTCGATCATGGCTGCCTACTTCGACGATTCCATTCCTTGATGTTGCTTCTGTTATTTCTTTATTCATATCCGATCTCAATCGCTATAGCTATTCGTTCTCTATTCAACTAAACCATTTATGCTCTGTTTTCTGTTCCTATTGCTACTGTCTGTGTGCAAATCGACGACTGTGATTGAAGGGTTGTATTAATGATTTGAAGCAGTGCTTCTCGGCCTAAATTAATGTACCAACCTGTTTGATGAAATTCCTGAACTAAGTTTGGTGTGTATTTTTATTCAGTTCTTGACCGAGAATTCCCTTGATTACTAGATTGTTGATCTATACTGGTCATTTAAGTTTTGAATTCTGTTTCTTCATAGAAAAACCATAGGTATTCAATTTCAAACTTGTTTTAAATCTGCTGGAACCTTGTCAATGCTGATTCGCCATTGTTTGCAACCCTGAGCTGATGTCGATTGGTCCTTGATTTTATGCTATTCCACTCAAGTAAGCATGTGCTATGATATAAGATTGTGTTTATGGTGAATTTTATGTTTGTTTGGAAAAGAAATTATGTCATGAATGAATGAAATTCTACTGGAAATTGATCCATGTATGCTGGCCCTGTCTTGATATCCCTGATTTGATGTGCTTTTGATTCCATCTTGAGGCTAGTTTGGTTATGGGATCATATATGTTCATGCTAGGAAAGTAATAGGGTGAATCTCATACCATTTAGCGTGAATCTTCATCTCCAACTTGAATATGCTAGAATGAAGTATATGCTGACCATGATTGTTTTGTTTAAATTTGCACTAATTTGGTCTTGGATTGATGTCATTTTGATCAAGTAGACTCATATGTACTTATAGGAAGATCTTCTATTCATGTCAATTAGTCATCAAAAGATCACGATTTGGTCTTTATGCTGTTATAATTTTGAACATGTGCTGGAATTTTTGTCTGAGCATGAATTTGGATTTTGTCTTTGCTTTAGTTGCCTTTTTTATTGCCCATGGATAAATGATATGCACGTGCATGATTAAATTGATGAGATGTGTGCTTGATATTGCCATAAGAGTCTTGGCCTGATAAATAATTTAGAGGACTAATGTTAATTGAAGCTTAATTCCTTAATTCTTGCGATTCCAAAGCAAACCCTCTACTAGTACACATATTTTGAAGGTGATATTAGACTAAGCCAGATATGAGGAAATCTCTTAAGAAAGCTTGTCAATAAGGCCCCTCGAAATATCGCATGTATGACACTTGCCACCAAAGTACATGTATTCTCTTCCTCTCCTTCGATGCTCAGCATTCAAGGCTTATTTACAAGAGCTATTGCTTAAATCTAATTGATCCTTTAAGTGTGTGTGTTTGTGCCAACATACCAGGCACAACACCAATTGCAACCCATGTCTTTTTTCTCGAAGTATTCACTGGTCACTACAATTCAGAATGATGTTTCAAAGATACGATTTTTGTTTTCCTTCCTCCCCCATAGAATTTGCAAAAGCATGTCACCAGCACTGCCAGTAATCTACCTTTGAAATTCATCAAGACCCTGCCCATATGTTCCACCAGGAGTAGGTCCCTAGTTCCGATCGTCTCTCCTATAAACTAATCTGCAATGGAGGTGCAGAGTTCCATCTATCTCCTTGCAGCAGGTCTCTCTATTGATGATAGTAATTATTTTTTATGACCCTGCTGATTGGAGGTACCCTGATCAGAAAAAGTTGAATCTTTTCCCTCTAAGAAGTTTATGCTATAAATCTCAAATGGAAAACACTTGGCCAAGAAGAACTTGATGAAACATATGCATTTATCTTAATGTCCACACGATAACATCAACTCATCCAAAGCATTTTATATGACAATGGCATCGTGTGTCCTTTCCACAACTTGCTTTAATTAGTAGAGAGTATCCATCTAAATCACAACTTACTTTGTCCTGCTCATGAATGCTCATTCTACTCATATTTCTCAATTTCAGCTCCTCAAAACACTGCGATTTAACCCAAAATCACTTGAAAATTTTGTTATATATCATTGCATTTGCACACTCTCATAATCGAATGCCACTAATTTTACATAGTCTATCATGTCGTGAGAGCATCGGGAAGAGTGGTGGGTGATCCGAGGATTTTGCCACCCACATCGGGAAACGTTTCGAAACCGGCCAAAGGACCAACTTTACCGTCTCTGCTCACATGGATGGGATACTGCATCAGGTGGCCTCTCATTTCCTTGGGATTATGTTGGTCCTCATCCACATAAGCTTTCCAATTGCGTTCGGCTATTATGTTCACCTCCTCCACGCATTCAGTGCTTTGAGGTTCCCTAAAACTGTCCTCTAAATCTCCCAAGTGCTCCGCCCAAAGCGACATCCTATAACCATAAACCTGCACAGCAAAAGTTAACATTATTAGTCACAAGCTTAAGGTTTTGATATATGTCGCTACACTCGCAAGGGTGTCTACCTAGTACCTCCATTTAGATAAGAGGCTAATCCGATATACTAACCTGGCCATGCGGATGCCTCTTTTTCCCAGCCCAAGTGTGATGCGGCTGATAGGCCCCCATCGCGATTTCGGTGTCTCTTGAGCCATCTAGAGATCTTTGGTTGATATTTGCCGATCCCATGATCACATACTCATCATCTACTATCATCCCTTTGGCATGCACATATATCATGAACCTGCGAAACTTTTGAACCGAAGCCTGCATGGATAAAAACGACAACATGTTTCAAAGCAGAAGTCTTTCTACCACTCGTTCAAAAACCATAGCTCTTAATGACTATTTTTGTTTTTCAAAGGAAGAATCCATGAAAAGAGTACAGACATATACCAAGGCATTATTTTCGGATTGTTGATTCATTGCTTGGGATGAAGACTGTGTAGAGGACAAGGGCTCCCGCTTGCCAAGGCAATAGAAGTTCAAGTAATCTGACGGATGGTACTTGTGTGACAACCCGGCTTTTTCAAGAGCCTGGGCTATAATTTTGTACATCATCGTCATGGTTTGTCCCTGTCCACATTATCAATACACTAATATGAGAGTAGTGAATGTTTATCGCTTGGAGAAAAATACTAAGATGACCTAAACAAGGTCGGGTCTCAAATTTTCCCCTTTAAGTAGCTAGGTTTGTTCTGCTCGGATCACTTCCTTTTCTACTTAACTCTGTTCATTGTGTCATTTAGTTTCAATTTGCTAGGACATTATATTTATTGATATACCGTTATCGAGAGGCATGTGTCATCGCTATTTCTTTGCAAGATGAAAGAGTTTATCCTTGATCTGACCTGCCAGAAGAGGATTTCCTGCACTGCAGCACTAGTAGGGACACCCTCTGGCCACATCGGTATCACTATATACACACAGAAGCGCTCGTTTTCACTTATCTTACTTGCGATCTTCAATGCCAGCTCCATCGGCACTAGATTGTTTGCACCTGCTTGTCAAAACCAAATCAAGCGTTGGTTGCCATCAAAACTTGAACTCAAGAAATTAGAAAGGCCGAAACAAAACTAGAAATGGGGAAAAAATCTAAATTTAAAAAGTTTTGATCTCAGAAATATAACATATTGAAACAGAAGTCAATTTTAATGCCTTACACAGTGAGTTCTAGCTATTATGAGCTGATACACAATCCCCAGAGGAAGCAAAGTCTGAATACTCTTTACTAGAGGTGCTATTGCTCACTAAACTCAAGTCAGTCAGAATGAATAGAAATGTGAAACTTATACCTGCATTTTTGTATGATGGCCAATGGTAGGAAGAGCCAAGAAAATACTGGTTTTCAATGTAGATGAAGTGTTGCGCCGATCTAATCGCTTTCACGTAAGCCGTGTGAATGCTCTTGTCAACTTTCAAGTTCTTTCCGCATATAAGATTCTGCAACCATGAAGAGATTGAAAGAAGCAACATTATCATTGTGGACTTCAATCTATATTCAAAAACACTAAGGATTGTGCATAAGAAAGAAAATTGACTTTCTAATGTGAGGAAAACTTTTCGAGTTACGTATATAACGGCCACTTGCCTATCTACTAGCATGGTATTAGCAGCTAAAACTTACTTGCTTTGCAGCCTCTTCAACGCTCTTTGGGAATCCCTTTACAGATCCTGAATCAATCGATCTGAAGATCTATACCAACGTAAAATAGAAATGAAAGACGATCATTACACTTCGTTTTGTTTACGAATGAAGTACTTAAAAATGGTCATTAATTTTACAGAAAGTTTCCCGACCTGCACGTGCCAATTTTCCGGGTCATCTTCATCCCTGACTTGTACTTTTTTGTCACCATCGGGACTTGTCGAGGGACAAAGTATCCATGAAATCCTGTCAAGCCTTAAGAGAGCATTCTCATGCCAATGCCTGACGTTTTTCAGCTTGAACTCGCGCCACTTCGCCACCTTTTTCCATCTCTGTTCGAAATTCTTCAATATGTCATACGCAGCTTGTCCCTCAACTTTGCAATGTAGATCATGCCACGGTTCCCTTGGGACATTGACAGTGGACAACAGTTGTCACAAAAAAAAAAAAAAAAGCAATGATCAAATGATCAGAAAATAACATTTACATGTCTTTACAGTGCTGAAGGTAAACATTAGCTTAATTACCATGAATGTTGGGTTGTGAATGTCATTCTTAAAGACACTGTCAAGATCGCTATAGAGTCTATGCTCGGGAGTGTCGTATCGGCCATCACATAGGTCCAACCCACCAATGAAAGCCGTTATTTTGCGGTTGTTTCCTGAGGCTTGAGTGTCGAGAACCACACACTTTTGGTGGTGCGTGTACAAGGTCCCCACCACCTGGACTACAAAAGATCCATACCAACAAATTAAACCAAACATTTTCGTAGATTTATGCTGGATTTCAATCGAATGGGCAGCCTCTGCAACACTGTATAATTCCCTATTAGAACTATCCTAAATGCATGTCATTAGGTTAGAGAACACATGATATGATCTAGGACAGCATGAGACAGATCAATAACTTCCGTGGATTGTCTAATGAAAAGAAAATCTTTCCTATGAAATTATACCCGAATGGAATAATCAGGTAATATACAGCAAAAGCAATGCTTTTGATGCAATCAAACAATGAGATTTTGATTAAGGATCGACCTAAACATCTAAGGATACATACCTGTTGCTTGAAAATGCTGAGTTTGGTGCTTGCATAACGAGGAGCAAGCACACAGCGGACGCCAGAGTGTCGGAAAAACTTCTTCGTCTCTTCATCATGAGTTTGCATCACGCCATCCTGCACTAACAACATGGCACATGCTGAGTCTCAATGATGAGAGATCTCAATAAAGAACTATCTTTTCCTAAGTTGATAAACGTACAGATTTTCTGTCACAAAGAGCATGGAATTTGGCCAAATGGTGGGTTGCACCATAAATAAGGATACTTATCCAAGAAAGAGCCATGATATAACATATTCTCCATTCGCATTTTGTAAAGGCTAACTGAAAGAAAGAACTATTAAAGGTCAAGATTTTGATTATTCCAGCCTTTGTGTTAAAAAATAGAAAACTTCTTATTCTGTAAATATTCATTAAGCCAACACTAAAAGTAAGAAAATCCTTTACTAACTATGCACCATTGATAAAAGGGTGATCCTTAAATGCAATGCTGGTAGAATAAAAAATGTGTTCGCATATGGCTCTCATCACCATTGATGCATTAGTCATAACTTGAACCACTCTACTGCACCGGCCCAACAAATCAATAGTGTTGGAAGCCGTGGGCGGACAAATTTTTCTCGACCCAGCAGTATTCCGATCATTTCGCAAACCATAAAGACATTTCCATGTTTCAGCAATGTATTACATGTAAGCATGGTTTAGTATTACCGTCTTCAAGAGGAACTTGTCGTGTGAAGTCTTGTCGTCCCAAACAAGCACGACCACTCGGACACCTTCCTCGGACTTGTACTTTAGGAGCTCCCCTAAAGAGAGCTCTCCTCCATTCGGCAATTCCCTTGTGGGCTCTCTCACAAGCCTCACAGGATGATAAATGGACCAACCAATGATGTAGATGAAGTGGTGGGCCTCCAAAATTGCATGGCATATGTCCTCCCAACACCTGCCTTGCTCATAAATCTTCCCATCATCAAGCAAAATCTGAGGCAGCTTGCCCTTTGGGACATGAGCATCTTGGTACAGTGTCACATCCCCACCTTTCCTAAGTGGAAAATATGTGTTTGGGACACCAACATAGTTTGGCCCAACTCCAACACCATCCTTGTATAAGGGGTTGTCACTGACTGGCCTGAATTGGATTGAAATGTGAAGTTCCGGGTAGGGCTTGAGAGGGCTCCCGAAGTTGCCGATTATCGGGAACCAATCATTAATCATGTCGCCGGATATGATCTTGGCCACTGGTATCTCCACGACCCCGATGAGCTCGGCCCCAAACACATCATTGTCCTTCACATGAAACTCCACTTTCACAACCGGATGCGCCACGGGAACACAAAACCGCTCGTCCCACAGGGGGTTCTCGCAGTTCTGGATCACCCGGGTCTGGGCAACCGTGGCTCCCGCCAGGCAGACGGATACGTAGGGGTCACTCGTGATCATTGAGTTCTTCCCTGAGGAGCGGGCAGGGACGGGCCGCTGCCCGTGTAACGCAGGCACGCAGGGTGGCCCGATCATGGAGCAGCACTGCCTTATTCTCTCCGAGGCCAGGTCCATGTTTGGGAGGGATTTGGCCTCCACTATGTACATGTCCAATTCGCCGTGCAAGAAGATTGGCCCTGTTGTGACGTTAAGCCCATTGAGTTTTCCCGGTTCAGTGTCTGCGTTCCCTGGGATTTCATCCTCGTTGCCCACGCTTCTTTGCGCCGGGTGCGAATCTTCCATCTTCCTCAAGCACTTCTTGATCACCTCAATTTAACCCAAATTTGGGCAGACTTTCGCACCTAATAAAAGCTGATGCGGTCTGCTAAATTGAAACTCAGTTGCTCTAAAGTAATGTACCGATTTGTTCGCTTAATTTCTGAAACCCTCAACGAATTCGGTCTCTGCAGAATTAGGATCCGCAGGTGCTCCTTGCTGAAAATCACACGGAATTAGGGTACATTATTTTTCTTGCGCATGAGAGAAAATGATCCCATTCGTAAGTTCATTAAAAGAGGTACAAGAAAATCTTTCATAACTTTTCCAAAAAGAACAAAGATTAACAGATCTTGTAATTCAAGGAAATGACAATCCTCATCACAATTGATCGATAGGTAAAAACAGTATGCCCGGAAATCTGAAGCCTTGGGGAAATAGCTTGACGAGAAGGAAAAAGAGTGAAAAGGAGAGTTACCTGGTGTTGGAAAAAGCAAGGAGGACCCAGAATTGGGAAGACGAAAAGACACCAGACAATGGAAAAAGAGCTTTGCAAGATTTTTGCTCGTTGGAGAGAAAGAAAACAGAGAGAAAAGGTCAAAAGACAACACCACAGAGAGAAAATACAGGAAAAATCGAAAGCGAAGATGGTGGGAAGCCTCAGATGATGATGTGTAAACCATCTTTATCTCGAGGACTCGTCTTGTTGACTCCCATTCTCATGTGACCCGATGAGGTACACCTTTCAATTTTAGATGGTTGATGGGAAAGTAATTGCAGGGAATTAGGGGGTCGATCGAATGTCATTCGATTCATCCTCTCTAGTCATTAGCAAAACTTAATTAATTGACTTTGCCATAGTCCACTGAAAAAGGAGAAAAAAATCACACAGGTATGTGTGAGATCTAGAGGAAAAAGGCAACAAGTTTCGTTGAACCATATCCAGGCATTTAGTAAAGCAGCTTATTCAGTGGTGCAAGAGAGTGACGATCCAACGAGGTATATTTTGAATAAGTACACAGACTCGGCGACGAAAGTTAAGTCTGACGCAAGAAATCCAAATTTTCTGGAAGAAAACAAATGCATAATCCAGCTCACAATCGCATTAATTTTGGTGAGGGAGATGGATAGGCATTTTGTAGTGATTATTATTGTTTCCATGCATGTTTGCTGAACTTGGACTTGCATGCATGCATGCACACACCCACACACAGAGAGGAATTCATCTCATACCTCACAACTATTTATAGAGAGAACCGCCAGCCTATATGAAAAATGACATGATCTAAAATGAGGACTTAGTTCTCAACCTACTATCCTGACCATGTGTAACATCGTGACTCCTGCAGGAACCACATCAAATCCTCTCGAGAGAAGTCGTGCAAATCACCATCTTTGCAAGCCTTGCCATCCCCAGGACCCCATTTGAGCTCTCTAATATCTCCTCTGCAGAAGACAGCGGTGTTGAGGTATGTCAGAGGCAGCAAGACGAGAAAAACTCACACTTAACAGCTACAATGTAACAAGTTAAGATATCCCCATACGAAGCAATGAGATGGTCATGGTCATGGCAAAATTGACGAGAAGAAAAGCAAATACAATACTGGACAACACTAAAATAATTTCTCTCTTTTCTATCATATTTCCAGGGCAGAGCAAGAGGTAAAGAATGCCTGTGAGCCTACCTTGCCCATAAAATTGGAAAAGCTATACCCATGGAAAACAAAATAACACATCAGATAGCAAAATTCTCATGTTAAAGACTGCAATGCAGAAGTATGCTTCCGCCCGAGAGGAAAAGAAATACACAAAGATAATGAGATTTGGATGAGTATGCACAAAAAATCATGCGACGGGACAAGTTCATCTGTATTTTAATCACAGAAAAATGGCTAATTTCAAGGTCCAGCCTGCAACCAACATTGAAGCCAATGTCATGACAGATGCAGCGCAAGCATGTATCTCCATCTTAAAACAAGAAAATGTGCATTACTTTGGAATAGCAGCAAGACTAACTTCGAAGCCCTTGTTCACAAAAGCAACCGCCCACTGTAAACTACTTAAGTTTACACACGACATAGATCAACCGCTCCCTTATCCAAGTTCAGTGAAGAAATCTCGCTAAGCATCCCACTTAACACCTCTCAAGAGTACAATAGCAACAATCAAAACCAATTCTTCGTAATCTTATGGCAGATGCATAGCAAAGTACTCATTTGCCTCAACGCATCACCCAAACTTGGCATAGTTGAAATCTCATACAATGATAATCATTTTACACATGACTAACAAGTAATGAGTACCATACTCTTTATTTATTACTCCACTCAAGGATCTATTTCAATAGACTATAAAAACTTACTTGCTCAATTCCCCCTTGTCCTTCTGGTCTGTAGCTCCTCTGATCTTGCTGCGTGCTCCACTGGTCTTCCTGCACATTCTTTTGCCCTGGTGGTGTGAACCTTTGTCGTTCGCCATATCCCATATAATTCTGTCCATAACTGGGATTCATTCCTTGGCCATGTGCACTACCAGTACCCTGCCCATGAAATCCATCAGAACCCTGCCCATATGTTCCACCAGGAGCAGGTCCATAGTTCCGATTGTCACTCCTATAATCATTCTGCACTGGAGGTGCAGAGCTCCATCTATCTCCTTGTGGCAGGTCTCTCTGCTGCTGATTGTAACTGTTGTTATGACCCTGTTGATTATAGTTTCCCTGGTATGAAGGTACTGGATCCCTCCTCTGCCCTTGATACGGATCCCTTCCACCAGGGGCATAATTCATATTGCCCATTGGCATGGGATTTCTTCTTTCACCTTGCCCCGGGGGACCATAACTTTGCTGAGGAGGATAATTTGGTGGAGCATCCCGATGCATAGGTCCTTGATAACCATATTGGGGGCTCCCTTGTCTGTTTGGCATTTGACCTCCTTGCTGGTCATATCTAGGTTGCTCATAATTTCTATTGCGCTCACGCCCTCTACCTCCCGGCCTCCCATACTGAACTGGTGGTGGCCTATGCGTGATTACTCCATTTTCATATTTGTCACCTAATAATTAGAAAGTTCAACAAAATAACAAGCGTTCCAGGGTTACCATAAACATGTCACAGAGTTGGGATTATGGAATTAGAGGCTGAAGGGATTAATTGAATGCAAAAGTTGGGGCAGAGATGTCTAGTAGATTAAATTCCCTGTGTAGTCAAATCATACCTCCATACTCCTTGTTTTGGGGATCAATGTAGGAATCAGGTAATATAAAGACAACTCCAGGTAGATCTGTTTATAGCTCAATAAGTCAGTGCAGATCGATGATGAGATACTATCATTCATTGATTCCAATGAGAAACTGATTAAAGACACTTGCCTCTAAATTGCTCTGACTCTGCTTCAGTCATCACGGCCTGAAACCCCTGATAAGTGGTGGTGCTACAGGCATAAATTCTCTTTTTTGCTTCTTCCAAACTGAAACACAAAAAATGTCATCTCATTCAACACGCAACTAAGAAATATCAGCAATGATTCAACAGAAACTGGCATATCTAGTGTAAATGCAGAGAACAAATTAAATTACCTAGCTTTCAACTATGATAATCATTCACTTGACATTTACTTAAGAAAATTAAAGATAAGAAAAAGCCTTACCATGACATTCCTAAGTACAGCGAGAAGAAATGCTGTCAGAAGGATAAAAAGGGACAATAGTGTCATTGTCCCTAAACTTCAGCCCAATGTACGATGTCATCCTTACTTTTAATTCATTCAATGTGGTTCTTGATTTACTTGTGAATGTATAATGTGGTCCATTTGTTTGATCACCCATGGGAAAATATCACCACAAGTCCCAAATTATTGGGTAATGTGCAACCGAGTCCCTCAAATTACAATTCATTCAATCTAATTCCTCAAATTTTCCTTACAAATTCAAAGAAGTCTTTTGTACAATTCACAAGGATCATTGACTATAAAAAAAAAAAAATAAAAATAAAAAAATAAAAAAATTTTTGATTTAGAAAATAAATTGAAATGAAAAGATAATCTTCAATTTAGACAATACTACAATTATGAAAACTTGAGAATGATACCACATGACCAATCTGATTTTGTTGTGGAAAGGTGAGCGACTAGATTGACAAATTGAAAGTTTAGGGACTAGATTGCACATAATGCGATAGTTAAGGGACATGTGTTTTCTTTCTCCCTCATTCAATGAAACAAAAAGACTACATTGTAGCAGAAAGTTCAGAGGAGACACAGAATGAATTAAAAGTCAAGAATGAAAATGCACATTAGACCAAATTTTAGGGGCTATTAGTATCATTTACCCCCATAAGAAATACTCAATTCAGACCCTGAACATTTTTTGGCTCATCCCGGTGCCAATTTCCAGTCTGATTAATTTGTTCATTCCAATTTGGTTCATCTGCACAGCCCCTATTGGGTGGAAAGGCGCAGACACTTGAGTAGCTTCAATGAGTTATGAGAACAACTCAAACCTTTAGCCCAGGGGCTGACCTCCCCAAGTTGCAACCACTTAAAAAAGAGAGAAACTTCAGCCTCTTCCAAAATCACTAGCCAATTCTAAAAGATATGTCACCTTACACCACTGACATTCTGCCTTAACTACCATATCACCTCTTCCCTGCATCGGAAGAGCATCCCAATTTCCCAGAAATCCCTTTTTTTTTCTTTTACTGTTGAGGAGGGCTCCAATCCCTCCCATAAATTAGAGTTCATTAGACTTCCAACCTGTATTGGCAATGCTTTTCGGCAACACCTGACTTATCCCTAAGCATTGCCAGTACTGAGACACCCATAAATCTCCAAGCAACACTCATTTTCAAATTTTAAATCTTATAAATTAAACATGAGGCTCCAAAGCCTCTTGATGACCCACTCCACCTCTGTCTTCAATTGGCAATACTCAAGCTACCACTAATGGGCAACAATATAATGGAGTCTTTGTCACAAAATTGATAAGGCACTAAGCTAAACACTTTGGACTAGATCTAGCACTGTAAACTCCATAGTCCGGCCACAGAAACAATAAGATAAACATGTCAACTAATCATTCTAAGGGAGATGTCTTTCTCTCGGGTTCAAAACCTGATGTTGAGTCCTCTGGCGCAAGTCTCCTCGTAGGTGCGAACCATCTCCTCAGGCGTGGGCTTGGGGTCCTTGGGGAAGTCCACGGTGATGAGCCAGTGGTTGAAGTCGCACCCCTCGAAGAGCACCGTGTCCGGATCGATCTTGTCGCCGTCGTTGTAGCCGCCGGCGTTGTAGGCCAGCGACCGCGAGAAGAACAGCGATGCCGCTGCTGGCGACGAGGAGCGAGGCCGCAGAGCGGTTGCCGCGGGAGGCGGCGTCGCATGCCGCGACGGGGACGGCGACGGCGCTTTAGGGGTTTTTTTTGGGAGGAGCGGCGGGGCTTCCGGGGAGCGCGGCGAGGGGGATTCGGCGGAGGGCGGCCTGCGGCGGCGCGGCGAGGGCTCGCCGGAAGCGGACCAAGCGCATCGCCATGGCTGCTGTTGAAGAGAGAGAGAGAGGGCTTTAGGGGTTTTTGGGAGGAGCTTCTCTCTGGCGAGTGCGACTTCCGATTTGCAGGAGCGAAATTTGATTTTTTTGTGATTTTCGACCGGGAAAAATTACGATTCGGCCCCAGATTTTTAGGGTGGTTATTGATTTCGCCCCAGCCAGTGTCTCGAGATTTCGGCATAAATCCCTCGATATTTTTTCCGAATTGGTTTTTCAACGTACGCCCGCCCGCCCCGACTCCGACCCGCAAGTTCGCCTCACATGTCGTTCACGTGACCGAGGGCGGTGAGGACTTCGAGGGCGAAATCGTCTTTTCGTGGCGAGAATTATATTTTCGCCCTTGGATTTGTTGCGTGGTTCGAAATTGCCCCCGACGTTTCGAATTCTTTTGCAACGTGCCTCTTTGTAAAAGATGTTTACTCAATTATGTCCGAAACCCATCTCGCCTCTTCGTAAAAGAAATCTTCCATAACTGAAGAAAGAGAAAATATTCTTGGATAAAAAATAAAAAACAATCGGATACTCTTTCCCCTCCTCCCCGCTCGTTTGTTCATTTCTTTTTTTCTACTTCCTTTCATTTTTTAAATTCTAATTAAAATGCACAAGTCGATATTAGTTGAAAATCGATTTGAGACCTAAACAAGGGATCAAGGGCCTGCCCCTCCTCCCCATCCCCAACCTCTTTCTCTTCATCTCTTTTTTAGTCTTCTTTCATTATTTAATTCTAATTAAAAATCTTGTAATTTACCATCATTATAAGGAGAAGACTATCAAGATTTTTTGAAAAATCAAGAGGCATATTGCGAAACTTTGATACATCAAAAGGTCATTTGTAATTACTTAGACAAATTTCGAGGCAAAATTAATTTATTAGACGATTTGTCTTCAAGTTTTTGATTCCAAAAATTTGGAAACCAGGTCGGTCTCGAATTCCTCGTGCTGAATCGGTAGAACCAGCAATGACCCTACTTCCTCTTTTGCTCTTATTTTGGTCATTTTTCTGGATTTTTTTAGCCTTTCTTGTATTTGTTTGTATTGGAGAAATCTTGTGCTGCATATGGTGAAGGATTGTGAGGGACCCATCTTCTGAATTTTACTTATTTGAGACCAAAAGAAAATAATTTTTAGCATATTTGCACAAAGAAAAATGAAGAAAACTTAATTGATTTCATATATCTTGGTTTCTGTTTCTCTTCCTTCTTAAAAGTTAAAACTCCCAATCCTGAAAAAGGGCAAAAATGAAGGAGTGGCACAGGAATTAAACTTCACTGAAATTTAAATAATAATAATTAAAAACACCTAGCTTATTCCCAAATTAGCCCCAAGCCATTTCAAGGCCATAGGATTGCTATCCAATTCCATGAATTTTTAACCGATTCTAACTTGATAAATTCCATCGACCAATCTTGAAACTGATCACCCATACTTTTGATATGACTTACTTAAAAAATAATGTTTTCACAGTTTAACATTTTATTAAGCAGATTCCTCCTTTTGCTTCTTAGCCTACGGAATCTAACAATACAATAAAATAAGCGGTCTTTCAATTTGCAAGAGCATATTACGCCTCAAATGAGCGGAATTTGATTTTTCGTGATTTCTGACCAGAGAAATTACGATTTGGCCCCGGATTTTAGGGTCGTTATTGATTTCGCCCCACCCTGTATCTCTAGATTTTGGCATAAAACCCTCGATATTTTTTTCCGAATTGGTTTTCAATGTACGCCTGCGCCGACTCCGACCGCAAGTTCACCTTAAGGTCGGTCACGTGATGTCTGAGGGCGGTGAGGACTTCGAGGGTGAAATCGTCTTTTCAATGCAAGAATTATATTTTCGCCCTTGGATTTGTTGCGTGGTTGGAAATTGCCTCCAGACGTTTCGAATTCTTTGGCAACGTGCCCCCCACCCAATACCTTTTGAGATTAGTTGCGATCTTTCCCTCGAAATAATTGTGGAAAATGAGAGAACTAATTTTAATTAAGGAAAATTGATGGGAAGTGAAATGGATATTTCTAGTGAGGAGAGATTATAGAAATCATTTTCGAAAGGATGCTTACTCTATTATGTCCGAAAGCCATCTCCCCTCTTCCTTAGAGAAATCTTCCACAACTCAAGAAAGATCAAATATTCTTGGACAAAAAAAAAAAATCAATTTGATACTCTTTCCCCTCCTCTCCACTTTGTTAACCCAAACATCAAATAAGATATAAGTTATCTGATCTATAGTTATATGTGGTCCACTTGCTTCTAGTTACAGTACATGTTGTGGGCTTCAATCTAAGGTGTAAAGTCATCATACCACATTCCTCCGGTGGTAATGTTTATATGAAGTGGAGATTATACTATTCGAATATGAATATGTATTTATCATCATTTTTTAAAATAGTATGTAAGAAAATTTCGTAATTAGTATGATATAATCTAAAATGATGATACCATGAGTCTACACTGAACTATGGATGAGAAAACTTACATATTCGTTCATGATACAAGATTTTGTTAAAAAATATCTAGTCTAAAATTATTTTTTTAGTATTTCCAAATATCATAAATCTCATGTGGTATGATATCATATAACCAATATAAATGATAATTGACAGGTCACATCATTAGTTAACCGTTAAAAATCAGAAATTAGTTAAAAGTTGAATTCTCTTTATTTGAATGTATTATAATATGTGCTTCATACATGTATTTTTTGGAAGTTCAACAAATACAAGGGAAATGAAAGTTCAATGGATGATCATATATACATCTTCTTTTTTTTTTCAATCTGCTTTTTAAACATACCTATAAGGGAAATAATGGGGAGTTCAATGTTCATGGAATACTCAATAATTTTTTGAGTCCAAATTAAGATGGGTAAACTTCATAGATAACTTGTCAATTATGTTGAACATTGTTAATTACAATTGCTATATAAAGTAAAGTGTAATTGTAGGGCACGACAAATAACTTCTCTTATACTCTTCGTATCCATTGATTTCAACTCTACGATGAAGCCATTGTGTACCTACGATACAAATAAATAAAATTAAAGGTTCAACCTTAAATTCTGATAACTTATTTCACACATCATTGTATTATAGCATTTGCCTTCATGCTTTGCTAATCATCAGGTCATACTCAACCTTCCTCAGGCAAAGCGTGATATAGAGGATCAACAATAGTGGTCATCATCGCTGTGGCGATACAAGTCACAGTTGTGTAGCACACACAAGTATGAGATAGAATTAAACTTCACGATTAATGAGGTCTCAACTCTTGCACACTATAGTGATGCCAGATTACTTAATGTTTGCTTTTCATGAAAAAATACCAATTGAAGTGGCTGTACTACCAGTTATGGCATAATAATCGTTATGGCTACAACGCAATTCAGAATTGCCTATAACAACAAGAAATAACTGGTCCTTGACAAGCTGCTTCATGAGCAGTGTAAGTTAAGGATAAGCTGTCATGTTCCTCCCTTCTAGATTGAGCAAGAAAAGATGTATCCATGTTGACAAAGATGCGATAGGAGAAATGCAAATGTTGTGGGCAATGCCAAAAAAGTCTCTTCAAGAACTTAATTTACCTCCAAGCAAAGGAAAAAGAAGAGCCTACGAGTCCATAGTTAATAAAATCTATTTCCTTTTAAATTGAACTTCTGATGCCCTAAATTGTCACAAGATGCGAGGACTTGAAACTAAGCACTGATTGAAGGCTATTGCTATCGGGAAATCCTTTGTTCCTCTCAGTGTTCTAATTGAACTCACCACCATTCTGCCATTGCTACCCTTCATTGCTCGTATGGAAGGGAAAAAAAAAACTCTTTCCCTCTAGAAACCCTTGAAAACTTCTGTAGGAACCATTTCCTTAGCCTTTTCCTGATGTACGAAAATTTTGAGCAAACCTTCTTATTTTTCCTTTTATTGATCCATCATCAATAAGCAAAAGAATAAAAACTGAATGCAAGGGCCATTGGAAAATGTCCTAGTTCGGTGGACCTAGCACCAGAAAAAGGTCGTCATCTTAGTTTGTGCATGTATTCTTTCATTCTGAGTAATATTTGTAACTTGAAATGTTGAAAAGAGACTCATGACTTGCCTGCCTCATTCTTCTTTCATCTTCGCATGCCTCCACTAAAAAATGGTCCTTTTCATTTGCCCTAATTTGTATTTAAGAATGCAACCGTACAGCTGTTTGACCTAGTTGACCAAGATCCAAGGGGTCTTCTATTTGCTTACTATTTTGCTCCTCCCCCGCCCATCCTTCAAATCAAAAGAGAAGGTGTTTCCAGTAGAGTTACAATGCGTTGGTTATACATCCACTTAAAGAAGTTGAGTAACGTACTATTCCTGAATTCATGTGATTTTGGCTAATATGTATCTGGCGATGGTGATGGTTCAACTAGATACGGGAAGCTGGTCCAGTTCAGTCTTATTATGTAAAATGTCTAGGTCAAGAACCGGAGTTGACCTGGTTCGACCAGGTTAAGCTGGTTCTACTCAGTAAACCAGCAGATAGGTCAACGTAGGCCTTTGAAAATGGGTTATTTGCATTTTATTCCCTCCAGAACTCCAGAGCTAGCAGCACATCCACAAAGTACTAAAATTCACTTCCAAGATCAAGATATACATAGTCTGCACTTTATTTTAATGATCTATTTTCTGGGAAAAAAAAAGACAAACCCATCTGAGAAACATAATTTAGAAAGATGTGTCAGCGGCTTCATCACCAAAAAAGGTGGAAGAATAAGATTGCCCCAGTCCCATTAAGCCATCACCCTAGATTAAGTTCTACCAGATACCTCCATCTCTATAGCACTATAATGTAAAGTGCAAAACTGAAGCTTTCTAAGGTAATCCTTCATTATCTGCCAAGTTTACCATGGCATTAAAACGCCACATATCGAAAATACCCAACCAGAAAACTTGAATTCTCACTGGAAATGACAAACCTTAAATAACACAGTTTAAAATCAAATCTACGAGGCATGACAAGCAATTCAGTTGAACCTCCAATCTACAGATGACTGCAGCAAAGAATCTAAGCCAAGGCTACAGTACAGTTCAACAATGTTCACGCTATCATCCTAGTAATAGAGACAGAAAAATGTGGAGGCACAAACAATTAATATTGCAGTATTCTTGATCAACCTGACAAATATTCCCAAAAGATATCCACTTACATCAAAACACTAAATCAGATGATGCACATGATAAATCATCATGTTCTTATGCAAGCTGGCAGACAATAAGCTTCACAGTTCAACTGCACATGAATGATGAAGAAATTACCATCACTGTGGATCAAAATCATGTGTTTGGTTCCAATAGACGACTAGATTCTATTTCTTCTCTAGACTGCCTGTGTTTTTTAGCCTCGTGACTGTATTTAAATCTATTTTGACTCAGTACATAAATGAACAATACTAATAGGAGAATGACATCCATGCTTTAGATGACAGGAAAAATCAAATCATTGAGATAGTTGACTAAACCAATGAAGCAAGAAAACAGGCAAAAGGATTTCATACAAGCAAGAGACATAAAGTTTACACAAGGAAGCATGTTTCAGCTACGAATACAACATAAGCTGTTGAGAAGGCATGTTTATGACTACGACCAAGACAGACGTGACATGGAATCTGCTTTTCCTTTTCATAGTTGAAATGAAGGAATTTAATTAAGAAAAAAAGGTCACTAAGAGTGCCTCAGCAGTATGATCTTTCAATGTATCCTGACAGTTAAAGCTCCCATGTTCAGAACCTTGCCACACCCGCATAGTGTGCAGATCATTGCAAGCCCTTAGACTCAAGCATGTCTTTGTTTATTTTGTCAATGCAAATTCTTGAAGACAAGGCATTCCCAAACTAACCCAGATCAAGCATTATTCACCAGTCCTTCCATCATAACATGCTCAACATGACTAGCCTAATTTTGGTTCTACAAGAAGACAGATGAAAGGTCAAAATCCTAATATATGTTTGACGACCATGTGTTAAATTATCAGCACATGAAGCACACAAACAATGGAAGCATTTTCAGCCAAAACATCAGCTACATATAACAAATTCTGGATGAAAGAGGAATATTTAGAATCCCACCTTGGAATGACAAATGTCAAGAGTTGTGATGCCCGGTTTGCCAGTTTCGTGCAGCGGATAACTAGAAAGTTGGCTGTACCTCTCCACATCCTCAACAGGTGCCAGTGTAGAGGGAATCTGACAACACTTAAGGTCAGTTATAGATTAGAACATATAACCATGAATGAGAAGCGAAAATGAAAATAAAAGCCGCCACCAAAAGGACAAGGGAAAAATTATGGCATAAAAAGTAAAACCAGAAGGCCTAAAAACTGATCCTAATGTACCTGTCACTTTTTATGCTGTTGAGAAAGTGCTAAGTTACAATCTATTATCACAGCAATGATGCTTGCAGAATCGCAATTTCTTCCCAGCATAGCCTGACTCTTCATCTAGAGAAGCTATGACATACAAAGAAAGCTGAAGTAACTACTTGATCACTGATCAAATGCCAAAAAGCTACGCAAGACATAAAAAGGAAGAACCTTTTCTCCCATTGCTCAAGGCAGGAGCATTCACTGCAATATCAGAAGATACTGTCATGGATATCTGTCTTTCAACCCGTGCAAGTAATGACCGGGCTTCATCCCTTTCCTTTTTTAAGTCTTGCAATAACATGGCAAGCAGCATCATGGATATCTGTCTTTCCACCATGAATCTTGCTCCTATTCTCTTTAGCGGAGGCAGCTACATGGATACAACAGAGTACAACATCATTATAATAGCGACGCGCTCATCGGATTAGCAAAGAAATGCTCACAGCAGATGAACTTCGACTTTCTGAAAAGGTTACCAAGAAGAGACCTCATAACTCGAGGAGGCTCAGAGCCCAGAGTTTGATTCATTTTCCCGACATTGAGGTGTTCATCCAGAACCATCAGCTCCAACAATTTTCTACAGCTCTGCATACAGGCTTCAAAGAATTACGTCTGAACAAACAAGAATAATAATTGCTATAAGAACAAAGTCGGGTGCAAATCTTGACATGGCAATAGGTGCACCCGATGTTTCTTAAATCAGGCAGATGCCTTTCAAAGGACATGAGCTACAGAGAACATCTCTCCAATTAAGAAATGAAACATGCATTTAATCACCCACCTTCTACTCGCATCGCATCAACAGTTTTGACACTAGTCAACCCAGCTACAGTCCACAAAAGAGTCGGCTAAGGAGACGCACTTACATTCTATCCAGATGATAATATTAGCATAGAATAATAGCCACACCTTCATTTACAAGTACATCAAAGAAAATAAGCAAATAAGAGTTATTCTACCTATGGCAACGAAAGCAGAAATTCAGCATCTAGTTTCTTTGTCACGGCCATCATGTGAACAGAAACTTATCTTCAGCTCAATAAAATTGTGAATAGCGACCTTTTGGACCAAAAGGAAAAATAACCTGCAGCAGGGGAAATAATTAGAAACCATGAATACTGCACTTAGTAAGAGGTAGGGAAGGATGATTGAAGTACCTGCAAACAAGATGACTTAGACCAAATCACTCGTATAAAGGAACATAACTATGGACCTATGGTATTCCAGGAAGGTGAGAAACCAAAGTTATAGAATTGCTAAGTTTTCTGGGGTGCTCAGTCCAGTGCAAAAACAGCAACTCCAACTTCTTTTCTTATGCCTTGGCAGCAATTCGTGCCCTAAGAGTCTGGTGCAAATTGCGGTTGTAAATAAAAGAGTAAATGTCAACTGCTTCATTAACTAATAAGACAAGAACCAATTACTTTGATTCTCGTTCTTTCTGAATGGATATAATTATAACTGGAAGAAAAGACAAACCAAATCTTGCTTCTCTTTTTCCGCAATTTGCCCACACTCTAGCTGCCTCTGCTTTTCACTTTCTTCACGCGCTCTTTGCTCAGCCTACAAGAAATGTGACGTTCAGGACTAGATGATGAGAAATAGCCAACTTGCTTGCACCGAGTTGGTTCTCTGATAAGTCACAAAAGATGAATCAAGCAAATTCTGTAGTTTTGTGTTAGATTGGCACTGCAATGTTCCATACAGAGGAGGCATCATCTGCTCAGATGTCTAAAATAAGGACAACTTACAGTAGCGAAAAAGCACCTCTTAAGGCTATTATGATCCAGGTCAAGAGCATAGCCAGCATGATAAAGCACTTTCACCAAAGAAACATCAGCAATCATGTTCTTTATTTTATATCCAAACTAGTATGGGGATTGTTTTGAGCCAAAGATTATTGCATAATGCAGACATACTAGTCTAGCAATAGAAGAAAAGGAAATAACAGCCATTTACTTCATAGTAGCACACTGTATAATCAATCATCGACTCTTCTCACCTGAATTTCATAAAGAATATCAGCCACTATAATCAGCAGGAAATCATCATAGGTAGTTTATAAAATGCAGATGCTTTGGCTAGTTCAAAGACCAGATATGTAAAGAATTTGACCTCCGCATAAATGCATCCGATCCCGACAGTCAAATGTCCTCCTTTCTGAATCTCTGGAAGAAATTCAACACAGCAGAGAATAATGAAGGGATTAATCACTTTCGGAATTCCTTATGGTACATAAAGATCGAAAAAAAAATCAAGTAACAGAATGAAGATGCAAAATGTACATTGCCAAGCGGTTCAGATGAACAAATGGGATTTTCTTTCAGAATGTAGGACTCAAGTGACAAATAAAATTTCTTGAACTATCATGTTTTGTTCAAATCAGAGGGAGAAGTTGTCAGAGACGATGAGGCTGGAATGAAAGATCATCAGAGCTGCTATGAACACAAAAACAGAGAGAGAATCAGAAATACAGAGGGCGGTGAGGACTTCGAGGGCGAAATCATCTTTTCGTGGCGAGAATTATATTTTCGCCCTTGGATTTGTTGCATGGTTGGAAACTGCCTCCCGACGTTGCGAATTCTTCTTCTAAACATTAAAAGTTACGTAGAATTCTCCCGACTTTTCGGATTTTTTTTTGTTACGTAAACTGTTTTGAACAGTTTTTTTCCTAAATGGTTTAGGTAACAAACAGTTGTTGAACTGAAAACAGTTTTACGTAAGCCTCATAAATTCTGGGTTCCCCTCGCTGAATTCACCCACAGATATCCGCTCAAAATGGCAGACCGCGTCGAGTCCTGTGTATTTCTTGCCCTTTTTGCAGCATTTTTTTCCGCCGTGGTCATATTTTTTATAATACCTTATTCCATCCTTCCGGATATAGAACTAAGTCCCGCTTCGTCTCTCTCCTCCGTCGACGTCTCTGGCTCCTCTATTACCGGTCAGTGGAACCTGTCTCTTTTCATAAAGAATCCAAGTCAGAGCATCGCGGTCGAATACTCTGGGATGACGGTCCTGTTGAAATTCAATCGTCGGCTCCCCCTCTCAAGCCCCATGCTCGTTCCTGCGTTCATTCAGGATCCTGACAACGCGACCATTATCCACGCCGAGTTGCGGTCGAAGATCCCCATATTCAACGACTTGTACGTGAGGGGCCTGGTGCGTGCGTTGAAGGGGAAGGAGATGAAGATCCAAGTGTTCGTGGAAGCCAAGCGGAGGCTGCACTGGGGTCTGTTCTCTGTGTCTGTGTTCGACCTGAGCGTCTGGTGCCCATACGTTACCTTCACCGCTCCAACAGACGGCGAGGACAGCAGAGATTGGATGGGCCTCGGAGGCACCCTGCATTGCTATGACTATTAACTCAACCTCTCTATATACTGGTAAGTATAAGTTCCTGTTCTTGTTGCACAGAAAAACATAGGCAGCGTAGCCAACGGCCACGCCCACGCCTGAGGCATAGGCTCAGCTCTACGACACGTCAGGCTCTGCCATCGGAAATGAGCTCTGTCTGTCAAGGAGGCTGTGTCGTTTGGCTCTGTCCACCTTCAGGGTCAAGAGCTCTGTCGGTGTTGATTTCCTTTTTCAGAGAGAGGACATCGTTTTTCTTTTTTTCCGATATGGACTTTCCGGTTCGAAGAAGATATATCTTATGAACAAGGTTTGATTCTGTTCTGATCTTTTCTTTTTTTTTTTTGGTTTTTTCAGATTTTAGAGACTCTGGTGGCTTCTCCAAATTTGGGCATCGGTTAGGCATCGGTTGGAGTTGTCATTCAAATGCTGTTACTGGTTTATATGCTGTACTTCTTTCGACAATGTGTATTTCTCCTGGTCTCAAATGGAGTCTGTCGTTTTAACATAAAATTTCGGATCATGCATCGGCATACAATCTCAAAGCTCGTACAATGAGAGTCAGTAGTTAAGTGACTTCATTTGATGATAATTTGCCATTGCTTTCGCCTCCATTTCATGCTTTCCTCCACTCGGTCTTCTTTCCGACCACCGCGCACGGCAAGAGAGAGCACGAAAGTGAGGTCCGACTTCCTCTCCCAGCCTCTCAATCACTTCTCCAAGCTTCCGTCTGTAAATCTCTCAGATCTGATTCTTCCGCATCGTTATTGCTATTGCCCGCTCCTTGCTCGTTAGATCGATCAGCTCCTTTTACATTTCGTCTGACTTTCTTCTTGTTCTCTGCACTTTCCACGCCTTGACAGATTAGCCTATTATCATTTCTAAGTTTACAGGAGTTTCAGATCTTGGTTTTGTCCGCTTTCTTCCTCATCGTTTAGTTCCTTAATTGCTTAAAGTTCATAGTCATGTGCTGCTGGTGTTTGTCTACTGTTATTTCCAAAAGATATCTTTCTCAAATTCTCCAAGCGTTTTGCTGACGATGTATTATTATATGCATTCCTAACCACACCAGTCCCACTTAAAACAGAAAACACTCATTTTGCAATTCCTGCTTTCACGACTGTCACAAAAGAAATACGGACTCGATGACGAACGAACTGCTGTACGGGTCTATGCCTAACCAAATCATTAATGAAAAAGGGAGGGACACGAACTCAACAGTATTGGCTTGCAGGGGAAGAGGCGGCAGCTCCTTGGATTTTCTCAGTTGGAACACCGAGTAAGAAGAGACAGAAGGTGAACAGAAAACAGTGAAATAGACCCACCAAAGAATTAGCACAAGAGGCCAGTTGCTTCTGCCTCCTTCGACAATTGTGCTCCTAGCGTAATATGAAATGAAAGACGCGAGGATCCAAGTGACGGCCCAAGAAACAGTGTCTCCATTCACAATTCTGTGAACCCAATAATAATAAAAACAAAAGCTAACGTATACCATGGAGATTATGACACTGCAAAGCAGAATCGCCATTGAAGAGACTCGAAGTTTGCTCATTACTCTGTCACTGTGGATTATCTCTGCATCACCACCACCACCATCACCACCATATCTTCTCTGTTTCCGAATGTCAATCAGAACCCACGTCACCAAAACGAACCCAAACACTACATTCACTAGCTCAAGTGCTATATACAAGTTGACAGCTCCAAAAACAGCTCAAGTGCTATATACAAGTTGACAGCTCC
Organism: Eucalyptus caleyi; assembly: GCA_014182885.2. NCBI lineage: Eukaryota > Viridiplantae > Streptophyta > Magnoliopsida > Myrtales > Myrtaceae > Eucalyptus > Eucalyptus caleyi. Next base: position 19,816,571 of record CM024472.2, read on the forward strand.
AAAAACTCCGGGACGAGATGCTTCCCATTGAAATGGCCATGGACACTGGAAGAACTCTGCAACTACAAGAACCTGCAACCCAAATGAAAAAAGAAAAAAAAAAGGAAACTCGGTTCAAGCTTTTCGCACTAGAATATCAAGAAACTACAGAACGAGGAATTGAACGGTTTCATTCTCGCTACCCGTGGATAAACTTCAAGAACATGTACAGGTAATGGGGGCGGGGGGAGAGAGAGCTTTCTGTTTTCCTTTTCAGATTCAAACCTGGGGAGAGAGATGATGAAGAGAGAGCACGTGGTTCTTCGTCGTGCGTGGGTTGGTGGGCGATAAAGCGTGCTTTTCAGTGGGAATGCGCGGTCACTGGGCCTGGTTTCTGAGAATGGTTTAAATAGACGCCAGAGCAGCTAGAAACAAAAGTCGAAACGAAAGAAAAAGAAAACAATCGCCATCGCCGTAATCTTTTAGTTAGCAGCCTACTGCTTCCATCGCTATCCCCCTAAGACGGAACGTCATCTATTTTTGTAGTATTAACATCATTATGTTACCAAAGCAATACAGTAAAACAGGCCAGAATCTCGACCGCCGCTCCCCCTCAAAACCACCGAGCACTATTCACGCCGGAAGAGCGAGCCTGTCGCCATTTCTTTTGGTAAAGCTTCTTTATCTTCGCTGTTTTCCTGTTCTTCTTTCTGTTTCCTTACATATTCCTTCGGCAGGGAGGCGTTCTCGGGCATGCACCGTTTGCTTCGCTAGTTGTCAATTCTGAGGGCAGAGGATGTCTTCATTCGTGTCTTCATCTAACGACACAGAATCTGCCTCTCGGCTTTTCTTGTTCGTATTCTTGCACCGAGACTATCACCTCCTGAAAATGCGGCCAAGAGAATATCCCCGCTGTTGCAGTCCTATAAAAAGAAATACGGAGTCGATGAGAAAAAGCTGGTGAACAAACTGCCGTACGGGTCTATGCCGTAATAATGAGTTTCCAAGACTTTCCATTTGCGGTCGTTTCCACATGTTCATCAACCATGAATGTTTCCACTCTGATTCTCTATCGCTGCACCCTCCTGGCTATTTCAAAGTATAATCTGCGCTCGAGACTCTTGTCCAGCACTTTAGACTTGTCCGGCTTCTTCATCGGGCTTGGATCTATAAAAAGTGGTCGAGTTCTAAGGGTTGGGTTCGGTTTTATCCGGGTCACACCCCTTTTGTCCGGTAGGATTCCATTTCTGAAACTCCATCTTCATCGAAGAGGACCTGCAGCATTCCACATCATGCTAGCTTATCAGAAACGAACTGAAATTACGAATTAGAATAATACCGTTAGCTGTTAAAAGAACATGTAGGAAGCTTTCCCTTTGATTGCGAAGGAGCGACCATTGGTTTTGCTCTCCGTAAGAACAGCAAATTTGGACTGAAGACACATTTCTAACCTTGCCATCACAACTCAATGGTTAGGAAACTGTGCATCCCTATCATTACTCACTACATACCCATTGAGAGCTTATGCAAGGCTCGCAAAGTAAAGGAAGCTTTGAATTTGCTTGATAAGATGGAAGTAAAGGGGAATTACACCAGATATTATGAGTTGTCACACTGGTTAATGGGCTTTGTGATCATGGGGAGCTGCAGTAAGGTTTCTCATCCGAAAGCAACATACAATACCTTTCTGGGAAAACTATAAATTAATCTGGCAGCATCTCTTTTTAAATGAGTGTCAAAGGTCACCTGCCCAACAGTCACACGTTCTGCGTGATGATTGATGGATTCTCTAAAGCAGGGGATGTTGACTTTGGATGTGACCTGCTACTCGGAAAAATAGAGAACGGTTTCTTCCAACGTTTGCTTCATTTGGACGAGTAAGAAATTGCCTTTGCGCGAAACATAGGGTTCATGAGGCTTTGTGGTCATTCACCTTATGGGTCACAAGGTATTGTTCCAAAGGTAGTGAAGACTGTTTTCTGGCTGACAAAAATGGAGTAACCGCACCTAAGATTGTTAAGGAAGACTTGTTGAAAAGAAGTTGTATAACTTGTTATGTTTATGAACTTCTCCATGAGAGTGTTCAGGACAATAAAAAAAATGCTAAAGAAGATGCTCACGTGATCAGAAGATGATGTCCTTGTCTGTTTATATACCAATATCTTAAAAGAATGTGACAGTTGTACATTTTTGCATGATTTTAAATTCCAAACCTCGTGAAGCTTCAATTGCTATTGCCATGTAAGAAAAGCTCTACTGGCATATTGACAAAGAAGACATTTAACAGGATTGTATGAGGATGTGGTGACAACGTAGTATTAAGTTGAACTACATGTGCACTCATGCAGAGAACCATCGCTCTGTCATAGGCTGCTCTTTTCTTTGAAGACAGAACTCCTGACACGTCGGCAAGCACCTCCACTGAGAGTCCTGTGTATATTGCTTCCTTAAGGCCCAGTTATCTTTACTAGACCATTGAGGATCAACTCTTCGTGTCATGGAAGCTAGGGTAAGGCATTTAACTACCTCTTGGTAATTTACGTTCTCATTTCTAGTGGAAAAAAGGACATTTTGTTTTAGGTATCTTAGTTCTCCATATAATGCTCTATATGTTTATTGTGTTACTCTATCAGTGCGTTTCGTTCAGTATTTTAAAAGCTCATTGGGAAAATGCAAAGTAATTTAGCCTAAAGGACTTTTAGGTAAATACAAATGCCGTTTGGTAAACTATGGTTTGAAAAGTAACTTTGAGAGAAATGTTGTTTGGTAGAAAATTCATTTGAAAAGCCCTTTGGTGATTAATATTAGTTTTTTTTTTTAATTTCATTTGTTTAAAATTGAAAAAAAAAATAATGTATGCAACTTTTTAAATATAAATTTTGACAATAATACTAAAAAAAAAAAAATTTACATATATATTTAAAAGAAAAAACCCTTCATCAAAATTTTTTAATTTTTATTTGCTTAAAATTGAAAAAAAAAATAATGTATGTAACTTTTTAAATATAAATTTTGACAATAATGCTAAAAAATCAAATACATACATACACACATATATATATACATATATAATTTTTTTTAAAAGACATAAATTTTTGAATTTTTTTTAAAAGACCAAATTTTTTTTTTATTTTTTATTTGTTTAAAATTGAAAAAATAATGTATGGATCAAGATCATTCTTGATGACTTGAAGGTTGAGTGGCAGAGTCCTATGAAGCTATTTTGTGACAATAAGTTTGCAATTAATATTGCTCATAATCCTGTGCAACACGACAGGACGAAACATATTGAGATTGATAGACACTTCATCAAGGAGAAACTTGAAGAATGATTGATTTGTTTGTCTTATGTTCCTTCGAGACAACAAGTGGTGGATGTCTTGACCAAATGGCTTAATGATGGAAGTTTTCATGAGCTAATTTCCAAGCTAGGAATGGAAGATATCTATTCACCAACTTGAGGGGGAGTGTTGAGCTGTAAATAGACAGATTATATGGCTATAAATACATAGGATTTTTTAGGAGGTTTTTGATTCTGATTTGATTCTGATTAAATCCCACAAATCGTTTAGCTTTTCTCCTTTTTTAGGCTTTCTTTCCTTTATTTTTGTTTGCTAGGATTTATCTGTGTATTAGCCTATAAATACAACATTGTAAAGCACCAAAAGATATGAATGAGAATAACAATTTCTCTCCATCTAAAATTTCACAAAGAGGCAATTGACCTTCTTTCATATTTTAATTCTAATTAAAATCTTGTAATTTACCGTCACTATAAGGAGAAGACTATCAAGAATTTTAAAAAATCAAGAGGCATATTGCAAAACTTTTATACATCAAAAGGTTGTTTGTAATTACTTGACAAATTTCTAAGGCAAAATGAATTTATTGCCTTAAAAAGATGATTTGCCTTCAAGTTTTTGATTCCAAAATTTGGAAATCGGTCGGTTTCGAATTCCTTGTGCTGAATCGGTAGAACCAACAATGACCCTAATTCCTCTTTTGCTCTTATTTTGGCCATTTTTCTGGATTTTTTTTTTAGCCTTTCTTGTATTTGTTTGTATTGGAGAAATCTTGTGCTGCAGATGGTGAAGGATTGTGAAGGACCCATCTTCTGAATTTTACTTTTTTGAGACCAGAAGAAAATAATTTTTAGCATATTTGCACAAAGAAAAATGAAGAAAAGCTAATTGATTTCATATATCTTGGTTTCTATTTCTCTTCCTTCTTAAAACTCCCCAACCTGAAAAAGGGCAATAATGAAGGTGTGGCATAGGAATTAAACTTCACTGAAATTTAAATAATAATAATTAAAAACACCTAGCTTATTCCTAATTGGCCCCAAGCCATTTTAGGGCCGAGAGGATTGCTATCCAATTCCATAAATTTTGAACCGATTCTAATTGGGTAAATTCCACCTCTAGAGTGAGAATCGATCAATCCTCAAACTGATCACCCATACTTTTGATATGACTTACTTAAAAATAATGTCTTAACAGTTTAATATTCTATTGAGCAAATTCCTCCTTTTGCTTCTTAGCCTATGGAATCTAACAATACAATAAAATAAGCAGTCTTTCAAATTAATTAAATATAAGCTAAATAAATGGACAAAGAGAAACTTTTCAGTTTTGACTAATATTTTCATCAAAGAGATGATTTACCTTTGAAAAATAAGTGAAGAAAACCATTTACAAATTTAATCTATCATCTATTATCAATAACTATTTTTACAAATATTAAATCCAGTGAAAAAAAGGGAAGTTAATAAATATAATCTGTCATGTGTCTTAATATTAGAATTCTACAAATCTTTTACATATTGTTAAACATTTCCTTTGTAAATTTTATATAATTATCAGTATTTCCTTTCCAAATTTAATACTTCAAATATTTATCAATGAAATAATTTTGATTGATCTTTAAAATGTCAACTTTTCGCATACACACAACACGTGTGCACATTTTTTTAAAATAATTTTAAATATGTGTGACATTTATTTTTACTTTATCAACAAATTTTTGCATTAGCTAATAATTCATATGTTTCTTAAGATGCATGGCGAGTTTGTGAAAATTTGCTAGACCTGTTTAATGGGACAAATGAAAGAGCTTGGATTTTGCTAGGGAAAATAACTTTGAAATTGAAGACTTCACCATCAAGACATGAAAGAATGCTCCGTCAATCAAAGATAATTAATTTTGACGTTCAACACCAAAGAACTAGAATAAAATGAATTCCTCGCTTGAGAAGAATTCTCATATATTATCAAATAAATTTTGAACTTTTACAATTAAGAATGCACCTCCTATTTACGAACAGGCTAAGACATAAGAATTTAAAAACATTGAATTAGGAAACATTCAACTTTTAGAAACTCTATCTTATACCTTCTCCTCATTGGTCCCATCAAATCATGTTGTGGTCCAAATTTCCGTTTGTCTGTGCAAATATCAAATGGACCTACTTGATTGTGGAGGTTGGAGGTGGGCTTGTGAGTAAGAGTGCGCAAAAGAATTGAAACCACTTGAAATTGGATCGGATTGTTGTAAAACCGGTTGTTCCCATGGAACTGGTCTAATTCCTTGTTCTAGTTGTGGAACTGCTCACCCGAACTTTGGATTGATACATACATATATATGATTTTTTTTTTTTTTTTTTTTTATGCAAAGCATCTATATGCTCTTGAGTTTGATGTATTTGGGCTTGAAGATGACCTAAATGAGTTCAATTCTAGCCTTGGGGGCTCTTTTAATGAGTTCGATTCTATGGGCTAGATGGAAAATGGAGCAACCTCTAGTGGGTGTTTTCCATAAGTGGGCAAATAACTTGAGTGCTAGAGGCATCTTTGGTCCAACATTCCTCAAACCTAAAAGGAGACAATGCAGCAAGGGATTATTCACCATAGGTACTGAGGAAAATTGATTTGTGGTCCAAAGCAATTGCGGTGAGGTGAGTGACGATGGCTTTCTAAAGCTAATGACGCTAGTTTGGGTTGGAGCTACACTTATCAACTATTCAGATTACCAAGGATTGAATTTGTTGGGGACATTTCAACTGGTCCCATGGACCATTATACCTATCAATTATTTAGAACACTCCAAAATGAATTTGTTTGGGACATTTCGACTTATTTAATGGACCCACTTGGAAACTGTGGTTCTCAGTTTCAATTTTTCAAAATCAGCCCATAGTGAGTGATTCTCAATTCTTGGAAAGTCCACCTTGAAACCAATCACCCATACTTACAAGTTAAGTGTCATCAAGAAACTCGATGCTTCCGCATCATTTTAATAATTCAATTTTATAGAATCTTTTAAGTAGATTATTTTCATTTGAAAATTGTGTTTGTAAGATGGTCACACGGTGAAATGTAATGATAAAGTGAAAATATTATCATTTTCAAAATATTGACTATCATAAAATTGGAGTTGAATCAATATTTAAATTGAGTTTTTCTAAATTACGAGGGCCAATAATTTATATTGTAAAATCTATTTAACAATCAAAGTATATAGGACCAGCACTTGCATTACTTTTTCATATTATGAAAAAAAATTATCAAGCTTAAGTAACTTAAGCATTTGACTCTCTTAGAGAAAACTGGATGGCTCTAAATATCATTTGAGTACAACATCCCTGTTAAAGTCTTGTATTAGTAAAGTTAAAAGGCTCTAAGGGTGGGCACCAAAATGCAATGCCAACCAATTGAAAAGAACATTCAAGAAATTACAAAAATATTACAACAGCAACAAAAGTAATAATGGTGCATTTGTTTTGACAAAAATGAATTATTTGGAAAATATATTTTTAAAATAATTATTTGTATCACTTACAAAAACAAATGAATAGAAAAAATCACCGTTCATGAAATTGTTTACACATAAATTGCTGTTGATAATAACAAATTTTTCATAAATTATTTCAAACGATACATGCGATTATTTTTTAGGGAAATATTTTCTAAATCAATTATTTTTTTCTAAACAAAGGTGATCTCGATAATGTTATAAATGCTAGATATCATCAACTTGACTAACTTATTATCTTCAGTTTGTTAATTAATTGCTCCCATTTAATGTGAAATCTAGTGTTATTTACTCAAATTCAGTGGCCAAATTTACTTTCTACAATAGGCATTCATGAGTCACTTTTTATTTTGTTCCCTGAACCGATTCTAAGCATTTTAAGCCGTTTGGTAATTGTCCAAAATTTCTGATTCTGGAATAAAATTGCGTTTGGTACCGTGTTCATTAATTATGTTCCAAATTAATTTCTTTTAATTTTTAAATAATTCTTTTACTTTTTACTATTTTCTCTTTTCTTTTTTTCATTTTTTTCTTTTCATTTTCCTTTTCTTTTCTCATCTTCTTCTTCTTCTTCTAGCCTAGGCGACCTCACTGGAGAGTCGCCAGCCTTCGGCGAGGCCAGCCCTCGTCGGCCGAGCCTCGCCGGCAGCTAGGCGAGGCTCGCCTAGCCTCGTTGAGGCTCGGCCTCGCCAGATCTGGCGAGGCCGAGCCCTGCCGGTGGCTAGGCTGGCCTCGTTGGGGTTGGGCGAGGCCTGCCAGGCCACCGGCGGGGCTGGGCGAGCCTTGCCTAGCCACCGATGGGGCTGGGCGTCGCGAGGCTCGCCTAGCCCCTGCCTAGCCCCGGCGAGGTGGGCCTCGCCCGGCCCCGGTGAGGCCCGCCTGGCCACCGGCGAGCTCACCGGACTGGCGGCCGGCGGTGGCGAACGGCGGCCGGCAGCGGCAAACGGTGGCGGGCGGTGGACGATGGTCGCGAGATGGCCGAAGGAAAGAAGAAAATTTCTTGATTTTGATTATCAAATTCGTTCCCAGAACAATAATCAATTTTTTTTTTTTGGTTCTTGATTCTATTCCCAATTCTGTTCCCGGGAACAAAAATTTTACCAAACACGATTCTAGGCCAAAACTGATTTCGAGAACAAAGAATAGAATTTGGCCATGTTTGGATGGTTACCAAACATGGCCTTACTTTCTACAATAGGCATTCATGAGTCACTCAGATTGCATATGAAGTCCAAATAGGATTCAAAGTACATGCTAGATGTCATCCAATGTGGTCTCCATTTAATTTTCTTTGGGAGCATTCTGAAGGTAAAATCTTAAATGTGGGTTTTGATTACATGATGCGTTACGCCTCAAATGAGTGAAATTTAATTGTTTTTTAATTTTTGACTAGGAAAATTACAATTGGCAAGATGGTTATTGATCCCCCACCCCCCCAAAAAAAAAATCTAGTGTCTTGATGTTAGCATAAATCCCTCGATATTTTTAAAATTGATTTTCAATGTCCCCAGCATCGACTCCAACCACAAGTACACCTTAAGGTCGATCACGTGACATCATGTGACCATGGGCGTGAGGTATTCAAGGGCGATATCGTTTTTCGCGGTGAGGGTTATATTTTTGCCCATAGATTTGTTGCGTAGTTGTAAATTGCCTCCTGATTTTCAAATCTTTCCGCACTGTGCTCCCCATCTTTTGAATTAGTTGCAATCATACCTGAAAATAATTGTGGAAAATGAGAGAATTAATTTTAACTAAGGAAAAATGATAGGGAGTGAAATCAATAAATAGTTCTAGGGATGAGGGATTATAGAAATCATTTTCAAAGGAATATTTACTCTAATTAATATGCTCAAGTCAATCTTAGGTGAAAATTGATTTGAGACCTAAGCAAGGGATCAAGGACCTCCCCCTCGGGATTTCTTTTTAGTTTTGTTTCAGTTTTTAAATACTAATTAAAATTGTAATTTACCATTAGTACGAGGAGAAGACTGTAAATAATTTTAAAAGATCATGAGGCATATTGCAACATTTTGATACATCAAAACGTCATTTGTAATTACATAGCAAATTTTGAGGCAAAATGAAATTCTTGTCTTAAAAAGATGATCTTGCCTTCAAGTTCTCTTGAAGATGGGTCATGTGACATCCCAGGATCGACTTTTAAGTGAGAATGTCATTAGAGTCAATGCTAATGCTAAAGACATTGCAATCAATTTGAAAACAACAATGATTGATGCCAAGTTGAGATGTTGTGAGGCAAGTTGTGACAACTGTCATGATTTGAAGGGCAAATAATAATATTCCATTAGTAACTTCATTTTAAAATAGTCTGACAAAAAGCAACCACATGAACATATAAGTGGGAATAAAGGGTAAGAGTTTTAGTTCTTGGAAAAATAAACATAACATAAATATTCATTACATTTGGGAAAAAAACAACCATGGGGGTTGAAATCATAGTGTACTTTCGATCATGGGGAGCATCAATCGAGTCTAGGCGATTTCCGATTTAAAAAATTTGTAATTGGTTATAAATGGACAGTTTGCAATTCCTTATGTTGAACTAGTACCCTTATTATTGACTAGAATTTGGACTCTTACTCACAAAGAGGATAAGACATAAAAATCTTAAAACAGAATTAGGAAACATTCAACTCTCAGAAACTCTATCTTGGACCCCTTCTCCTCATTGGTCCCATTAAATCATGTTTTAGCCCAAAAATTTGTTTGTTTGTGCAAATATCAAATGGATTTAATTGATTGAGGAGGTTTAAGGGGGGCTTACGAGTCAAGAGTGTGCAAAAGAATTGAAATTGCTTGAAACTGAATTGGATTGTTCCATTTGATTACTAATTCTAGGTATGGACTTGCCCATCTAGATCGAACCAGTACACACACATATATATTTTTTTTTATTTAGAGCTTTTATGTTCTCTTGAGTTTTGATGTATCTGAGCCCAAAGATGACCAAAGTGAGTTCAATTCTAGCTTTGGGGGCTCTTCTTCTTCTTCTTCTTCTTCTTCTTTTTTTTTTTTTTGGATTAGTGGGGGACTCTTTTAGTGAGTTCGATTCTATGGGCCAAATGAAAAATAGGGAAACCTCTTATGGGTGTTTTCCATGACTGACAAATAACTTCAATGCTAGAGGTGTTTTTGGTTCAACAATCTTTAAACCTGAAAGGAGATGATAGGCCAAGGGATTATTCTCCATAGTTGTTGAAGAGAATTCATTCGTCTTTTGAAGCAATTGCAATGAGGTGAATGACGGTGGCTTTTGAAAGCTAATGACACCTGTCAACTATTTAAATTACTCAATAATGAATTTGTTGGAGACATTTTGACTAGTTCAATGGATCATCAGGAAGCTACAACTATCAACTGTTCGGAATACTTTGGAATGAATTTATGAGGGACATTTCGACTAGTTCATGGCCCACCTAGGAACAATGGTTCCTGGTTCTAATTTTTTGAAAAGATTATTAATGGACGGTTCTTGGTTGCAAGTTGGAAACCACCTATCCTACAACCAATTACCCCTACTCACATGTTAATTGTCATCAATAAACTTGATGTTACCCATCACTTTAATAATTCAATTTTAGAGAATCTTTACATTAACTTATTTGATAAAACTATTTCATTTAAAAATAGTGTTTGTTGGATGGTCACAAGGGAAACCATGCATCTAGAAAACAAAAAATGTAAAGATAAAGCAAAATTGTTCGTGCTTTTAAAATAGTGATTGTTAAAAAGTTGGAGTTGAATCGATATTTAAATTGAGTGTTTCTAAAATACGAAGGCCAACTAATTTATATTGTAAAATCTATGTAACAATTAGAGTGTAAAGGACCAATATTTGCATTAATTTTTCATATTATGAAAAAAAAATTTATTTATCAAACTTAATTAAATTGGCTGGCTCTAGCACCATTTAAGCACAACGCCTTTTCAAAGTCTTGTATTAGTAAAGTTCAAAGGCTCTAGTTGTTGGTGCCAAAATACAATGACAACAAATTGAAAAGAACATTCAAGAAATCACAAAAATATTGCAACAACGATGAAATAATGGTGAATTTGTTTAAGCAAAAATGAATGATTTAGAAAATATTTTTCAAACATAATTGCTTATATCACTTATAAAAACAAACAAATGGAAAAGAATTTCACCATTCACAAAGTATTTTGACATAAATTATTGTTGATAATAAAATATTTTTCACTAATTAATTATTTTAAATGATAAATACAATCATTTTAAGGAAAATATTTTTCAAGTCATTTATTTTTTTCTAAACAAACAAAGTCCTGGTAATATTTTAAATGCTAGATATCATCAACTCGACTCACTTACTATCTTCAGTTTGTAATTTAGTCACCTCTATTGAATGCAAAATCTGACGTTATTTACTCAAATTCAATGGGTGGATTTACCTTCCACAATAGGCATTAATGGGTCACTCGACTGCGTATGGAGCCTAAAAAGGTTTCAAAGTACATGCTAGATGTCATCCAACTAATAAGATATTGGCTTAAATGGTAATGGAATTTGTTTCTCTTCTTGTGGTCTTGGGGTAATTCTTTTTGGGAGCATTATGAAAGTAAAATCTTAAATTTACCGATTTAATCTAGGGGAAGCGCGCCTTTAAGATTATCCGGAAAGTGGACCAAGACGTGCGAAAGCAGTCCGAACACCATTCTCGGCCACAGAAAACAAAACCAAATCGACCAAATATCATCCTAACGATATTTTAAAAGATTGGCGGGTGGGATGTTATAGAACTCATAATAGTAATATTCGGAAAGAGAGAAGGAGGTCGATATTGTTCCGCCATTGATTTAGTAAATTTTCTTCTGCTCATCACATTATTTTCTAGCTTCATAATCCATAAATTCATCCTTTATCTGTATGAATCCTCAGCAAAATCATGTCATTTTCCCTCTCCTGCTTTTTTTATTCCTTTTAATACGCAAAATAATTTACTTTTCCCCAATTTTCCAACAATTTTAACAGGAGGTAAGGCCACCATGTCGTGGTAATTCAATCTCCCAAGCAAGGAAGTGACTAGATTGGAAGAACCTCTTGGAGGACGAGGACGAAATTGAACAAAAAAGGTAAAAATTCTGCGCCTTTTTCCTTTTGCGCGACTGATTTATTATCTTCTGCAGCGGCCCCTCCATTTCTTCATCTTTCAACTTTTCAACCCTAAAGTTCTCTCTCTCCCTACCGGCCAGCGGCTCTGCTACAGTGCACGGCATCTCCGGCGGAGGCGGGCGGCGGCGGCGGCGGAGCGGAGCCACGACCTCTGAGGAGCGGCGGCGGCGGCTCCTGGACGGCAGCGTCCACCAGCTCGATCCTCTCTTCGGCCGGCGGATTCCTGGCCCGAGGTTCGTTCCTCCGCTTCATTTTTCCCGGGCAAAAGCCCCTGCCTGCGATTTACTTCGGTGCCTGCGCGTGTGGAAATGATCGGGGCTATCGATCTCGGTCGCGGAATCGCGTGTAGTTCTGAGCGGCAGGCTGTTTGATTCCGGTCGTCTTCAGTCGGTTTGGTCGGATTTTTCGACCGTTACTCAGTGGCGATTGGTTTTTGTCACTGGTGTTCGATGTGTTTGATTCGTTGAGGTCGGCAGGAGTTCGGAATTCGTCTTCCCGCGTTCTTCATTTCGTCGATAGTTGTCTCGTTTTCTCTCATTTCATACTCCGGGTTCGCCGTTCTTTTCTTAGGAAATAAGTAATTCAAAGGTTTGGTTAGGGATCTTGCGTCGAAGGTTACACGGGGCGCCCTTTTAGGTTTGCTGAGATGTGTGATACTTTCTCATGGATTTCCGCTGCGGGTTCAATGAGTTTGAAATGTGCAATTCGAGGACCCTGCCTCTCGAGGGACTCCTTTACATTCGGGGTATTTGAAGAACTATTTGTAGATGTGGATTCGCAAAGGAAGAGAATCCGATAGCCTTAATTTGATTCTTTTGTACATTCCTCAGTTGAGTGAAGTGTTTGGAATTAAGATGACTGAGAGTTTAGTGGACGAAAGGATCCGCAAACAACAATGCTTCCTTTTATTCTTGGCCAAATACAAGCAGCAATACACCAGTCACATGCTTTGAAATTGAACCGATTGAATTTACAAAATTCATCATGGACTCCAGTCCACAGTTGCCAAAAAAAAAAAAAATAATAAAATAATAATAATAATAAATTGAAGAATTAGATGGAGGCAAAGTTCTTGGTTGACTTTGTTTTTGGCGAAGATAAGGAAATATTTTGGCAAAAGCTTGAGAATATTAAAGGCAAAGGCATAGTAGAAGATGAGGTGGAGCTTCGTCATGGAAAAGTGATACAGAAAAGTAGTTATGGAACGTGTAATGTCAGCATGGGAGGTTTGATGCTAATGGTTAATTAAAGAGGTACCTAAGTGGAAGTAAAGAGTTCAAATTCTTTCCCCATCTATTGGCTGAAGAGCTAATGGCTGCATTGGGTTGGAGTATCATGTACCCCATGGAAGTTTTTTGGGTATATTTTCAACAAGCATTAAATTTCTTGCATTCATGTTTGGTTGTCATCTTTTCAATCCTTTTGTCTTGTATATAACTCTGTTATATGAGGAAACAAAGAGAATGGGAACCGATGGAATGTGTAAAGGCAGAAATAGAACAAGAAGAAGTGGCAGCTTAATGCAATGATGAAGTTTCAAATACAACATTGTCCTTGGGAACAAGGATTCTTGAAGGGGAAAGAAGTTTGTGAATGACAAATAATCAGGATTATCAATCTTAGTCACTGCAGCTTGTGCAATTTGCGCTAGAGAAATGTTCTAGCTGGCTTTTAAATAGTTATTTAGATGCAATCAGTTCTTCTTCTACTTCTTCTTCTTCTTCTATGTCTCTTTCTCTGTCTCAACTCTGGTTCTCTTTTCTTTCTTGAAATTTTTCCCTAAGTTTTTCTGCTAACATCAGCTTCTAGGTGTTTCAGAAAATTTTTGTGGCTGTTGATTTTATTTTGGTTAGATGTCAGATGAAAGTTAAAAGTTTACATACTATATTGTAGATCCAAGAACTGTAATAACCAGGTTTTGAATAATGGCCAAGTCTGAACAAGGGAAGAAAAATTAGTTTCTTGCACTGGTGAACATTCCTTTGTTAATTTAGGTGGTTAAAGTTGTGTTTTTAAGGTGGCGTATTATCAATTGGGAGGTTCAAAAAATTGCGAAAGTCCAGGTCTTCTAGGAGTAATGGCATAAGACTTGTGGCTTGTAATTAGATAATTTTCAGGAAGATAATTGTCGTGAATTTTTTAACGATTCTTTCTTACAAGCATCCTTGCCAATGGAAATCGCGAACATTAGTAACTTCGTGGATCTGATAATGTTGATAAGAAGGAGCATCCCAAACTACTTGAGTCCTTGATCCTGTGGATTTGTTCATATCTTTGTGGTTTTAGCAATAGATTTTATGCTTATGTTTGCATACATCCATGTTGACAGAGAAGGAGATTTTCCAACTTTTACTTTATACGTCACAAAGATTGATCTTCAGGATCCTTTGGTATCCCTCTTGATCTTTTATGTAAAGATTTTAAAAGTTCCATTTAGATCTATAATAGTAATTGGTTTGGTTTAGTGGATATGATAACCTTTTTTGTGACTAGTCTATGCAAGAAATCTCGTTTCATTTAATATGATAGCAATATGTGTGGGTATGATTTCTTGTATCTTTTCTTTTTATGTGCCAAAGTTTATAGAGTGGTGGATCGTCGTTTATTTTTGTTGCCTCTTAAATGCTACTACGATTTTATTCTGCAGTAGTGCAGACATCAAATTTAAGTTTTACGTATTGCTTCTTGATTTGCTTGTTTGTTTTACTTTATGTGATGAGTTCATTAAACGAGTAATTATCTTCGCCTTGCAGAATATGAGCAGCTTGGTCGAACGGCTACGTACTAGATCAGAACGAAGGCCAATTTACAGTATAGATGAATCGGATGACGATGATTTTGTTCCCCGAAAACCTGGGGTGACTCAGGACAAGCTAGAAAAGATAGTCAGGGATGACGCGGTCTGTATTAGCATCCTTTTTTTTCCATTTTTCCTTTTTTCCATGATTGTAGCATGTTTAAATCGATGCTTCTCCTTTACACTTGAGAGTATGCATTTAAGATGGAAACAGAGGAGTGGGCTGGAAAAGATGGACAGTAAGGACTGCATAATATCATTTAATCAGCTTTGTGACGGAAAGTGGCTTCCAATTGTGCCCTAATTTGGATTTGGGTGTTCACTGTACATTTGTGCAGTGCTTGAGATTTGTTTTATTTTCTTTTTCTTATATCTTTTAGTACTGTGATTTGAAACACGTATTCTTGGTTTTGCCATTATTATTGTTATCTAGTTTATTTTTCTAAATGAAAGTTAGATCACAGTTGCCTCCTTAATGATGCAGTTTTCATTTCTGAACTGGTTATCTGCTTTCTTTGATTAACAGAAGGAAGATTCATGTCAAGCCTGTGGTGAAAGTGAAAATCTTTTGTGCTGTGAGACGTGTAATTATTCTTACCATGCCAAGTGTTTGATTCCACCACCCAAAGCTCCTTATCCCAGCAATTGGAAATGTCCTGAATGTGTATGGCTCCATTATATGTATTCTCTTTTCATTCTTTTGGCAACTTTTCAATTGTTTGGCTTATGTGAGAACTGGTATTTTGTGATTTCAGGTTAGCCCCTTAAATGATATTGAGAAGATTTTAGACTGTGAATTGCGCCCCACTGCAGCTGACGCTAGCGATGCTTCTACACTGGGTACAAAGCAAATTTTTGTGAAACAATATCTTGTGAAGTGGAAGGGATTGTCCTTTCTGCATTGCACCTGGTAATTTTAGGCTGCATCATTTTCTCAGTAATGAGAATTGCCATATGAGATTGATTACTTCTATGATTTTACTTTTTGTGTCTCTTTTGCCATTGCTGGGGAAATCCAACTTTTCGTTGGGTGTTCAGCTTTGCTTGTTATGCAACTTCCATCGTATATTCTGTTCAGGATCCCTGAGAAGGAGTTTTTTAAAGCTTTCAAGTCAACTCCACGGTTAAAGACAAAGGTGAACAACTTCCACAAGCAAATGGCATCAAACAATAATGCCGATGATGAATTTGTTGCCATAAGACCAGAATGGACTACAGTTGATCGGATTATTGCATGCAGGTTTGATTATCTTGACCTCTAGTTCTTTGGGAGATCAATTTATTTTTGCTATCTAATCTACTCTTGAGGTGGGGTTTTGAGTACTAGTGCTCCTAGGTATAATGTTGTACATCCGTCATGCTGCTAGTACTTTTCAATTTTTCCAACTTAGACTGTCATAAAGAAGAATTGGCTTCTCTATACTTGGTTTGGAAATCAAGAAAATATTTAATTTTTGATCTGGTTTTATTTATTCCTCAGTTTCCATGCTATGTTGATCTTTTCTACATTCTCATCTGGCGATTTATTGGTATTTTGATTTTTGATTTGTATTATTAAGCGTGGTGTCGTGTACTGAATGCTGTAGGGGAAATGATGATGGAAAGGAATATCTAGTGAAGTGGAAAGAGCTTTCCTATGATGAATGTTACTGGGAATTCGAGACGGATATATCTGCGTTCCAGCCGGAAATTGAAAAATTTAATCAAATACAGACCAGGTCTCGCAGATCATCTTATACTAAACAAAAGAGTAGCCTTCGAGACTCTTCTGATCTGAGGAAGAAGCAGAAGGAGTTTCGTCAGTATGAACAGAGTCCAGAATTTCTTACAGGCGGTATAATTCTCATTGTTTGTTGGTGTTGCATATTGCTGCTTCAATTTATCTTCCGTCTTTTTCCTTATCTTTGTACATCTGTTGCTTGTGATAATGAAGGTTCACTGCATCCATATCAGCTTGAAGGTCTTAATTTTCTACGCTTCTCTTGGTCTAAACAGACACATGTGATTCTTGCTGATGAGATGGGTCTCGGTAAGTCTTTGTCATGAGGAAAATTTATGCACTGAATTTGCTTTTGTGTTTTCTGTGTAAGCTATTCTTTGTTTTTTGCAGGCAAAACTATACAGAGTATTGCTTTTTTAGCATCTCTGTTTGAAGAAAATTTATATCCATTCTTAGTTGTAGCTCCACTTTCTACTTTGCGGAATTGGGAACGGGAATTTGCTACATGGGCACCTCAATTGAATGTCGTATGTATATTAAACTATTATTGCATCATATTTAATCAGCAGTATTGGTGACCAACGTGATGTGAGGTTGTACTTTCATAGGTCATGTATGTTGGCTCTTCCCAAGCTCGTGCCATTATACGGGACTACGAATTTTACTTTCCTAAGAGCAAGAAGCTCAAGAAAAAAAAATCTGGCCAGCTTGTTAGTGAGACCAAGCAAGATAGGATAAAATTTGATGTCCTCTTAACATCGTATGAGATGATTAATCTGGACACAGCATCATTGAAGCCGATACAGTGGGAATGCATGGTAAGATCTGTTGGTAATTGAACTCATAAAGATTACCCAACATGACGAAGGCTTGACACTATGTTTTCCCTCAGATTGTTGATGAAGGTCATCGTTTGAAAAATAAGGATTCTAAATTGTTCCACTCATTGAAGCAGTATTCAAGCAGACATCGAGTCCTATTGACTGGAACCCCACTTCAGGTGAGTTGTTTATAATATTATCCTGTCCTAAGTGTGAAATGACAGTACTGCCAAGTATTAGGATTCACTTGAACAACTTTCGACTTATAGCTAGATCTGCATTCACTCAAATCTTGTAGTGTTTTTATTATAACAACTTCCTACTTGAATGCTTAGCTTATGTTTGATTCACAGAACATTGAAGCCTTTGATAGAGAAAATCACGTGTCCATTATTTTTTTAAAGATGATGGAGGGTGTAGTTTTCTTGAGGTGCAAGCCAAAATGTCATGAGTTCATTGCCCATATCTTTACAGCTTATGGCCTACTCAATTTCTTGACCTGATGTGGAAAGAAAAACCGTTATTGCCGTACAGACTGATGGGATAAACAAACCCAATTACATTTGCAGCTAGATTTAGATTTTTTTAAATTCTGCGTATAATCTTGTTTTCATCCTCTTGTGGCGTGTGCTGAGAACAATTTGAGGATGGTGTTTACTAACTTTAGTTGGGGCTAGGGTTTGAGCGACTGAGTTTGGAATGCTGACTGAATTTCTTGGTTAAATTGTCAATCTTTCCTTCTGAACACTGAACCACACGTTCTGTTTATTGGTTCTGTCATTAGTTAGTATCAACCTTATAGTATCTTTTCATTCAGAGAACATCAGTGGAGCATTTTTGTTGATACAAGTCTGAGTTCCTTTACTTTTTCCTGGTGGAGTCAAGACTAGTGTTAATTTTGTGTGTAATTAATTTAGAAGAATTACCTTGGGTGGGTGGTTCGCAGCGAGTAAACTTTGGATGTTGGTTAAAGCATGGAATAGTTAAGCCAAGCACCAGTGTCTTAGTTGTGGTAACAGAACTAAGGATTAGATATCTTGTGTATGGAATTTTTCCCTTTTCTAGCTTTTCTAATATTCATGTCTGTGTTTTGTATTACCATTGTTTTACTTAAGTTATTAGCAACAATTACTCACAACTGCTTGTTTGGTACATTTTCAGAATAATCTGGATGAGCTTTTTATGCTTATGCATTTTCTTGATGCTGGGAAGGTTTGTCTACATGGACATTTAGAATATATCAGAGTACTGTTTCTAGATCTATGATGGATTTGAATGTGGCTGATACCTCCCCGATCGATTTTGGTGCCTGCAGTTTGGAAGCTTGGAAGAATTCCAGGAAGAATTTAAGGACATCAATCAGGAGGAGCAGATTATAAGGCTTCATAAAATGCTGGCTCCACACCTTCTCCGAAGTATTGACTCTTAAACTAGTGATTCAAACATTTCACGATTTACAAAGGAGAACAGACGATTTTTTGTCGACACTTTTGGCTGAAAGAGCTATAAATATTCTTGGCCTTTTGTAGACTTCATAAAATGCTGGCTCCACACCTTTTCTGAAGCATGACTAACTAGTGATGCAAATGTTTCACATTTTACAAAGGAGAAGAAACGACTTTTTGTCAACACTTTTGGCTGAAAGAGCTATTTCATCTTCTTGGCCTTTTGTATCCCTTGTAAATTTTTCTTCACTATAAGTGACAATAATTATCCCTAAGATGCGATTAAATTAGAGAATCAAATGTTTTCTCTCAGTGAAGTTAAATTCCAGTGACGTCCTGGATAGGATTTATACTGATTGGAGACAATAGCTCTCGAGTAGAATATTTGTATGGCTGTAGATGCATGGTATAGTAGATGTATGGTTACCATATGTAATGGGAGTTTCATTTTCAATAGGTTTAGTCTTCTTATTGGATGTGAATCTAATTTGTGTGATACTGCAGGAGTAAAGAAAGATGTCATGAAGGAGCTGCCCCCAAAGAAGGAACTTATTTTACGTGTTGAGTTGAGTGCAAAACAGAAAGAATACTACAAGGCCATTCTAACCCGTAATTATCAGATACTAACACGTCGAGGTGGTCCCCAGGTAGAATGAGAGATTTACTGGAAGGAGCTATATTTTATATTTGACAACATCATTCTAATTAAATTTTGTTCTGAGTGGCAGATATCTTTGAATAATGTGATTATGGAACTGCGGAAACTGTGTTGCCATCCTTACATGCTAGAGGGAGTTGAACCAGACATAGAAGATAGTGGCGAAGCCTACAAGTATATTGTGATCTCTTTGATTTTGTATAATGTTACTGAAGATGGCTCTAATGTTTGCATTTCACTGAATTTTTTGTGATTTGCTGCCTAGAACACTTGACATGGTTATGAGAGCAGCCACGTATTTGATCCGATGTTGTGATGGTCTGCTAGTTCGATGTTCAAATTAATGAGTCCCCTTTTTTCTTCTTCTACTTATCTTTCAACAGACAACTCCTGGAATCTTGTGGGAAATTGCAGCTGTTGGACAAAATGATGGTGAAGCTTAAAGAGCAAGGACATAGAGTGCTTATTTATTCACAATTCCAGCATTTGTTAGACTTACTTGAAGATTACTGCACTTACAAGGTATGCATCTGATGTCAATACTTTGAATGTTTATTCTTTTTGGCATGTAATTTGTGGTATTTAGTGTTCTAATGTCATTATTGGCCTATACGATGGGTGCGTTCGCATCATATTTCCCATGCAGAAATGGCAATATGAAAGGATAGATGGCAAGGTAGGTGGAGCAGACAGACAAGTACGTATTGATCGCTTTAATCAGAAATCCTCCACCAGATTTTGTTTCCTTCTCTCTACAAGAGCTGGAGGCTTGGGAATAAACCTTGCTACTGCAGACACCGTAATTATATACGACAGGTAATATGGTTGATTTTATCCTAATTTCTAATTGCATCTCAGAGTTTGCCCTGAATAGATATTATTAAGTGGTTTGGCACCTAAATTAGTAAGTTGAGAGATAGTACATTGGTTATGTATGTGGCAATCTGTGATTTGTTGAACTAAAAACTTTTAAAAGAGGATTTGCTTTATTGTCATATCTATGTTAGATGGATAATGGTGTTGACATAGTTATCTTCCTTGGGAGGTGCCTTTCCTCTCCCACGGTAATTAATGTGAAATAGGAGGAAATGAGAATCTATTTTATTTGGCAAGAAAACTTATACCTGGGGCTAACTTTGGAGGATGTCGCTTGTGAGAACAAGGAATCCAATAGGGAGGGTTTGAGGACACGTAGTGTGTTGTTTGTGTAAGCATGTTATGGGGATAATCTTGTTTACGTGGTGTGTTTTGGAGGACTATGGAGTATTCGATACTCCATAGTGAATTGGAGCCTGGAAAGGTAAAGTTTCTTTATCTCCTTCTTTAAGCAGTACTCCTTTTTCCCCTTTCAACCAAAATTTTTATGGATCAGAGATCCTGTTTGTTGTTGCTCTCTCAGTACAACAATTTCTCATTCAATTCTGAAATCTATTTTTTCTGATTGTTATTAATTTTGATTATCACTAGATCTGGAACCTGTTCTTTGGGCAAACATAAAGAGTATTTTCCATAAATGAATGAATAAGAAAAATGTAGGTGTTTATTTTTATGACATTGGATGTCTGGTTTTATTGGACACCCAATTAGTTTAATTGGGTCGTGACATCTCCCATCATATTGCAATTAGATATTTTTTTGTGGATCAGAGATGTTGTGTTGTTACTCTCTCAGTACAACAGTTCCTCATTCAATTCTGGAATCTATTTTTTCTTGTTGTTATTAATGTTGGTTATCACTGGATCTGGAACCTGTTCTTTGGGCAAACATAAAGTGTATTTTCCATAAATGAAGAAGAACAATGTAGGTGTTTATTTTTATGACGTTGGATGTCTGGTTTTATTGGACACCCAATTAGTTTAATTGGGTCATGGCATCTCCCATCATATTGCAATTAGATATTTTTGTTGTAAGAGTAAGGGCTTGTTTCGTATTTGGAAACAACTTGTGGATGGTTAAAGATATAATTTGTAAATGATAATTATCATTTTCCATAAATGCATATCTAATACTATGTATCTCTAATTATATCAAATAATGAGAGATACCAAATTAATCTGTTGTGGATCCTTCGGCAGACATTACTTGTATTTGAGCGTGTTTTTTTGGGGAACTTCTATTTAAACAATTAGTTCCTTTAAACTTTGTAACAAACACTTGATTGATCAAGGATTCCTTGATTTTAATCAGTATGTTATTCTTTAATAAACTTGAGAAATTTGTCTTGAATGATTTATGCAAAATGTAAATTGTGCAAAGTTTCTTTAGAAACTGTCATATCATTTAATGCATGACGTGTTATGTATTGGTGCTTGTCTAGTGCACTTTTATTTATACAGCTTTCCTATCTTTGCCCATTTTTAACAGTAGGAAATATGATTAGTATCTATGTTCAGTTTTATAAAATTATTGGTCACCTACATGTTATTTTGGTGTTCTTTTAGTTTTTCTTTCTCCTCCCTCCCCCTATGTCTCACGCTTGACATCTCTCTCTCCCTAAGGTCTCTCTTCCTGCTCAGGCCTCACCCACCCACCCACCCTCCCTCTCTCTCTCTCTCTCTCTCTCTCTCTCTCTAGGTCAATTTATATTCAGGTACAAGAACATTAGATCTGTTGAAAGCTAATTGCTAGAAATTTTATGGGCGGAGTATCTCTTAGTTTTGAACAGATACTGAGGATATATCTCATGAGTAGGAGTTGAAGGATCTTTGGAAAGCAGAAATCATTACTTCTCCTATTATTTGTTTTTAATGTCCGAATGGGATAATAAAAAGCTAGAAAAGACGCGAATAAGGCGTTTTTCAGCTTGTCTATTCCAGCCATTTTGTTGGAGACTTTATGGAATGTATTTCTGTTTAGAGTGGGGGATTGCCTCAATTTTTTTATTCTTTCTTTGGTTCTGGAATTAGTTGACAGTGTTTATATAAGTATTCCTTTATGACGTGGTTAAGGCATTCTAGTTAGTCTAGTTTATGTCAACATTTTAGATATTGCTAATGATGGGTAGCTTTCCTTATGTGGCCTGCATTTATTTTTCTCTTTCTAATGGAAATTTCTTCCACTTTCTTTTTTTTTTTTGCAGTGATTGGAATCCACATGCTGATCTACAAGCAATGGCCAGGGCTCATCGACTTGGACAAACCAACACAGTTTAGTGTTGTTATTTAGATATACTGCAGGACGTTTTTTTGTATTTTTTTTTGTCTTGACGAAAGGGTTCCTTTCCTGTGCTCAGGTAATGATATACAGATTGATTACGCGAGGTACCATTGAAGAAAGAATGATGCAAATGACTAAGAAAAAGATGGTTTTGGAGCATCTGGTGGTTGGAAGGCTAAAGGCTCAAAACATTAACCAGGTGGACAGCACCCATCCTCACAGATAACTCCCTCTCTCAGAAGTGAAAATATAAATAACTTCCTTCGAGCAGTTTAGACCTGTTTAAACACTTAAATGTGTTTGCGGAATTTCTTTTGTGTAATACATAGACTATATCTCTGAAATCATCATGAAAGAACTCCAGTTTTAGACCTACTTCTAACCCCCATCGCCACACCTCAGTACAGCCCCCCTTCCATCCTAGTGGTGAGAGTTCTGATCTGTTATTGTCTGGTCACAGGAAGAGTTAGATGACATAATAAGATATGGCTCGAAGGAGCTATTTGCTGATGAAAATGATGAAGCTGGAAAGTCCCGCCAAATTCACTATGACGATGCTGCCATAGATAGGTGAGCTTCCATCTTTGTTATCTCCATTACTTAAAAAATTATAAATAATCAACATGAGTTTGTCATGCTTTATAACAGACTACTTGATAGAGAACAAGTTGGAGGTGAAGAGACGACAGTGGAAGATGATGAAGATGATGGATTTCTGAAGGCCTTCAAGGTTTTAAACTTAGCGTCAAACCTTGAAAATTATAGAACTTTTGTCTTTTGTGTGATGTGATGGGAGATTTGTCTTTGTCTAGTGAGCTTAAACTACACATTGCATTTAGTTTTAGATTTCTAATATCCAAGAAAGAAGTGGCTTAGGAGTTATGAGACTCTCCAAATGGCAGTTCTTTACTCCTGGATGAGGGATCATTGGTAGGCAGGATAAGTGACAGTCTGTCTGGTTGACAGGACTGAGAAAGTGGGAATAAAATAAAAGGAATTGGTGAAAAAAAATTGAGAACAAGAATAATAATCACTTGCTGAGTTACCTTGTTTAATGACGCTTTAGAAATGAATGTATGGTTTAAATTTTGTAGGAGTGAATTACTATGATACTAAATAATACATGGATTTCTAAGATGTACTTACCACATTAAGTTTTCTTCCACAAAAAGATGCCAAGTAAAAGCCTTAGCTATTGGTCCATTTATGAAGTTACATATTTGTTGACTTTGATTCATTACCACCTCTCCCTATTCCCATTCCGTCGGCTCTGTACCTGGTAGGGCTTTAGTATATGACAGCCAAGCAGGCACCTTTTGTTCACTTCCTTCATCAAGAAAATCCATCCTGCTTCACGGTGCAATGTTTCGAGGCAAAGAGGAGGCTAATCACAACCAGAGGAGATCGATAATTTCTTTCGATTTGATATTCTTTTCCTTTTCAAGGGGGGAAGAGGAGGCTAGGGGTTGTGGTTGTTGTTGTTTTACTTCATTGGGGCTGCTGAATTGCACATTTCCTTGCTAGGACTAATCTTTCGATAGGCATGAGGTTTAGGGCTATGATCTGACATACTGCTATCTGACAGTTATTTGACCTTTCACTGTACATTTTTCCCCACAAGGAACTGTATAACCTGTTCACGTTTTAATTTCACACTTTCTCAATTCTAAATCATTGCATTTGGCTTTGTTGCACGTCTTTTAATCAAGAAAGCGAGACACTGGCTGGGATGTGACCTAGATCAAAGTCCTTCTAGGATGTTCCTTCTGTATTCCATATCACCACAGGCCTTCCTTTTTCTTTTTATTATCATAGTCACTGACGATTTGGCTTCTGTTTTCTCTGGTGGGGTAAATCTTTTTTGTGAGATCCACTTAGATGTGGAAGGTTTTCTAATAACTGTAAAGAAATTGCGAGCTTTATGGGCTTAGTTCCACACTGTGTCATTTTTTGTGACCTGGCAACGGAGGCTGGGTTGAGCAGCTAAGCTGATACTCTGGGAATGAAACTAAACTTCACAAGGAGACAAAGATTACACACATGGGAGTCCCTGCATGTCTTGAGTTGGCTTATTCTAGAAATTATCAGACTGCCAACACTTTATTCAGATGTATGCTATTAGAACTTTAGTTTCTCCATTTGAATTCATAAAATTTATGTGACCTTCTTCCATTGCTTGAGCCTCTATATACTTATTGGTGATATCTATGATCTAAACAATTTGACTTACTGCTGAGCACTCCATGGAGTAGAGTCCAAGTGTCGGTTCTTCATTTTTAGGGCATCATGCTATGAATCACTATAAATGCCTTTTTTCTAGGTGGCGAATTTCGAATATATTGATGAAGTAGAGGCTGTGGCTGAAGAAGAAGCGCAGAAGGCTGCTGAAGAGAGTAAATCTACCATGAGCAATTCAGAAAGAACAAATTTCTGGGAAGAGCTGTTAAGAGATAGATATGAAGTGCACAAAGTCGAGGAGTTTAATGCCTTGGGGAAGGGGAAGAGAAGTCGAAAACAGGTTTGTACTGCATGTTTTTGCCATGCTATAAGAAAGTGGCTTGGGTGTGCTGTTGATGATGATTATTGAATGAATCAAGCTCTAGGGAACTTTTTCTGTTAGGCTCTCAAAGAATTTCTCATTTTTATAGAGTTACCTTATTTCCTGTTATATGTTTGGAGGTCTAGAGCGATCATTAACACAATCAATCTGAACATTCAAACTTTGTTCTATTCAAAGTGGGTTATTGTGAATTTTATAGATGGTATCTGTTGAGGATGACGATCTTGCCGGACTGGAAGATGTGAGTTCCGAAGATGAGGATGATAACTATGAAGCTGAATCCACTGATGGTGAAGCTGCTCTTCCTGGAATTCAAACTGGAAGAAGGCCTTATAGAAAGAGATCTAGGGGTATGTCAATTTCTTTTTCCATTTTAGCCAGTGCAATTTGTGCTTGATTACCATATTGTGCTTTTTCACTGAAGTGCTCATCTTTGATCATGTTTCTGCAGTTGACAGTACAGAGCCGCTTCCTCTTATGGAAGGTGAAGGACGATCATTTAGGGTACTGGGATTCAATCAAAATCAGCGGGCAGCCTTTGTGCAGATTTTGATGAGGTTTCCTTCTGTATATGCAAAATTCAATCATCCATTTGTTGGGTTCAGATTAAATCCTGCAAGCTTGTGCAGTGATGAACAGACAATTTCTTTCTTTTCTCTCTCTCTCTCTTCTTCTTCTTCTTCCTTTTTTTTTTTCGGGTATCTTAATTGCTGATTTTTTTTTCATAGGTTATCGTGGATTCTGCATTTTAGAAAGTGAAGCTTATTATTGAAAATGTATTATTATGAGTTAAGAATAAACTTTTATAATGAGACTTACTTGGAGCTCTGATGCAGATTTGGAGTTGGTGACTTTGACTGGAAGGAATTTACTCCCCGTTTAAAGCAGAAGACTTATGAGGAAATTAAAGAGTAATGTGTTACCATCTTACTTTATACTTTTGAGAAACTAGTGATTGGAACATGATTCTAATATTTTGCTCTTTTGTTTGATATTTTCTGTATAAGATATATTCTGTTGGATGAACTTTTGCAGGTGCTGTTATGTGTTACTTAGGCAACTCATACACTTGAACAGAAATGTTTGAGTTACATTTTTCAATTTTCCTCAAGAATGAGTTTTGGTTTTATCAATTCTCCTTTTCTCAGGATCACTAGATAGCACAGGTCTAAATAGGCGATTATGATCTTTCGCTTCTCATATAGTATGCTTTAGGCATCTTAATACTGTCAATTAAGACGGATTGGAGGATTGACTTATTGAAGCTTATTCCAGGTTTATATATAAGACTACTGGGAGTACTTGGTACACTTATGGTGGGATATTGCAATTCGATGTTTAGTTTGGGCCTTCCCCCCTTTTTTTAGAAAAAGGGGGAGAGGAG
Organism: Eucalyptus caleyi; assembly: GCA_014182885.2. NCBI lineage: Eukaryota > Viridiplantae > Streptophyta > Magnoliopsida > Myrtales > Myrtaceae > Eucalyptus > Eucalyptus caleyi. The sequence continues at coordinate 19,843,056 of CM024472.2, forward strand.
GAGGAGAGAGAGAAGAGGGGGGTTCAGGTTCGATGGAAAATGCTGAGGTTCTCTGTAAAAGGAAGTTCCGAATACATTGCAATCACTGAAACTGGAGCAATGTTGCAAGTTCAGCCGTTCAGCTCATATCACTGCTTTGTCCTTATATGGTGCATGTTTATATCTACTTCATTGAGTGTAGATTGTCGCATGGTTGCACTTGTAGTATTCCAGTTATTTTGTCAATTTAGTTCAGCTTACTATATGCAGAGTGTGCTGTGTATGATTGTACAGCTGTCGATCATACTACACATTGGTAAAATATCCATTGGAGCAAGATATTAGTTTTTGGTATATAATTGGCTGAAGTCATCACTTTTGGATTTTGGATTGATATTTGGCATGATAAATGTGTATGCCATGCATGTTTGAGTAGCATCAAGCCATAATTGTATTCCTCCTAAAGCTGTACTTGTTCTAGTTATAATTGGTGTTACTAAGGAGTGGATCTGTTCTTACAGATACGGAAGACTATTCTTGAGTCATATCGCTGAAGAAATTACAGATTCGCCAACCTTTGCAGGTAATTAGTGCTTGTGTCCTCTGTTTACTTAAATCTAGGGATTTTGTATGTCACATTTTGTTAATTATCTTGCTGCTTCTTGTGCCTTGTTTCTCATGATGGTTTTTTACAGATGGTGTACCGAAGGAAGGACTTAGAATACAAGATGTCCTTGTCCGAATTGCTCAATTGATGCTGGTAAAGGAAAAGGTAATTTTTTCAGTAGTGCTTTAATCTTTCTGTCAGTGTATCAGACAAACATATATTGAAGTCATTCGTTGACTGGTGGGCTGGGTTTTTGTGCTTGTCTTTTGCATTTGTCTTGTTTAGTAACACTGGAATCAATTATAGCATATGCAGAGATGGGCCATTTGGCGTTCATTAGGTCTGAGGCAATTTGCTTGATGCTTGGGCTATGATCAATGCGATTATCTAAGTGAAAAAATAAGCTGATCTGGATCAATTCTCACTATTTTGACAGACATCAAGTTGATCTGTGATAAGCATATGATATCATAGTGCACTGATTATCTGAGTGAAAAGATAAGCTGATCTGGAGCAATTCTTACGATTTTGACAGACATCAAGTTGACCTTTGACAAGTGTATGATATTAAACTGCACCAATGTGGTTCCTCCTATTTGCAACCTAGTATTTGAAAAAGATCTAAATAATGCAACATCCCTCATTTTGAAGGCTTGCCTATCTTTCTCCTCCAAATAGTCCAAAAAATGGAAGCAGGGATTAAAGACAGGACTTTCCATGTTGTTACAACAGTTCAACCTCGACCAACCTAAGAGTTACCGGCTAACAGACTCTGCCTGTGGGCAAACTAATGTGCAAGAATGATAGAGACGCATTTCAAAGTCTCTGAATCTTGGGGCAATGGAGGGCTAACAGACTCTGCCTGTGGGCAAACTAATGTGCAAGAATGATAGAGACGCATTTCAAAGTCTCTGAATCTTGGGGCAATGGAGCATAGGAGAAAAAAATATGTATAATGCTTACCAATAGAACACCTGCTGGCTAGCAGCCAAGCGTTTCTCCCCAAATTTTGTATGGTTAAATTTCAACCCCCAGCACTCCCATTAAAAAAAAAAAAAATCTGTGGGTTATTTAGTTTTCAAACAAATCTTGCAAGGAAAAGGTTGCCAGCTTCTGCTGTGTACAAGTAATAGCTCCTGTAGGCTCATTTGCCAGGGAAGATCCCATGATAGCTATTTAATAGTCATCAGATAATCTCTCCATTAAATGATTATTTGCAAAAAGGTATTTTGGAGGTCAATGGCTTATGATACTGGCTGTATACTGTGGTACTTTATGACAGCTACTGGGTGGGAATCACTGCAGGCATTTGATTGCACCAAAGACGTATTTTGTTAGCCTATCTATCAAAGGAATTTCTCTGGTCTGGTCCTTATCAGGGATAAAAAGTACCCATGATCAGGATTTATGTATACTCTATAGCTTAAGCTTATCATTTTGTAAATTTTCATATTCATTTCATATGTAGTTTGTTTTTTTTTCCTAATGTTCACATGGAAAGATTTGGCCTGTCAGTCGTTTTATGTGCTACTGATTCTTCCTTCCAATGGTGCACGATTTCACTTTCAGTCCCTGAATTAACTTTTGCACTTATTAATGGTGCTTGCAGTTTAAAACTCAAAGTAAACTATTTTGATTGTGATAGTTCATATTGAAGGATCACTTGCTTTCTTTGGTCTGATCTTGAAGAGTTTGGTCATATGATGCACGTGTCTTTAATCATAACTTGAAGAAGTTGTAGGTGGTGGTGTCTACATACAGTCTCTAAGAATCTGTACCGGACAATGTTCTACACACTCATAAATTCAGTTCGGCATATGAAGATTTAGAAAATAAAATTGTTTTATTGTAGGATGTTTGCCTACTTATCAAAAATGATAACATGTAACTACAGGGGATTTTAATTTTTAAAATAATGTTAAGTTACCTTTCAACAGAATTCAAGGAGATTTATGTTATTGTTGACTTCAGAAGATGAAGATGCCTGTCTGCTAAACATGCCTGTCTGCTAAACAAACTTGTGGAGGTTAGATAAATTTGGAATTTAAGTTGCATGTGTGCTGTTCACTAAAGATCTGTCACATGGTTTGGCACCTTCCTGGTCATTTTGCAATAAGAGATCTATGGCTAAAAAGAAGAAAAAAAGAAAAGAATTGTTTGTCTGCTAGAGCTGGGGCTTACGTAATCAAGAAGTATATGGAATTACAGCCTGCTTCCCTGTGCCCTACATAATGTTCCCTGACTCAATCAGTTGGGGGTACAAACTTGATGTAGCTTTATGATTGGATCATTTTATGTAGGGTAGGTAGGGTATATTTCATAATATATTGTTATTACATGAATTGGCCATCTTATTTGTTTTGTCTCTCTAGTGCATTTCTTGGCCTTTGACTTTTGGTTATATCAAGCTGAATAGTATCAGTTCAGCCATGAGTAATGGCGATAGCATTTTCTGAAAATGTAGGTGCTGTCAGCATCAGAAAATGTTGGGGCACCACTTTTTCCAGAGGAAATATTATTGCGCTATTCTGGATTGAAGCCTGGAAAATTTTGGAACGAGGAACATGATCTATTGTTACTGCGAGCTGTGCTCAAGTATGCCTTCTAACCTGTTTATTTACTAAATTGGTGCTCTGACATCTGGTTTCATATGGTTAGTATCTATTGAAGCAGTGTGCTTTCAACAAGTGCTCCAAATTACTATGTTTTTAAGAGCGCTTTTCCAGATTTCACTTCAGTGTATGTCCCATCATTGCCTCCCGCATTTCCCCAGGAGACTTCATACTACTTTTAGTAACGAATGAAGCCTTATAAGATTAGCGACTCAATAATTTACTAATCCTTTTTCTGATTTTTTTCCATGCTGATGTGACTGAGATCCAATGGCACTCATCGGACCAGTCTGCATGATAGAAAATGATTCTTGTTGCCAGAAGCTAGGTGAACTTAAATAGCTCTTTTTTTCAACAACACCCCCACAATCAACAAACCAATTCTTATCTTGTTAGGTGGTTGTGGACTATATGAAAGTGTTCTATTTTATTGCGGTCGGTTCTCTGTCAAGTCTTCTGAAAAAAATAAAAAGTCCATATCTTTTTAAATCTTCTCCTTCAAAATTGGTTTTTTTATGCCCTGTATAGCCTGGCTCTTCATTTCAGCAGCTCATCATTGGAGCATCCAGAGGCCTTTGTTTCACATGGCAAAACACTTTGAAAGAGTATCTGCTATCTTGTCTTCAATTGGCCCTTCACCCATGTTTGCTCCGAATAATTTCATTCATTGTGTATCTTTCCTAGAGTGTAAGCACATCCATGAATCATTTTCATCTCCACTACACTCAATTTGTGTACTCGGTGGTGTTTGACCGCCCAGCATTATGGTGCCATAAAGCACTGTTGGTCATATTGTCACCCTATAGGTTTCCCTTCTGCTTTAGCGGCATTTGGCAATAGCCAAAACACCACATGTACATCTTGATGTAATCCATCTTTCTTTTGCTCTACTAGTAAGGTATTTGTCAATTTCCCTCCTTTTGCAAAATGGATTCAAGTAGCGAACCCCTACTCTTACTGATTTTATGCTACTCCTTACATGAAAACCGGTAGACTCCAACCTTTTCCACCAGAGGTCAAGCTTCTCACTTACTCTTGCTTGGTTTATCATGTAGGAGCAATATATCGCTTTGTACCAAGAAAAGAGCCTTTTTCATATCTGCTTAGGCTGGCTTCTTTTGAAAAATGTCATTCCATTTAATTTCTTCTACTAGGAGGGATGTCATACTAGATTGCTGGTCTAGGGTATCATGTGTACCTGATGAATGAGAAGTAAACCTTCCTGTTTGTATTAATTTGATTCTCGTTGTATCATTTCTATCCTTGAATTTGAAGGCATGGATATGGACGATGGCAAGCTATTGTGGATGACAAGGACTTGAGGGTTCAAGAGGTCATCTGTCAGGAATTAAATCTTCCCTTTATAAATGTACCTATCCAAGGACAGGTTCCTGTTCAACCTCAAAATGTTACTAATAGTACTGATGCAACTGCAAGCAACAACCAGCCCCAGGGAAATGGCAATGGAAATGATCCAGCCATTAATGTATCACAGAGAGTGACTGAAACTGCCACCCAGGGACAGGTGTATCAAGATTCTAATCTTCTATATCATTATAGAGATATGCAGAGAAGACAAGTTGAGTTTATCAAGAAAAGGGTGCTTCTTTTGGAAAAAGGACTTAATGCAGAGTATCAGCAAGATTACTTTGTGAGTTTAAATCTCTCCAGTTTTTGAACACTTACCATGAAGAAATTATTTTACTGAAAGTTCTGCTTGAAGTAATTTCAAGGAATGTGGCTTTATAGTTTACTGTGTTGGGCTTCACTATCTGCATAATGGAGACTGCATCAAATTTTGAAGATTCGGGGTATGATTGGGTTCAGAATGAACATAATAGGGAAATCAAATGTGGTAGACCAGTTCTGGAATAACTGGATTAAATTAGAAATGAGGAGTTAAAATTATTAGCTCGTAGATGCCAATACTAATTTAAGTAGTGTGTGGTCCCTTGGGATTTCCACTACAAGTTCTTCAGGGTATTGGGTAAACTTTGATATTGCAAACACTCATTTAATCCATCTGGTTTAAATGATTCATTGATCTGAATGGGGCAAAACTTTGTTATTAATGTTGAACATTTTATGTTACTCCATCATATCACATTGAGGTTTTGGTTGATTCATGCCTGGCTGATACTTTTTTCCACTGATTAATTGATTTCAGGGAGAGTTAGGAGCAAATGGGAATGCTTCTGAGGCGCCTGAATCTGAACCTCGAGCACCAGAGGCACCCCCTCCAAGCTCTGATAATGTTGATATGAAGATAGTTGAGCAGCTGCCTCAGATTAAAGTCATTGGTAAGGAACCTTCCCCTAGTCTTCAATTTTGGGTGATTGTTTCAAGCTTATTAATGATGTGGACCTCATAATGACATCTTTCATTATTTTTTTATTGAAAGAAATTCTTCTTTTCTTTTTTTTTTTCTTTTTTTGCTTATATGTGCTGATGCATTTATTTCTTTATTACATGCACACTTCTTTGATGAATATTATCTTTTATAAGTATATGAAAGGGAACCAAGGGCGTGTGTATTCCATTCTAATGGCATTTAGTGTATGGGTGGGAGGAAATCAGTTCGTATCTTTAAATCCTTTACATATAAATTTTTCTAACAAGTTAATTATGTGACCATTTTGAGTAGGAGAACACAGGATTATTCCAAACGGCGGTCGCTGATTTCGTGTGCGACCATTTTTTTCAAATATTTTTCCCTCTACTGCAACCTGATTTTTAGTTCGGATATGCAAGTCCTTAAATTTTTTGTAAAATGGTATATATTGAATTAAAAGAACCTTGCCTAGCATAGTTAGGCATATTATGATATATTACGTGATCAAGGACAAATAAGCTTTTGAAGAAGAATCTGAGCTTGAACACTAACTTCAGCTCTTAATATAGTATGTTGGTCAAGAAAAACTCATAATAAGTATAGATTATGGGGGTTGAAATATTCTAAGCAAACTGGACTTATGCTGATAAGTAGAGATCAAGGGTAGAAAGTATACGACCATTCTTCATTTTTTCACTTGATGTGTGCACGATAGGGATTATACAACAGAGAGGAATGCTGCATTTTGGGCAATAGATGCAGGACATATTTGCATTTAGAACTTAGAACTATCTATTTATGTCCACAAAGAAGTACATTGATTGGATGACTCTTTTGTGTCAACTCTTTCCCCGTGGTTCATTGTATGTTTGTCCGCAGCTGCAGAGGAAATCTCCGCTGTTGCTTGTGATGATGATTCAGACCGAATGGAGCTTGCGCGGGTGTATAACAAGGTGCCTCTATCGCATTTGTCTATGATAACTTTATTTCGAAACGTTAGCACGTTGGCTTTGGTGCCGTGAATATGAATTCTGTCCATGAAACTTTTTGTTCTTCTGAGGATCTGCACAGTTGATCTTTAATTTTTCCATCTTGATTGCAGATGTGCAAGGTTGTTGAGGATAATGTTCATGAATCAGTGCAGACGTTCTATTCTGACAGCCCGGCCAGTCATAAGTTGCGGAAGAACCTTATTCCGCTTGAAAACGCCTTCGAAAGCATAACTCGAATCCTAACACCTGAGTCAAGTGACCCTCCTAAGTCAGAAGATTCAGTGGTTGGTCCAGGTCAACAATCAAAGGCTGAATCGTCCAAAACCACTTCTGCATCCTTCACTCAAGAAAATGGCAGCGCGAGTGCTGCCGTGGCAGACACTGAAATGCAGGAGTTAAATGAAGATACGTCGACAAGAGAAAGCAGGTTAGCCTCAGCGCGTGAGAATCATGCGCGGGAAGAGTGTGTGCCTCCAGATGATGCTGCCGCTGGGGAAGATTCTAACTTACCTGGGATTGAACCTTCGAGCTCGGCTGTCACTAAGGACGACGACATGGAAATGAAAGAGCAGGATGTCCCTGACGAGGCAGAAAACCCCGAACCCAATGGAGCTGGTGGTACTTCTGAGCCTGTGATCGTATTGGACGATTAAAAGATACAGCGGCGACATTGCTGACCCAGCAGCAGGGTCACCTCTTTAATAATAAAGTTCTTACAGACTATCGTTCCGAACCATCTGAATTTTACATTATTGATGCATGAGACTTTTATTGCTAGACCCTTTGCTCGAGAGGTCCCGACGGAAACGTTGCGCCCGTCTCATTGGGATTTTCGAGGTCGTTTGTTTCTCTGCCGTCTCGGCGTCTCCTAATCATTTGGAGCCGGTTCACAGTTAATTGTTAAAAGACTGGTATGGTGCAGTTTAATTGCCGAGAGACTTGATCTTTGGTGCAGTTTGTGACTTTGAACAGAATAATGGCTTGTGCCAATGTTTGACCGGCAGGGCGTATGGAGGAGCACTCCATGTACATATTTTCATAGCAGCTTTTCAAATTTACCTTCTGCAATATTTGCTATATGTCGAAGGAAATGCCTCCTTGGATTTTATCCATTTCGGTTTTTATCTTCTTCTTTTTTACCCCTCAGGATGACTTTTTTCAAAGGCTATGATTGTAAAGCGGTCGAAAAGATAGAAAATCATCGCGCCGCTTCCTAAATTCAAAATCTACATATTACTTACGAAAATAAAATAAAATAAATGTTCTTTTTCTAATTTACAGAATAATTGCATGTGGTGCGCGTGAGTTGAAGAGCGAATCGTTTTCACTTGCGGATCAAACGTTATTTTAGTTCGATGTTCATATTATTCAATGTGCCATGATAATGAAAAAAACGTGAGCACAGTGAAATTATCAGCCTTTCCTTTTCCTCAGGCAAGAGGGAGAGGTTATAATAACATTAGAGTTAATTTTTTTTATAAAAAAATAACATTATGTAATTTCGTACCATTTCATTCAATCACAGGTGTGAGGCTTATAAGTTGGCTGAATGATGTTGCGGGAAACACAGGCTGATTCACAAGGAACTCGAAAGAGATACGTGTTTACTGGTGATTAGCCACTTTCGAACAAATGACAATGACGGAGAGTCTATCTTTCCCTCATTGATCTCTTTAATTGTCCTTGTATTTAATATCCGAAAGATGTCGGGACGCAATAGTTGAAGGTCATGTCTACAGTTAATTTTTTTAAAAAGAAAGCAAAATTATATAATTTTGTATTTAGATGAAAATTTCAAAGGTGGGTCCGTCCACTTGGGGGAGTTTTCCCCTGTACCTTTCATTTTCTTGAACCACGCTCATGTGTTTCAATGGGGAAGACTTCATGGGGATCCAAGCTGGTTCCCCTACCCCCTTTAAGGGGCTGTGGAAGTGAGAACCAATGTGGCCAATATATTTTTCTCAAGACTCCGGACCCAGGCCTCTTCTTAGACTTTTCTTATGGTCAAAATCTTTTAAAGACTTGCTCAGTTCCATAGTTGAAGGTCATGTTTACAGTTAATTTTTTTAAAAAGAAAACAAAATTATATAATTTTGTATTTAGATGGAAATTTCAAAGGCGTGTTCTTCCTTGTGGATTTTCCACGGAAAAGGCCAAAAGAAGAAAAGCACAGATGCATGTTCAACACGCGTTCAAACCGGCACCTGCGGTACTACTCCCCCTCGCTTTACGGTCTCCTCGTAATCATGAGTCGAACCTCATCCGAATGTTAAAAAAAAACAAAAGAAGAAGAAGAAGAAAAAGAGATCCCCAATTGCTCACGCGCCTCCTCTCGGTTTGCAGCGCACGCTCTTGTCAATCATCTGGAAAAGAGATCGAGACGAAGGGAATGGAAAAAAGGGGCAGCGCGTAATCATGAAGATTGCGACTTCTGAACGTGCACAAACTTCAAATTTAAGCATGATTGTTGGGCTTCCTATATCTTCTTTGATTTGATAGAGCTAAGTACTATGAATCTCGTCATAATCTTATAACAACCCACTAATATTCAATGACCAATTAAAAAGTGCAAATTGAAACCTAGGACGACATCTAATTTAAGTCGGTGGAGGTAAGTGAGATAGGTACGATTTGGGGTTCTTATTTTCATAAAATGTGATGAGTATCGTGTCAAACTCATTTGGAAAAATTTGTCAATTGTAGGATGAGAGGAGGTAAGAAAAAATGACCCTCAATCGTTGGTGACTCTCTATTACCACGTCAGCTCCATTTGTTTTTTTACGTGATTTATGGGATGATTAATTTCTATTCCAATCTAATAAAATGATCACTATTTTTTATTCATATTTCCATTTAGAATAACATCTTATCGTTCAAAGCATTATCATAAATAAAATCAGAACTCAAGATGAATTTTATGCTGTCAAGACTTTAATTTTCTTGAAAACAATAAATTATAATCACTAATTTTTTTGAAGAAATAAAAAATAATATAAAGTACATGCAGGAGGTCTAATTACTCCGTATAACTGGAAATTGGACTATTCGACACCAATTTAATTTTAAGAATCGAGAACTAGAATAATATTCTTCAAAATTAGACTGAATCAATTTAAATTCTCGAATATGACAATTTGTTGTTCACACTTATCCCTTTCGCACAGTGAACACGTCATCAATTGGGGGAAAGATACTAGAAGAGTAGATTTGAACGCAAGGAAGATCCAAATTCAATGCATTTCCAGTTTAAAACCATTATTAAACTGGAACCCCATCCATTAAAGCTCTCCTCTCCACTCCCCAACACGCGCGCACGCGCCCTCTTCCCACCGTCCACGGCGCGTAGAATACTTCTCATTCTCTCTCTCTCTCTGCGAAACGCCGCCGTTTTCGACCTGCCGAGATTTTCGCACACTTTCTTGACCTTCAAAAATCTTCACTTTGTCCGAACAGTAAGCAACTTCTCCTATCTCTTCTTCTTCTTCTTCTTCCTCCTCCTCCTGTTCCTTCGAGTCCAAGCTGAAAGATCCGAACGCCCACCTTCGTCCCCCTTCGATCCGCCTCTCTCCGAGCTTCTTCGGGTCGCTGGAATCTCTCCTGGGATCTGGGTTCTTGGACCGCGCGCTCGGAGCGAGCTCCCCTGTTTCTTGATCGGCGGATAAGGTAGGAAGGCGCGGCGGCGGCGGTGGCGGCGGGAGGTGAAAGCATGGAGAAGTACGAGCTGGTGAAGGACATAGGATCTGGCAACTTCGGGGTGGCCAGGCTCATGAGGAACAAGGAGACCAAGGAGCTCGTCGCCATGAAGTACATCGAGCGTGGTCACAAGGTGGGTGCGTGGGTGTGTGGGTGTCTGTTTTTTCGGGTTCTCTGTTGTAAATTTTTAAGCTTTCGGGTTTTCTTTGGTACCCAGTTGGGAAAGATCGAATCTTGGGTGTTGTTGGAGCTTGCTGATGGGATTTTGGTTGATTGGTCTTGTTGGTTTTGGGTTGTAGATTGATGAGAATGTGGCTAGAGAGATTATGAATCACAAGTCGCTTATCCACCCGAACATCATCCGCTTCAAGGAGGTAAGTTTTGTGATTTGATGCTCTCGTGACGCCTTTTTTTTTTTTTTTTTTTCTGGGTTTATTTCGTGGGCATTATGTGGAGCGATTTCTTGTGAATGTTTAGTGGGTGACTTGAATGTGTGGGCTTGAAGTGATGCTCGATTTGATGCAGGTTGTTCTGACTCCTACTCATCTCGCCATCGTGATGGAATATGCAGCTGGTGGGGAGTTGTTTGAGAGGATCTGCAATGCTGGGAGATTTAGTGAAGATGAGGTCTGCTAAGTATTTTCCTGATTTGAGTGTTTTATCGATGACTATGATGCGAAATTGGGTTGCGGGGCCAAACGAAATCACCTTGAAACATAGACTTTATGTTGCTAATTGCTTTAATACTGAAAGATTAAACAAAAGGGGAAAACTTTCCATTTCAGGTAAGGCCAAAAAAAAAAAAAAATCTGTCCGGTTTGTCCTTCTGTTTGGAGATTACACTGAGCTCGGTATGTTTGATTTTGAGCTCAAGATTTGCTTTGTGTAATTCACGCAGGCTAGGTATTTCTTCCAGCAACTCATCTCAGGAGTCAGCTATTGCCATGCCATGGTGAGCATAATGTCAAGTTGCCATCGTTGACACTGTCTTTCTGCTGTAGCTTCGAACTAATTTTTAATCCTGTATATCTATTACAGCAAATATGTCATAGAGATTTGAAGTTGGAAAATACTCTACTGGATGGTAGCCCTGCACCTCGTCTGAAGATATGTGATTTTGGTTATTCAAAGGTAACCTGTAGATGAAGTTGGATGAAAAGTGTCCATGTGCTTATTCTAATCCTATCGGTAACTTTTCCTCTTCTTTGTCCATGCATCTCTAGTCATCCATTCTGCATTCAAGACCCAAATCGACAGTTGGAACTCCAGCATACATTGCACCAGAGGTTCTCTCTAGAAGGGAATATGATGGCAAGGTATGCCAATTTGATGCTTTTAGATAGGAAGTAGTTCCACAGTGATTTACGGCTCAAATCTTCAAAGCAAGATTTCATTTTGTCTTGTGCTGAAGGTGTGTATGGATGTGTGGCTCTTTTCAATTGCCAGTCGTGTTATAGTTCATAGTGAATTACAAGATTACACTGCAGCTTCAAGAGTTCTGCAATCCTTTCATTTTTGGATGAGCAAGCACTCTTCTCTGCAGTCCCTTTTTTTTTTTTTTTTTTTTTTTTTTTGGGGGGGTCATGTTTTGGATGAGCAAGCAATCTTTTCTAGAAACTTCTTGCTATATTGGCATACAACCAGGACTGTTGTGGATCGAGGTGATCCATCACATAATTTTTGGTTTCATATGACCTTTTGCAGTCTCCTTTCGTATATTGATTTACCGGAATGCTAATTCTTGCCAAAGTGTGAGTACCTGGTTATGATGTCTTTGAACTCTTCTGTGGGGCTAAAAAATTTTCGATCTTGTCTTTTCATTAAATCTCTTCAATAGATCTGCACATTGAACATTAAGTAGGTTGATGTGTCCTGCCTATCGCAATACAGACGACCTTACATCTTGTGTCTCCAATTGCCTCTGAATCCACCATATGCCAAATTTACTGTTTATCAAGGACCTACTTTATTTTGCATCAACTATTGCTCCTGAATACATAATATGCCAAAGGTACTGTCTATGGCTCACTTGATGAGAGATCTGCTTGCCAGAGATGAGAACCAGTCTACTTTTTAGCATTTCTTTTGTTCTCCTTTTTTCTCCTCACAATCATTGGATTTGATTTCATCATAAGCACTCTTAACTTTCCCCCCAGTTGCAATCCATTTTAAGGTTAGGATTAGGATTTGATGTCTCATATTTTTTGGTATAAAAACTGCATCTGAACCGAAATTAAGAGTAGAAAGAGAATGAACTGAAGGACTGGAAATTGGAGGAAGAGGAAGGTCCTCAGCTGTTTGGAGTAACTTAGACTGTTTTGAATCGAGTAAAATGTAGAATTCTGATATCTTGAATTAACCTTTGTGTCCTCCAAGATGTCCTATTAAAGACAAATACGTTTGAGTCAATTTGGTGATCAAATGGGAACTCTTACACAGAAATTCTGTCCATATTCTTATAAATTAAAAATAGCAAATTCTGTCCATTTACTGCTCCAGGATAGAGCGATGAGAACTCGTGCTTTGGAAAGTAAATTTTTAAGTCCACGTTTTCCAGTTGTGTGATAATTTGTCTGCAACGAGGCAAAAGTTAAGAAGTGTGTCCTCTTGAGTCTTATTGGTTCCTTGAATATACAGATGGCAGATGTGTGGTCTTGTGGAGTAACTCTTTATGTGATGTTGGTTGGCGCGTATCCATTCGAAGACCCTCAAGACCCAAAGAATTTTAGGAAAACTATGAATGTGAGTGTACTTTCTTTTAGGCAGATAATTGATGTAATCCATTTCCCTTTCTCACGCCACTTAAACTGACACACATGTTTTCCTTTTGCAGCGTATAATGGCTGTTCAGTATAATATCCCCGACTATGTTCATATATCTCAAGACTGTAAACACCTCCTTTCTCGCATTTTTGTCGCAAGTCCATCCAGGGTATGTAGATTAAGGAGATGTGCTTTTATCTGAGGATGCAATCAAGTGAACTGTTGAATGTCAATGATTGTTTGTAACATCTCCCTTTTCCTTTTGAACCATGCGCCAGGCCATGCATACGTTCTTCCTGCTATTTCGACTGTCATGTTCTTCTATTTTGGCCACAAGGTGTTTTGCTTCATCGTTTGACTAGTGAGGCTGGGATTAGTCTATAACAAAAAAATAAAGAACAGAAAACCCAAGCTTGGTGGTGGGAGAAGCGATTGGGTCATTACTTTTCTGTGAAAATAAGAATTGTATTAACAGTCCTTGCATCCACACTAGTAACTGTTACTGTGATATTCTTTCCAGAGAACCACTATCAAAGAAATCAAGAGTCACCCATGGTTCCTCAAGAATTTACCGAGGGAATTAACAGAAGCAGCTCAAGCCATAGAATACAGAAAAGGAAACCCGGGTGTCTGCCTTCAAAGTGATGAAGAAATCATGAAAATTGTGGAAGAGGCTAGAGTTCCCCCTCCTGCTTCCAGAACAGTTTCAGGCTTTGGTTGGGCAGGAGAAGACGACGACGATGACGATGGAGACTTGAAAGACTTGAAAGAAGAAGACGTGGAGGAAGATGACGAAGACGAGTATGAGAAGAGAGTGAAGGAGGCACACGCAAGTGGAGAATTTCAGGTCACCTAGATCTAGTCCTTGTTGGGGCCTCATTGTTTTCTGTTATCCGATCTTTGTCGCCAGTTGGCTCCAATAAGTTTACTCTGTAAATTTGGGTGTCAGAAGTGTGTAAGTTTTCAGGCTTGTTTATGGTCTTGGCCCGACTACATAGGGTTTATAGATTGTCTGAGTTTGGAGATGTAGGCACAAAGCATAGATTTGACAGTCACTTTCTTTTTTTCTATTTTTTTGTCCCGGACATTCGAGTCTAAAATAGTACAATGTGGAGGTATAGGTATAGGTATAAGAATATGCAGTCCTTGCATGGATACATATCCTAGCCTGTGTACCGTCATCGACCATTGTCGCAGGAGCGATACCAGATGTTATGAGAGTCAGCTTAACCATGTTTCTGTACCGTCTGTTGGTTTTTAGCGCAGTGACATGTATGATCAGACATTCTTTACTGGGGTTCTGTCCTACTTCAGTTGAACTTGTAAAACTTCTGTGATATTTCGTTTCCTTCTAATGGATGAGTGCCCAAATTGCCTCCATCGAGTTAAATATGCCGGGGAGTGTTTAGATTAGATAATGTCCAAAGGTAGGGTGAGTTTTGCTTGGTTACCAGTAGATGCATTTTGACCCATGTGTTAATTCACAGTAGGCTTGTAAAATGGGTTGGTAATTTCTTGGCCATAGAATAGCCTGTGCAGCGCTTGATGAGATGATAATATCGGGGCAGCTTTTTTCTTTCAATGATTATTTCAGAGAACAATAATGCGGGCCAGCTTTTTTTTTTTTTTAATAATTATTTCATAGAACAATAATGCGAATAGCTTTCTTGCGTTTGATCGTATCACGCGCAACTTATTTAAGCTATCTAGCTCATCGAGTAACTAGCTCATCGAGTAAGACAATATATCACTTTAGACTCAACAAGCCTGATCAATTTGTGTATAAAAGGCCAACCTTGCTTTAAAGGCTTCATAGAAATATAATAGTTTTATTCTAGAATTTTTAGTACCAACCATCTTGATGCCACTTCGATGGGCTAGTTGTATTTATCATTCTTTGCTCAATAACCTCAAGCTCTACTCATAAGGGTACGTAAGTATGAAAGAATCACGAACGGTTATATTCGTCTCCACTCAATTCCACAACACACTCATTGTGTTACTTCCCTCTATTTCCTAACCATTGATGCACCACTTTGGACCATACATTGAATGACAGTGCTTGCCCAACAAAATATGCCACCCCATTGGTAGCTTTTTCCCCCTCCCGCATCTATTTGGGCCCCTTTAGTCATTTGCGTTTTCCTTGACAAGTGACATTTCTAGGCAACTGCACCTTTTGGTAGCACCCTATTGTACTTACTAAGCTTTTCTTGATCTCACTGGACTAATAAAGATATTTTTGCCAATTGATTTGAGAACGTTTTCCTTATTTGGTGAGGAATTGGTTCTTTCCTGTGTCTCAAGTGTCATCTTAAAAACTAGTCGGGAGCCGTACTTTCTTTGAGCATATTTTTTCTCAATGATTTACTCTCAACTCTCGTAGGATTGGGTAGACCATAGGTTTTCTTCAACTCAAACTCACTTACTAAAGGGATCCTACTTTGATACCATTTGTCATGAGCCAATAGTCCTATGCAACGCTAGTGAATGAATAATACTAGACCAACCTTCCTTCTATAGTTGTTTTAAAGAAAATACGATGAATAACTTCCTCATATCAGATTGTAGTTCATTGAGTGAGATAACAAATTACATTAGACTTAACAACTGATTTTGGCTTATCATGATCACTCCAAGAGAGTTGCATCATCTCCCAATTAGTTTGTGCACGAAATGCCAATCCCATCGTCAAAACTGCATAGAGATATAATCATTTTATCTTAAAACTCCTAGTATCGATGCTACTCCTACGGATCAGTTGCATTCATCCCCTCCGCAACACTCACTCTTCACACTCATGTTCCATTCACAAGGGTATGTAAGTACAAAAGAATCATGGACCGTGACCCTTGCATCTATTTATACCCAAAAGAGGCGGCAGAAGTAGTAAACAAGGGTTAGCGATGGATTTAGTTGGTTTAGTCGACTCTTTCTAAGCCGAAAACGTGGTTGCACGTTCGTGTTTTGAATGCAGCGATAATTTACAACGTCTTTCTTGAAATTTTGCGGGCACTTGATGTCGTTGCTCTTTTTGGATGAACCATATCACGTTCGATTTCTTAGTGAAGAGACGTCGGGTGTAGAGACAGAGGAGGAATGAGCCTTCTTTTAAACTGCGATGAAGGTTTTCCGAGGAGCACCGATAAAAGAGGTTAGAAGTACGTACCCAGGGAGGCAGCTTTCAAAGGGTAATGTGACCTATAAAAAGGATCTCTCCCCCCCCCCCCTTTCGGTCTTAAGTCGTGCTTGAGTAGCCAAGTTTCAGAAGGTGAACAGCACAATGAGTAAGGAAGGAGACATTCGAAAGGCCGACTCCTATATATAATTAGCCTTTCTGGTAAAATATTGAAGCCCAAAGACTTCGCCCAGGCGGAGGGACGGACGAAAGCCCGATGAAGGCCTGTGAACTAAAAGTCACTCAGCCGTCTGCTCATGTATGTTTATATTTGAAAGAGGTAGGAAGTTGCGTCACTTGTGGATATAGACTAGGCTATAAGAAAACGGTCTCTCTCTCTCTCTCTCTCTCTCTCTCTCTCCATCAAGAGATGTTCACTCATAGATTAGGTCGCAAATAATGCTCTTTATCAACAATACCACCAAGATTGCGTCCAGAATGACAGACCGATGAATCGATGTAGATACACAAAACCATATCGTTCTCATTTCCTCCTTGTACAAGGACAGCAAAGCCTGATCCGCAACAATTCTTTGAATATGTATCAAAGGCAAAAGCCCTAGTCAATTAAATAGAGAAAAACTTTCATTATCAGGGGATATATACTGCACCTGCATCTTTATTATTTCACCTCTGGTGCTGCCCCTGAGAGCACCTCGTAAAGCTTTCTAGCTTCAGTGGATATGCATTCCCGATTGAACTGGGCCGACACGACAGCTACTCCCTTGAGATTTGGCAGCCCAAGTTCCATCACAGCATGTGCATTTGATATGCCGATTCCTCCAATTGCAACGACTGACAGCTTAGAAGACAAACAAACAGCTTTCAACCCCTCCAAGCCGATGGTGAGATTGTTCTCCTTGGCGTTCGTTGGATATATGCCTCCAGAACCAATATAATTGGCGCCATCCATATATGCTTGTTGGGCTTGCTCCGGTGTCTTGCAATGATCTTCTCTGGGCCAAGAAGGGCGCGTGCGGTTCGAACAGGCATATCAGATTGACCGACATGGACCCCATCAGCATCACAAGCTAGAGCAATGTCGATGCGATCATTTATTAGTAGAGGAACGCCCTGGGAATGGCATACTTCCATGCAGGATTTAGCTGCTTTGAGAAAGTTCCTCATTTCAGCATCCTTTTCTCTGGAGAAAGGTACAGAAAATCACGCTTATCATAAGCAGGCCCATCTGATGCGCTTTATGGCCAATCTCATCAATACAGGAAGATGACTGCCTGAAGCATACGATGTTCCTTAAATGGGAATGAACTAGCTCGAACCACTCAACCAAACACCCATAGAAGATCAACAACTCACTATATTTGGATCGTGTGTTAGAAGGAAAAAGAAAAGTAAAATTAATTCATTCACTCTCACTCGACTGGATA
Organism: Eucalyptus caleyi; assembly: GCA_014182885.2. Lineage (NCBI taxonomy): Eukaryota > Viridiplantae > Streptophyta > Magnoliopsida > Myrtales > Myrtaceae > Eucalyptus > Eucalyptus caleyi. The sequence goes on from CM024472.2 coordinate 19,860,600, forward strand.
ATTAGGTGTAAGGACAATTGAGCATTCCCTCAAAGAGTCATTTCTTCTCTACCGCCCGCTTTTGAGACTTATACACAGATGATTTTGATATCACATTTCCAAAGTGCCATTGTTCTTTCTGATCACCTCAGCCTCAGGTAAGCATACTCTTTAAGTGCCAAACAAGCTCAGTACTGATCACCAAGAAGTATGAAATATCTTTATCCTTTTCAGAACATCAGAGCTTCTTAAATCATAAACTTTTCATTAAGATTTGAAGACAAAGGCAAAACATGTCATTCGCCAACCTTGATTCAGAACAAAATGCTTAACACAAATGCTAAATAGCAAATTTAGATGGAAAGAAACCTTGGAAGGACAAGACCACTAAATATTTACAGAAATGTGTGCCTTTAGTTGCAAACTGTTCTCATAAGAGGTATCAATTTTGAAGCTTTAAATTATGTGCTTAGCAATGATACCACTGAAGTTTGTGGTCCTTTGGTTAGAACTATAGATCTCTTCACTAGAAATGTTGAAATAAGTACTGTAAATAATTTATTCTCTTCAACCAACATAGACAAACGACTCATATCCGGATGATGAATGATGCCTATTCACATCTCCAACCTGTACATAGGACTGGAGAGTTTCTCATCACGGTGCACACACAGTAGTACAAAAGAAACACACAAAATTCCATAGTCTGGGATGGTCGGATGACTTGCATGCTTCTCGGACCTTGACAGCTGTTGTTGTTTAAACTAGACAATGAAAGAAATGCTATAAATCATGCAAGGCAATGAGGCATGAAGTGTAAATGCACAAACCTCAGCTGAATAATGGTTGCACCTCCCTCAATTGCAGCTTTAACAGTGTCTTCAATAGACCTGCCCCACTTTCTATTCATCCCCGAATCTGTGACAGCATATAAGAACAGATAACTTGGATCTAGGACCATCTTCTTCCTGTAATTATGAACCTTTCGGTTCAACATCAGAAAATGATCGAAAGGCCCTTGACGTCCTTTTTGAATGCTTATTTCTTTGCTGTAGTCCAAGGCGTTCTCAACAAAGCGTTTGGCAACCTGCCAAATTTTTTAAGAAATGAAAGCTCATAAATTGATGCCAAATTCTTGCATTTAATCTCCACAAATGGTCCCCTCAGATTTACTCTTTGAATTTTCAATCTTAAATTGCTCATCACATTTCCCTCACAATCATCCAACCCCATTGTCTCCCATTCATGGGTTATCATTGCCCAACTGAGTTTTCATATCCCTCTACATCATTCCTCAAAGGAATGATAATTTATACTATTACATAGGTTGTATGATTTATGAGTACATTTTTCCCTTGGAACCCATTCTTATGGATTTTTATGTATTCAATTATCATAACTTAGTGATATCCCTAAACATTCCTTTCCACTCCTCTCTTTACCAACTACCTATCAAGATTAGAAAGCAACTAGATATTGATCCATCTCCCTAGGCCTAGGATATTTATCCTTACATCATTTGGCGCACTCCTAACCCTCAGAAAGCAAGCTTCGCTTTCTCCTTTCACAAGTTCACATTTATGCCTATCACCGATATAGTACAATTGGTTGACATATATTACATATGCACAAAACAACGGATGTATAATATCTTCTTTCTGCACATGCAGAATACACTCTTACAATATTCTTCTCCTAGACACATCACAAGTATAATCCTACATCACTGTGCCCTATATGCTATGGTAGCCAGCCTTGACCAATGTGCTCAACTTCCCTTTGTCAACTTTAGCACACAAAAGCCCATTTGGTAGCACTTCTAGGGCATTCTTTTATGCTTCAAAAAGAGGTTGCAACATTGACAGAATGACTTAGCAAAAATCTTATAACATAAGCTAAAGCAGCTAAAATCTACTACTCTAGCTTATCTTGTAATTTACATTTTCGAGTTGCTTGTTTCACAGATAATTTTATGATGTTAGCTATTGAATTTAGTAATGATGGAGCAAGGTAAAAAGCTGTGGCTGCTGCTAACCTCCAAAACCGTTAAATGGGCTTGTAACCTTCTACTAGTTGATGAGGCTTCCAGCACCCCAGAGATATAAATCAGTAAAAATTATTTGACAAAAACAACATGCAAGTGGTCTCCTAGAGATACTGGTTTCCTAAAAAGTGGCTTTCCATCCGCGAGTTCAAAACAGAATGGAAGCAAAGTTGGAGACTCAGTAAGCATTTCTCGAGCATATGCAATACCTGAACAGCGGGAAGCATAGGAGAACCTTTTGCCAGCTCAGCTGCCATACACAATGCCAAAGTACATCCTGTACCATGTGTATTTCGAGTTTTAACATGGGATGCACGCAGGTCACGTATTCTTTCGCCTACAAGACATACAAGAGAACAGTATTGGTTCGCAATGTAAAGGAATCGCATGCTTGAAAGTATGGAGAATACCAATGCAAAAGATTCTAGAATCAGACCATCGAAGAAAACATCAACAGCATCACAAGATCCAGGAAGGTCGCCACCTTTGACAAGCACGTGTCTGTAAAGCATGTAGGCAAATAGATAAAAGTGGAAAAAGTTCTCTTCCAGCTTAGGAAGTCCTAAATCTGAATTGTCTTTTATGTATCCTGGCAATCACTGCACAGTGGTTGCAGTGAACAAGCGTCTCACTTTAAAGAAGTCCAACATATTGAAATACTGAATTTGTGCACAGCCAATTAAAAAGAAAAAGATCAATTCTATAAGCGTGATTGCAGGAGCATCCTTTTTTCATACATACACACCACCAACTTGCTTAGGCAAACTTGCTAAAGTGGCACCTAAAAGACCAAAACTCTGACGTTAGGCAATATCTGAAAGTTCCAACTGTAAGAGGCATATCATCCTATTCGCAGGCACAGCAAATGGTCATGACCAAATTCTGATTATATAGCATTACTCAGGAGTTTCTTCAGGATTAATATTTGGAAGCAATAAGTGTTTATCTGGTACGTATGAGATACAAAAAATACTATTCAATATTTATGAGTACGATCTGTCCTCAGTCGACAATGAGTCTAAAGAATATGCCTATGGACAATTTATCCTCAGCAGAGCAGCTAATTGTTTTGCCAAACCCTTTCAGTCTACCTCAATTTTAGTTATTCTTCCAGAAATTTATAACAGAAATTGGAAACTAAATACAGACATTTCAAAATATCAAATGCATCTCAAAGAAACTAACCTTGGCCCCATTTGATGCAATAACCCCACAGCAGAATGCATGTCAGCAATTGTCTCCAGTTGCCTACCCCCAAGTAAAGCAGATGCCTCCTTCAAATTTGGGTAACTACATCGGCAATAGGAAGAAGCTCTTCTCTGTATCAGAACCCAAATTAGTGACTCCCCAAGTTTCCTACGAGCAAAACTAGTGGCTTTTTATTCTATTTACTGCATGCTTCTGGCTAGCTCTAACGGTGAAAAGAATGAACCCCTGCCTGAAACAGCTACCCTTACTTTTGCACGAGAACTAAACGCTGACTATTCAGACTTTGTCTTGTTCATGAAATTATTATCTTTTGCCTTTCTGTCAATTGAGTTTTCTCTCGTTCAGTCAAAAAACTAATGATTCTTCTCTTCTTCCATAATCTCCACACATTAAGACTCCTCAATCTCCACCTTGACTATCTCTCTCATCTTGCTCATATCCAGTATCATAGTCTATCATCTATAAATAACATTCATTCCTTCGATTTATTTCCTTTAGCAGCCTTCTCTCTTCTTCTGCGACCATGAAATGGTGACTGTTCACAATTCTCAATCTTTGAACCTCATTCCATACCAGGGATTGTAAAAATGTTAAGCATAGTGAAGATTTCTTCTACTTGGACACAACGGAAAATAGAAGAGTTAGGAAAGACATAATATCTATCATCTCTCTTCCATACGACCCCAAGATCATCCCAATCTCTTTCATGAATGGACAGGCCCAGACTCTTCCTAATTGTGTGTTATATGGTACTCATGCAATGTTTGGTATTGAATATACCGATACACAGCAAGAACATCCCCACTGGTGGACACCATTACGGGATCAACTACTAAAGCTGCCTTCAATCACACAAATTCAGTCAGCTACAATGCCAATAAAACTGCAATTGCATACATATGTTTAAGCAGTTTTTATATCAGATTCATACCTTTAACTGGAAACTTATTGAGACTGTTTCTAAGGTTCCAAACTATGCCTGGTGAAGGAAGCATGCCAGTTTTGACCTATGAACATGAGTTACACGTAGCATTAATATCCTCATCAAACGGTAGTCTCACTTTTACGATAATATGATCTCAATGAAAAAAAATTCTCTTGCAGTAATATGCATCATGATCAATAATAGCATCATAGAATCCATAATAAAAGTAAATTGAACATCATTTGATAGATAGTTAAGTGTAGTTTTCAATTGCAGAAGTAAGTGAAAGATTCAACCAATAACTTGAGAAATTACCTTGTGCATTCAATCAATCCAAATATTGAGACTAAGTACATTGTGCCCATTAAGTGGAGCTTATGTCATAAATTTGAAAAGCTCTGTATTGTGATATCTTGGGAAAAGAGAGATTGGGATTCCAACTAAACATAATTTCCAACTGGAATTTAACACCAATCAGCTACTTATATCAATATGATTTCAGTATCGCATTAAATTTCGAAAACCAAATTGGAATTTGATAATTTATTGTCTTCCCCACCGATAACCCAATATTCTCTTTATGGTAGCTTTATCTTCTCTTATTATCTTTGGCATTTTCTCCAGTGGCTTTTCACTTTTACTAATTCTTCTATTGTACAAGTCCATTAAAAGAGATTCAAGCTCCTAGGATTATGAATCTGTGAAAACACATAAATGCTGCAAATATAGCAGGATAACAGTTTTATACTTAAATTTGGTATATATACTATATGTGCATCTGTCTGTTCTCTTCAATTCCAACTGAAAGTGAAAGTGAAAAGCTTCTCCTACAATCTTTTAACAGAACATAAGAAACAGATGCCATACGAAAAGCAGGGCATACAATCCCAGTAAGCTTGAAAATTTATCGAGTAGCAGAAGCAAGTAAATTGACCAACTTACGTTTAATCATTAAGTCATCATTTCAACCAAACATCCGTCTATGATGGTTGAGAAAAAGTTGGATTCTAAGATGACACTCCACACGAAGGCCCAAAATAGCCAAGTTCCTATGTCATGACAATAAAATTACAAAAGCACCGATCACAGTTAAGGAACTTCACAAGATTACCAGCCTACAGGGACTTCTCATCCTAGCCAAAGCAAACATGCGACCACCTCAAAGATAACTCTTGCACCCCCAAAAGCCACAGGTGAATAACTTTATCTTTGTCCCATAAGCAATAGCATCATCGCATGCCCTTACTCTAGTTGATAATATCAGAAGGAAACAGTTAAGTTTATCTGCCCTGGACCCAGACATCTTTCACGAGACCTAGAAACTAGAAAATTGTCATTTAACAATCAGCTTAACAGAATAATGAACTCACCCACCCGTCGACTAGCCAGTTCCCTAGCCACTTCGTTTCACCCACTATACCTGCAACATGCTAGACCTAAATTCTCCAGAGCCTCATCACCAGAGGAGATCAAAGGACTCCTCCGATTCATCAGGTGAATGTTCCTCTGTTCCATCAGGTTGAAGTGAAACTCAGTGAGAAGTAAGAATGACAAGACGATTGAAACATTAAAAGATCTCTCCAAAAGGATTCGGGAAATACCATCTTCTTCGACATAGCTCAATTACAATCTTGATTTCCACACTCATGTATTTTTTCCTGGAATCAGAAGACTGCCTTTCCTCCACATTCGAAAGCCGAAGGAGATGGAGAGGAGAAAAAGGAATCGGAAACTCCAGCCAAACGGTGTAAGCACATTACCGCAAGGTACAATCAAAAGTTTTGATTTTTGCAGCGATCAAATTCTACTGACCACGTCAACTTGCATGTCGGAGAGCACGGACTCCAGCTGGTCCGCAACAAATTCTTCCGGCATATTGTCAACGCCCTGCAATTTCGACATCATTATTCAACTCAAACGTGTACCAGAGAACATCAAAAACAGAACCACCGATCTCAAGTAACCATCAAAAGCACAAACCTGAACGCCAACAGTATTCTGCGCAGTGACCGCAGTGATCACGGTGGAGCAATACACCCCGCGCGCCGCGCAGGCCTTGAGATCGGCCTGGATCCCCGCGCCGGCCCCGGCATCGGAGCCGGCGACCGTCAGGACGTGAGGGACCTGCGCCATCCGCCGCCGCCTCCATTTCCCTGAAGCTTCGAATCCGACCACTCCTCGAGCTCGAAGACGAACCGCCGCACGACCGCCGGAGCTCCTCCGGGGAGAGGGATGGATGATGATTCGAGCGTGAGCGGTTCTGAGAAGCAAGCCTCGACTGTCAACGTCGCAGAATCGCAGAGGAAGAATCTATATAGATAGAGTTAGAGAGAGAGAGAGAGAGAGAGAATCACCTTGTGGAGGTTGAAGAAGACGGTGCCGGAGACAGTTTCAGACAAAGCCATGTAAAGCCATCTCCCCGAGCATTTTTTGAAAGATTAGAAGGTAAGCGTGTTTGGAAATTCATCTTTGGTGTATATTTTGTAAAGCAATTTTAAGTGAAAAGAGAAAGGTAAAAAAGAAAAGAAAAAGGAAGAGGAGATGTATAGCTACATGGAGAGGGGAAAATCGTGGGGGAGCGGCTCGACAGTGGTGCTGGTGGCAGTGGGGAGGCAGCTAGCAATGGTGGCGATGGCGGTGGCAGTGGGGGGTAGGCAACTTCGACACCTTAGGTCGCGCAATCCAACCGCCTAAGTGACACTGACCTTAGGCGAGGCTTCCTGGCAGCTAAATCTAGCTCCTTAACAGTCAGATTTGGCCACTCATGGCTGAGTGTTGCCTGCCAACAACAAGTCCAAGAAAGAAGGAATGAGATGATATAGACAATATTTTTTTTAGGCCAAAAAAGGAAAACATGATTATTAGTAAGGGTAATATTGAAAAGAAAAAAGTTCATTAAACCTCGTACTAACATTTCAAAAATACTAAATTCGGATCTGCTTTGGACTTTTATCATTCTAAATGCTAACATTTGATAAATGAAGACTAAAAAATGTGAATTAAATACAAAATATTTTTCCTAATGAGCTTTGGGCCCAAAGCCCCTTGGGCCTAAGAGAGAATCGCTGGAGATTTGTTTTGTTTTTTCGGTCAAACGATGGAGATTGAGAGGCGAGCTTTTGTATGACGGGTGGTCACCGGGGCCCGTGAACAGTGCGCCTCATTGGTTAACATGCCACACGAAAAGCCATAATATTTAAAATAAAAATAAGAATAAAAATAAGATAAGATAAAATCGGGTCAATCTATCCATGACTTATACATCGTGAGAAATCATTTATATTATCAATAATTACGAGTCACTTTCTGGAATTTAATTAGATCTTTAAACTCAAGTCCCATTCCAGGAGCTGGGACTTGATGCTCGGACTCGAGTCCTTGGTCATGAGACTCGCGCCTGAACTTGATTGAGATCCCGACATTGAGAAAACAAGGATCGTAGTACTCAAAATGTTCACCAAAAATACTCCAAAAAAAAAAAAAAAAAACCAATGAAACCGTTTTACGTGCTTCCTTCTTTGTTAGCCAATTGAAAGATTTGTTTCCTTTTGAGTTTAAGAAAAAGTGCATGCTCTTTAAGGAAAATAACTTGACTTTTTTTTTTTTTTTTTTTTGGAATGAACTTTCAAATTCGAGCTGAAATTGATTTCTTTGTACTTGTTTATAGAAAAACTCCATGTTTTTCGTTAGCGGGGGGAACTTGTGAATGCAGACCCAACAGTATGAGTGCCTTCAATAAAGCCTTACGAATCAACTTTTAGCTATGGTGTTTGGGTAAAAAAACTATGGCCCTGCATGTTTTCGTTTCTAAAAAGTGTTCTCGGAACAGATTTTTTGTTTTTTTGTTCTAAGAATAAAAAAACGAGAAATGAAAAAAAAAAGTTGTTCTTTGTTAAAACGATTTTGAAGAAACGCTTCTTCTTCTCTCTCTTCTCTTTTCTTCTTTTTTCTTCTTTTTTCTTTTTTTCTTTGGCCGGTTGCCGTCGCCTCGGCCATGGCCGGTGACCGGCCGTCGAGGGCTGGCGACGCCGTCAAGGGTCGGCAACCTCGCCGGAGCGTTGCCGGCCCCCGGCGAGGCCAAGCCTTGCCCGCGCCGGTGAGCTTCGACGTGGCTTGGGCAACGCTACCTGGGCCGAAAGAAAAAAAAATAAAAAAAAAAATGAAAAATCAAAAATAAAAAAATTTAAAAAAAATTAAAAGAAACAAAAAAAAAGAATAAAATTTACCAAACGCGTGTTTCTATTTATTTTTTATTCTCGAAACAAATTTACCAAACGCATTTTCTAGTAAAAATCGTTGTTCGCCGAATAAAACACATTTTTTTCTATTTCTATTCCCCTAACGATTTTGAACGAAACGTTACCAAATGCGTCCTATTAGATCACTTTTAAGTCAGAAGTTTGTATTAACAGAGTCCATAGTCCAAAGCCCAAGCCCAGTACTCTTTGCTTTGGCTTTAGAGGATTTTCTAAAAGTCTCTCCAAGTATTAATGAATTTTTTCAGTTACCTTTCTTGGCCTTGGAAACTTACTAAAATCCCACTTTAACCCTCAAATACCCCGTGAGGCACCGCAAACTCGAGTCGATCATGCACGACCTGGCCAATGGCCTCAAGTCCCTTTGGCGACCTTCTGTCACCGCTCAAGTGGCCATCGACTTGGTGGCCGAAGCTGCCATCGAATATCCATCGGTCACACTCAGACATCCACAGAGAGAGAGAGAGAGACTGGGAGTGGCACTGGCTGCCAGCCTGCCGCCACCAAGGACCGGCAAGCGTCAGGTGACCCCGATGAGACGCCGTGATCGAACAACCTCGGGTGACCGAATTGCTGACGTCAAGCATTCCAAAGCAAGGCAGGTTATCTTTCTTGCGTGGGGTCATGCGATGTCGGTAGTCACGCCGCCACGCAGTGGGCCTCAGAGGCGTCATGATGCCATGACATCCCCATCCCCATCCCCATCGCCTCAAGCCGCTCCCTTGCCCTTTCAAGCCTTCTCGAGCTTGACCCCGTTTCTTCTGTTTTGTAGGGTTTTCTTGTTTCCCTCATTGTTTCTTGTTTGGTCGGTTCACTAGGACCAGTTGTCCTTTTTCAAGGAATCAATGGGTCTTTCTAGACATATATTACTCAAAGAAGCCTGGTCTTATCCCCTTATAAAACTTTGGAAAAATGACGCAAGTGGTTCTCGAATTTTGGTTTAATGTCCAATGTAATCTCTAAACTTGTAATTTGTTCAATATAGTATTTAAATTATAGCCCAATTTACAATATGATCCCCGAACTTTTAACTTAGTTAATGTGGTCCCTAAAAATTTAATACATGTTCAATTTAGTTCATAAAGTATACGAACAATATTGTCCCTGAGGTTGGATTAACAAACAGACAATATCAAACTTTTTAATATAGTTCAAGGAATAAGTTGAACACGTACCAAAATTTATGAACTATATTAAACAAATTAAAAATTCAAGTACAACATTATATATTTAGCTAAAGTTTAGAGATCATTTGCGTCATAATCTCTCAAGCGTACATCATCACCAATACATCGCAGGATTCATCACTTTAGGAATTTACTTCTATACTATAACAGAACTTGGGAAGCCATTCACTATGCTATCATAGTCAATTATATCAAATCTTTGTGATATGGAAATGTATAAATCAATTTTTTGTCCTTTACCTAAATCAACAATTGAATCAATCGAAAGATTTGAATTGCAATTCTATCGAGTATCGATCATGTAAAAGTCGTCCTGAAAAGAGAATTCGAAAATACTTTTGACTCAACGTCCTTTGTCTACATCCAAATTCACAAAAAGTCGATGGTCTTCCATACGCACCCTCTAGATCTAGGAAACAGTCCCAAGACCAAGACCAGAGACACGAGTCCTCACTGCCCAAGATCCGCCTTCAAGTGTACGGCGCGGTCGGCGGTCAAAGTCAAGTCGAATTCAAGAAAGGATTCCCATTTCGTAAAAGCTGAATTTAGATATAATTTTCACGATTCAGGAAAACAAATAAAAGTATTTTTCCAGAGATCATTTTCTAGGAAACCAAACGGAAGTTGAGAAACGGTTTTCTAGCGTCAAGACATTAGCAGGAACAATCCACCCGGGCGAATCTGGATGATGGTGGCTCAAAACAAGAAATCTGGCGTTGATTAGGCTACCACATAACCTTGTGGAAACGTGCTTGTAAAAGGCCCCAAAACGAATAGGAATCGTTTTCGAGCACAATGATCAAAACGTGTTCCTGAAATCAGGTCCACGCCAGGCCGAGAGAACAACTATTTAGAGAAGCTTTGTCGAAAACCAGAATCCATTGGCCCATTCGACACGGACAAGGTAGGCTTCATCCGTGAGAAACTGTTGGAGGTCGACCACCCATTATTCGTTCTTCAGTGAGATTCGTATAGAAAGGAAAAAGAAAAAAATAAAACATTTGGTAATTTGGAATCTCGTGTCGGGATAGTTTTTTGCCTTTCATGCCCTTGCCGTCAATCGATCATGTAGCATATGACCAATTATCATCTTCATTGCCGACCATCACCACCACCACCACCACCTGTCGTCTTTGCAAGTTTGTCGACCATTAAATCCCACCATGGCCGGTCACCAAAACTAGTCAGTTACCTTGGTCACTATAGGACATCGACCACCCTTTCTTCGTTCTTCATGAGATTCAGTATATAAAAGGTTTGGCCTGTCGGCCGTTTAATATGTGTCACTAATTCTGCCTTTATAGCTTTCTTCCATCCAATGGTGCACGATTTCACTTTTAGTCCCTGTATTAACTTGTGCACTTATTAACGGCTTGCAGTTTAAAATTCAAAGTGAATCTGTTTTGATCGTGATGGTTCATATTGAAGGATCACTTGCTCTCTTTGGGGAAAATTGTCCAAAAAGTCCTAAATCTATTGCACTTTTACCAATTTAGTCCTAAACCTTTTAACTTTGTCAATTAAGTCCTAAACCCTTTCACTTTTTATCAATTAAGTCCTAAACCCTTTCACTTTTTACCGATTCAGTCCATCCAAATTTTTGGCCAGAAAATGTTGGCGTTGACAATTTTTAATAATATTTTAATATTTTTTGAAATTTTATTATTTTTATCTGGCTGTGGCCGGTGGCCAGCCACTGGAAAAGGCTAAGAAAAAGCCAAAAAGAGAGAAAAAAAAAAAAACAAAAAACAGAAAAAAATTCAAAAATTCAAAAAAATATTAAGATATTATTAAAAATTATCCACGCGCCGCCAACAATCCTACGTGACACCGCCGGTGTCCACGTCAGTATTTTCCAGTCAAAATTGACCGGATGGACTGAATTGGTAAAAAGTGAAAGTGTTTAGGATTTAATTGGCAAAATTAAAAGGTTTAAGACTGAATTAAGAAAGTGTAATAGTCAGGACTTTTTGGACAATTTTCCCGCTCTCTTTGGCCTGATCTTGAAGAGTTTGATCATATGATGCACGTGTCTCTACCATAACTTGAAGAATTTGTAGGTAGTGTCTGCATAGTCTCTAAGAATCTGAACCGAACAATGTCCTACAAGCTCATACATTCAATTTGGCATATGAAGATTTAGAAAATAAAATTGTTTTATCGTAGGATGTTCGCCTATTCATCAAAAAAAGATAACATGAAACTACAGGGGATTTTAATTTGTAAAATAATGTAAGTTGCCTTTCAACGGAATTCAAGGAGAGTTGTTGTTGACTCAACAGAGAGAGAGAGAGAGAGAGAGAGAGAGAGAGAGAGAGAGATGTAAGTTGCCTTTCAACGGAATTCAAGGAGAGTTGTTGTTGACTCAACAAAGAGAGAGAGAGAGAGAGAGAGAGATAAAAAGCTCAAATTATTATTATTTTTTTAAATGGAATAAGGGCAACTGGAAAAGGTCCAAGCATGTGGCACTCACCGCCGGAGTCCGGACAAAAAGTGGCGAACGAAAGGAGCAGCTTCTTCTTCGTGTGAGCTTGGATTGTCTTATGGGACAAGCAAAGCACATCTCAGAATCCCAACAAGTATAATCCCGTGACATTTGCTCCGCCATCTTTCCATGGATTCTTCCGACTCGGAGCTAGAAAATATTCTCTTCCGACACATTCCTAATCGCTGCTGCTCACGAGAAGAAGGTATCGTATGGGTGTCAACAGTTTGATTCGGTTTTTTTTTTTTTTTTAAAACCGAACTGAGCTGAATTGAACCATTAGGAAAAACTTATGAACCCAACCGAATGAGACCCGAACTGAAATTTCAGTTCGGTTCCGTTTGATTTTTCGTTTTTTGATTTTCAACTTTTAGTTTTCGGTTTTTGCATTTGTTTTTTTTTTTTTTTTTTGTATTTTTAAGAAATAAGTTCTTATCGGTTTGTTGGTTGGTTCAATTCGGGTAACTGATAAAAAAATGATTTTTAATGAGAACCGATCGAATGAAAACCGAACCGAAAAAACCGAATTTTTCAGTTTGGTTTGATTTGATTTTCGGTTCGGTTTTTCAATTCGGTTTTTTTCACCCCTAATTGTATGAACAGACATGTGAAAGGGTGTGGTCGATAAAACCAATTGCAATATTCTACTGACTAGTTTGCTAATCTTGAAATTTATAAATGCTTGGAAACTATATTCATTTCATTGCCTCCTAGAGAGTTTCTTTGTGTATTTATTAGGTTGTAAAATAGGGATATTAGATTTACGACGTTAAATTTTTGTATTCGACTTCAACCTTTTATAAAAAAAAAGAAAAACAAAAAAGAACTGTATATGAACTCAATTATTTTTTAGTGAGACTTGGCGTGGATCCCATAAATTCTCGAGATATGATTGACTTGATTTAGTGGACTTATAGCTTGTTTGGTAAAAGCAAAAACTCAAGTACTATACATTGAATCGTTATATCAGTTGAAAATATAAAATAAAAGGCTGTTTGATAATAACCAAAAATTCGCAAGGAGCCGGCAACCAAATGATTCAGGAAAAAAAAAAGACTGGATAAAACCTCCCAAAACCAGGGGCGGGCTTAGCTTCTCTTAGGAAAATTTGCTAGCACGCTTGAGTCTCCTTTTGGTCCGTGTTGTTGGTTTTATTGGCTTTTGACCTTTGCAGTATTTATTTATTTATTTATTTATTTATTTTGTAATTAGGTCTCTAAGTTTTTTTTATAACAGAATTAGGTCTCTGAGTTGACCGGTTTGCAATTGGGTCCTTTCCGTCGCCCACCAAATAAGTCACGTCCTTGCACCAATAAAATATTTTAGGGATCATGATTCCTCCAAAAGTTGGATCAATCCATAGCGTATGAATGAAGGTAAGGAGACTAGAAAATAAAATATAAAAATAATTCTTGGATTTTTTGCACTTGGTGCGCGTTAGTTGTGAATTGTTTTATTTGTGGATTAAATAATACTTTCGTTCAGTGTTCATATTATTCAATGTGCTCAGTGCTATAATAATGAAAAAAACGTGGGCATAGTGAAATTATCAACCTTTTCTTTCCCCAGGCAAGAGGGAGAGATTATAATAACATTAGAGTTAATTTCTTTTATTAAAAAAATAAAATTATATAATGTTGCACAATGTCATTAAATCATGAGTACTGAGTCGATAAGTCGGTCGAATGATATTGTACAAAGTATAGCCTAATCCAATAAGAACTCTTTCGAGTTCCACCATCTTATCCTAGGCGTATATGTCTACCGACGGGGAGTCACTTCCGAAGAAGTGATGAGGAGTCTATCTTCCCTCTAATGGTTCCTCTAATTGGTCTTGTATCTTTGTCTTCCTCAAGAGGATAAAATGCCCTTTAAGTGTTTAACTTCCGAGGGATGTCGAGATCCGTATGAGGTCCCAAACGAAATAGTTTAAGGTGATGTCTAAAATTGAGATTATAATAATACTAGAGTTAATTTAAAAAAATTATATAATTTTTGTATTGCGTTTTTTTTCCTTTTGAATTTTCCATGGAAAAGGCCAAAAAAGAAAAGCACATGTGCATGTTCAGCACGCGTTCAAAGCGCCACCTACGGTACTTCTCCCGCGCTTAACGGTCTTCTCGTAATCATGAGTTGAGCCTCATCCGAATGCTAATTAAAAAAAAAAAAAAAAACCAAATGAGGAAGAAGAAAGAAGAGATCCACAAATGGGTTTGCAGTGCATGCTCTTATTTTCACATGATAATTCAGAGCTCGAAATAAATTTCATACTTCTATTCAAATATTTTATCGTTCAATAATAGGCTCTTATTCCTTAAAAATAATAAATTGTAACAATCGACACGTGTCACGTGTAAATGGGGTCAGCGATTCTCCGGACATTCGGTTCTCGAATCTGACAAGTTTACACACCCCCAGTCAGTGGCTGTCCTTTTCACTTAGGGACCAAGTCAGGATGCCACTTCCCTATCACCTACTCAGCTCCCCCTCTTCCTCCTCTTCCTACTTCGAATCCAAGCTTGAAGATCCGCACACCCATCTTCGTCGCCCTTCGATCCGCCCCTCTCCGAGCTTCTTCGGGTCGCGGGCTCGCCTCCTGAATCTCTCCTGGGATCTGGGTCCTTGGACCGCGCGCTTGAAGCGAGCTCCCCTGTTTCTTGATCGGCGGATAATTTAGGAAGGAGCGGCGGCGGCGGCGGGTGAAAGCATGGAGAAGTACCAGTGGGTGAGGCCCTTAGGATCTGGCAACTTCGGGGTGGCCGAGCTCATGAAAAACAAGGAGACGGAGGAGCTCGTCGCCGTGAAGTACATCAAGCGCGGTCGTAAGGTGGGGGTGGGCGTGAGTGTCTGTTTCTTTTTCGGGTTCTCTGTTGTAAATTTTTCAGCTTTCGGGTTTTCTTTCGTACCCAGTTGGGAAAATCGAATCGTGGGTGTTGTTGGAGCTTGCTGATGGGATTTTGGTTGATTGGTCTTGTTGGTTTTGGGTTGTAGATTGATGAGAAAGTGGCTAGAGAGATTATGAATCACAAGTCGCTTTTCCACCCTAACATCATCCGCTTCAAGGAGGTAAGTTTTGTCGTTTGATGCTCTCGTGATGCTTGTCTTTTTTTTTTCTTTTTTTTCTGGGCTTATTTCGTGGGCATTGTGTGGATCGATTTCTTGTGAATGTTTAGTGGACGACTTGAATGCGTGAGCTTGAAGCGATGATTGATACGATGCAGGTTGTTCTGACTCCTACTCATCTCGCCATCGTGATGGAATATGCAGCTCGTGGAGAGTTGTTTGAGAGGATCGCCAATGCTGGGAGATTTAGTGAAGATGAGGTCTGCTAAGTATTTTCCTGATTTGAGTGTTTTATCGATGACTATCATGCGAAATTGGGTTGCGGGGCCAAACGAAATCACCTTGAAACATAGACTTTATGTTGCTAATTGCTTTAGTTACTGAAAGATTAAACAACAGGGGAAAACTTTCCATTTCAGGTAAGGCCAAACTAAAAAAAAATCTGTCCGGTTTGTCCTTCTGTTTGGAGATTACACTGAGCTCGGTACGTTTGATTTTGAGCTCAAGATTTGCTTTGTTGTAATTCACGCAGGCTAGGTATTTCTTCCAGCAACTCATCTCAGGAGTCAGCTATTGCCATGCCATGGTGAGCATAATGTCAAGTTGCCATCGTTGACACTGCCTTTTCTGCTGTAGCTTCGAACTAATTTTAAATCCTGTATATCTATTACAGGAAATATGTCATAGAGATTTGAAGCTGGAAAATACTCTACTGGATGGTAGCCGTGCACCTCGTGTGAAGATATGTGATTTTGGTTTTTCAAAGGTAACCTGTAGATGAAGTTGGATGAAAAGTGTCCATGTGCTTATTCTAATCCTATCGGTAACTTTTCCTCTTCTTTGTTCATGCATCTCTAGTCATCCATTCTGCATTCAAGACCCAAATCGACAGTTGGAACTCCAGCATACATTGCACCAGAGGTTCTCTCTAGAAGGGAATATGATGGCAAGGTATGCCAATTTGATGCTTTTAGATAGGAAGTAGTTCCACAGTGATTTACGGCTCAAATCTTCGATGCAAGATTTCATTTTGTCTTGTGCTGAAGGTGTGTATGGATGTGTGGCTCTTTTCAATTGCCAGTCGTGTTATAGTTTATAGTGAATTACAAGATTACACTGCAGCTTCAAGAGTTCTGCAATCCTTTCATGTTTTGGATGAGCAAGCACTCTTCTCTGCAGTCCCTTTTTTTTTTTTTTTTTTTTTTTGGGGGGTCATGTTTTGGATGAGCAAGCAATCTTTTCTAGATTGTTTCACCTCATGCTTCTTGCTATTAACTTATATTGGCATACAACCAGGACTGTTGTGGATCGAGGTGATCCATCACATAATTTTCGGTTTCATATGACCTTTTGCAGTCTCCTTTCGTATATGATTTACTGGAATGCTAATTCTTGCCAAAGTGCGAGTACCTGGCTATGATGTCTTTGAACTCTTCTGTGGGGCTAAAAAATTTTCAATCTTGTCTTCATTAAATCTCTTCAATAGATCTGCACATTGAACATTAAGTAGGTTGATGTGTCCTGCCTATCGCAATACAGATGACCTTACATCTTGTGTCTCCAATTGCCTCTGAATCCACCATATGCCAAATTTACTGTTTATCAAGGACCTACTTTATTTTGCATCAACTATTGCTCCTGAGTACATAATATGCCAAAGGTACAGTCTATGGCTCACTTGATGAGAGATCTGCTTGCCAGAGATGAGAACCAGTCTACTTTTTAGCATTTCTTTTGTTCTCCTTTTTTCTCCTCACAATCATTGGATTTGATTTCATCATAAGCACTCTTAGCTTTCCCCCTAGTTGCAATCCATTTTAAGGTTAGGATTAGGATTTGATGTCTCGTATTTTTTGGTATAACAACTGCATCTGAACTGAAATTAAGAGTAGAAAGAGAATGAACTGAAGGACTGGAAATTGGAGGAAGAGGAAGTTCCTCAGCTGTTTGGAGTAACTTCAACTGTTTTGAATCGAGTAAAATGTAGAATTCTGATATCTTGAATTAACCTTTGTGTCCTCCAAGATGTCCTATTAAAGAGAAATACGTTTGAGTCAATTTGGTGATCAAATGGGAACTCTTACACAGAAATTCTGTCCATATTCTTATAAATTAAAAATAGCGAATTCTGTCCATTTACTGCTCCAAGATAGAGCGATGAGAACTCGTGCTTTGGAAAGTAAATTTTTGAGTCCACGTTTTCCAGTTGTGTGATAATTTTTCTGCAATGAGGCAAAAGTTAAGAAGTGTGTCCTCTTGAGTCTTATTGAGTCCTTGAATATACAGATGGCAGATGTGTGGTCTTGTGGAGTAACTCTTTATGTGATGTTGGTTGGAGCGTATCCATTCGAAGACCCTCAAGACCCAAAGAATTTTAGGAAAACTATGAATGTGAGTGTACTTTCTTTTAGGCAGATAATTGATGTAATCCATTTCCCTTTCTCACGCCACTTAAACTGACACACATGTTTTCTTTTTGCAGCGTATAATGGCTGTTCAGTATAATATCCCCGACTATGTTCATATATCTCAAGACTGTAAACACCTCCTTTCTCGCATTTTTGTCGCAAGTCCATCCAGGGTATGTAGATTAAGGAGATGTGCTTTTATCTGAGGATGCAATCAAGTGAACTGTTGAATGTCAATGATTGTTTGTAACATCTCCCTTTCCTTTTGAACCATGCGCCAGGCCATGCATACGTTCTTCCTGCTATTTCGACTGTCATATTCTTCTATTTTGGCCACAAGGTGTCTTGCTTCATAGTTTGACTAGTGAGGCTGGGATTAGTATATAACAAAAAAATAAAGAACAGAAAACCCAAGCTTGGTGGTGGGAGAAGCGATTGGGTCATTACTTTCCTGTGAAAATATGAATTGTATTAACAGTCCTTGCATCCGCACTAGTAACTGTTACTGTGATATTCTTTCCAGAGAACCACTATCAAAGAAATCAAGAGTCATCCATGGTTCCTCAAGAATTTTCCGAGGGAATTAACAGAAGCAGCTCAAGCCATATATTACAGAAAAGGAAACCCGGGTGTCTGCCTTCAAAGTGATGAAGAAATCATGAAAATTGTGGAAGAGGCTAGAGTTCCCCCTCCTGCTTCCAGAACAGTTTCAGGCTTTGGTTGGGCAGGAGAAGAGTGACATTTGGGCCCCTCCCGCTTCTATTTGGGCCCCTTCAATCACTTGCGTTTTCCCTAACAAGTGACATTTCTAGGCAACTGCACCTTTTCATAGCACCCTATCCTACTTACTAAGCTTTTCTTGATCTTAGTGGACTAATGAAGATATTTTTGTCAATTGATCTAGGAACGTTTTTCTTATTTGGTGAGGAATCGGTTCTTTCCTGTGTCTCACGTTTCATCTTAAAAAATAGTCGGGAGCCGTACTTTCTTTGAGCATATTTTTTCTCGATGATTTACTCTCAATTCTCGTAGGATCGGGTAGACCATAGGTTTTTTGCGACTCAAACTCACTTACTAAAGGGATCCTACTTTGATACCATTTCTCATGAGTCAAAAGTCCCATGCAGTGCCTAGTGAGTAGATAATACTAGACCAACCTTCCTTCTATAGTTTTTCTAAAGAACAATGCAACGAATAACTTCCTCATATCGGATTGTATCACATCTAATTTAGCTCAGACGTCTAGTTCATCAAGTGAGATAACAAATTACATTAGACTCAACAATTGATTTTGGCTTATTATGACCACACGAAAAGAGTTGCATCATCTCCCGATGAGTTTGTGCACGAAATGCCAATCTCATCTTCAAAGCTCCATAGAGATATAATCATTTTATCTTAAAACTCTAATATCAATGCTACTCCTACAGATTAGCTGCATTCATCCCCTCCGCAACACTCACTCTTCACACCCTGTTTCCATTCACAAGGGTATGTAAGTACAAAAGAATCATGGGCCATGACCCTTGCATCTATTTATACCCAAAAGAGGCGGCAGGAGTAGTAAACAGGGGTTAGCGATGGATTTAGTTGGTTTAGTCGATTCTTTCTAAGCCGAAAACGTGGTTGCGCGTTCGTGTTTTGAATGCAGCGATAATTTACAGTATGTCTTTCTTGAAATTATGCGCGCACTTGATGTCGTTGCTCTTTTTGGATGAACCATATCACGTCCGATTTCCTAGTGAAGAGACGTCGGGTGGAGAGACATGTACGTTTATATTTGAAAGAGGTAGGAAGTTGCGTCACTTGTGGATATAGACTAGGCTATAAGAAAACGCTCCCTCCCTCCCTCCCTCCCCCCTCCGTCCCTCTCTATCAAGAGATGATCATTCGTAGATTAGGTCGCAAATAATGCTCTTTATCAACAATACCACAAAGATTGCATCCGGAATGACGGATCGATGAATCGATGTATATACACAAAACCATATCGTTCTCATTTCATCCTCGTACAAGGAAAGCAAAGCCTAATCCGCAACAATTCTTTGAATATGTATCAAAGGCAAAAGCCCTAGTCAATTAAATAGAGAAAAACTTTCATTATCAGGGGACATACACTGCACCTGCATCTTTATTTCACCTTTGGTGCGGCCCCTGAGAGCACCTCGTAAAGCTTTCTAGCCTCAGTGGAGATGCATTCCTGGTCGAACAGGGCCGACACGACCGCTACTCCCTTGAGATTTGGCGGCCCAATTTCCATCACAGCATGTGCGTTCGATATGCCAATTCCCCCGATTGCAACGACTGGCAGCTTAGAAGACAAACAAACAGCTTTCAACCCCTCCAAGCCAATGGTGAGATTGTTCTCCTTTGTGTTCGTCGGATATACGCCTCCAGAACCGATATAATCGGCACAATCCATATATGCTTGTTGGGCTTGCTCCAGTGTCTTGCATGAAACCCCGAAACAGGCATATCGGATTGACCGACATGGACCCCATCAGCGTCACAAGCTAGAGCAACGTCGATGCGATCATTTATTAGTAGAGGAACGCCCCGGGAACGGCATACTTCCATGCAGGATTTAGCTGCTTCAAGAAAGTTCCTCGTTTCTGCATCCTTTTCCCTGGAAAAAGTACAGAAAATCACGCTTATCATAAGCAGTCCCCATCTGAAGCACTTTATGGCCAATCTCATCAATACGGGAAGATGACTGCCCAAAGCATACGATATTCCTTAAATGAGAATGAACTAGCCTGAACCACTCAACCAAACACCCGTAGAAGATTAACAACTCACTATATTTTGACTGTGTGTTCAAAAAAAAAAAAAAAAAAAGAAGGAAGTAAAATTAATTTATTCACTCTCACTCGACTGGATATTTAGAAGGTGTAAGGACAATTGAACATTCGCTCAAGAGTCATTTCTTCTCCACTGCCCGCTTTTGAGCCCATATTTAGTATCCTGGAGAGCCATCGTTAGTTGTCTACCTTTTCTCCTTCTGAGACTCATACACAGATGATTTTGCTATCACATTTTGACCTTTTCAGAACATCAGAGCTTCTTAAATCGTAAACTTTTCATTAAGATTTGAAGATAAAGGCAAAATATGTGATTCACCGCCCCCGAGTCAGAACAAAATGCTTAACGTAAATGCTAAATAGCAAATTTAGATGGAAAGGAAACCTTGGAAGGACAAGACCACTAAATATTTACAGAAATTTGTGCCTGTAGTTGCGAACTGTTCTCATAAGAGGTATCAATTTTGAAGCTTTATTATTATGTGCTTAGCAATGATACCACTGAAGTTTGTTGTCCTTTGGTCAGAACCAATATCTCTTCACTAGAAATGTCGAAATAAGTACTCTGTAAATAATTTATTCTCTTCAACCAATGTAGACGAACGACTCATATCCGCATGATGAACGACACCTATTCACATCTCCAACCTGTACATAGGACTGGATAGTTTCTCATCATGGTGCACACACAGTACAAAGGAAACACACAAAATTCCAAAGTCTGGGATGGTCAGCAGACTTGCATGCTTCTTGGACCTTGACAGTCGTTGTTTAAACTAGACAATGAAAGAAATGCTATAAATCATGCAAGGCAATGAGGCATGAAGTGTAAATGCACAAACCTCAGCTGAATAATGGTTGCACCTCCCTCAATTGCAGCTTTGACAACATCTTCAATAGACGTGCCCCACTTTCTATTCATCCCCGAATCTGTAACAGCATATAAGAATAGATCACTTGGATCTAGGACCATCTTCTTCCTGAAATTATGAACCTTTCGGTTCAACATCAGAAAATGATCGAAAGGCCCTTGAGGTCCTTTTCCAATGCTTATTTCTTTGCTGTAGTCCAAGGCATTCTCAACAAAGCGTTTGGCAACCTGCCAAATTTTTTAAGAAATGAAAGCTCATAAATTGATGCCAAATTCTTGCATTTAATCTCCACAAATGGTCCCCTCAGATTTACTCTTTGAATTTTCAATCTTAAATTCTAACACTCAAGCAAATTAAGCCCCTCATCACATTTCCCTCACAATCCTCCAACCCCATCGTCTCCCATTAATGGGTCATCAGTCCCCAACTGAGTTCTCATATTCCTCTACATCATTCCCAAAAGGAATGATAATTTATACTATTACATAGGTCGTCTGAATTATGAGTACATTTTTCCCTTGGAACCCATTCTTATGGATTTCCATGTATTCAATCATCATAACTTATTGATATCTCTAAACATTCCTTTCTGCTCCTCATATTACCAACTACCTATCAAGATAGAAAGCGACTAGATATTGATCCGTCTCCCTAGGCCTATATTTATTCTTACATCATTTGATGCACTCCTAACCCTGTGAAAGCAAGCTTCACTTTCTCCTTTCACAAGTTCACATTTATGCCTATCCCTGATATGGTACAATTTGTTGACATATATCACATATGCACAAAAAGAGCGGACATATAATATCTTCTTTTTGCAAATGCAGAATACACTCCTACAATATTCTTCTCCTCGACACATTACAAGTATAATCATAAATCACTGTGCCCTATATGCTATGGTAGCAAGCCTTGACCAATGTAATCAACTCCCATTTGTCGACTTTAGCACACAAAAGCCCATTTAGTAGCACTTCTAGGGCATTCTTTTCTGCTTCGAAAAAGAGGTTGCAACATTGACAGAATGACTCAGCAAAAATCTCATAACATAACCTCAAGCTGCTAAAATCTACTACTCTAGGTTATCTTGTAATTTACATTTTCAAGTTGATTGTTTTATAGACAATTTTATGATGTTAGCTATTGAACCTAGTAATGATGGAGCAAGGGAAAAGCTGTGCTGCTGCTGCCCTCCAAAACTGTTAATGGGCTCGTAGCCTTCTACTAGTTGATAACGCTTCCCGCACCCCAGAGACATAAATCAGTCAAAATTATTTGACAAAAAAAACATGCAAGTATGGACAGGGTCTCCTAGAAATACTGGTTTCCTAAAAAGTGGCATTCCATCCATGAGTTTGTAACGAAATGGAAGCAAAGTTGGAGACTCAGTAAGCATTTCTCAAGCATGCAATACCTGAACAGCGGGAAGCATAGAAGAACCTTTTGCCAGCTCAGCTGCTATACATGATGCCAAAGTACATCCTGTACCATGAGTATTCCGAGTTTTAACACAGGGTGCACGCAGGTCATGTATTCTTTCACCTACAAGACATACAAGAGAAAAGTATTGGTTCACAATGTAGAGGAATCACACGCTTGAAAGTATCACACGCTTGAAAGTATAGAGAATACCAATGCAAAAGATTCTAGAATCAGACCATCAAAGAAAACATCAACAGCATCACGAGATCCAGGAAGGTCGCCACCTTTGACAAGCACATGTCTGTAAAGGATGTAGGTAAATGGTTAAAGCAGAAAAAAGTTCTCTTCCAGCTTAGGAAGTATTCAATCTGAATTGCCTTTTCTGTATCCTGGCAATCACTGCACAGTGGTTGCAGTGAACAAGCGTTTCACTTTAAAGAAGTCCAACATATTGAAATACTGAACTTGCGCACAACCAATTTAAAAGAAAAAGGTCAATTCTATAGTGATGGCAGGAGCATCCTTTTTTCATACATAAAAAAACACCAACTTGCTTAGGCAAAGTTGCTAAAGTTGCACCTAAAAGACCAAAACTCCAACAGTTAGGCAGGCAATATCTGAAAGTTCCCACTGTAAGAGGCATATCATTCTACTCGCAAGCACAGCAAATAGTCATAACCAGATTCTGATGATACAGCATTACTCAGGAGTTTCCTCAGGATTAATATTTGGGAGCAATAAGTGTTTATCTAGTATGTATGAGATACGACAAATAATATTTGATAGTTATTAGTGCGATTTATCCTCAGTTGACAATGAGTCTAAAGAATATGCGTATGGACAAATTATCCACAGCAAAGCAGCTAATTGTTTTACCAAATCCTTTCAGTCCAACTCAATTTTAGTTGTGCTTCTAGAAATTATAACAGAAATTGGAAACTAAATACAGACATTTCAAAATATTAAATATATCTTGAAGAAACTAACCTTGGCCCCATTTGATGTAATAACTTCGCAGCAGAATGCATGTCAGCAATTGTCTCCAGTTGCCTACCCCCAAGTAAAGCAGATGCCTCCTTCAAATTTGGGGTAACTATATCGGCAATAGGAAGAAGCTCTTCTCTGTATCAGAACCAAAATTAGTGACTTGCCAAGTTTCCTACCAGCATAACTAGTAGCTTTTTATTCTATTTAATTGCATTCTTCCAGCTAGCTATGACAGTGAAAAGAAAGAACCCCTGCCTAAAACAGCTACCCTTACTTTTGCACAAGAACCAAAATCTTACTATTTAGATTACGTCTTTATCATGAAATTATTATCTTTTGCCTTTCTGTCAATTGATTTTTTTCTCATTCAGTCAAAAAACTAATGATCTTCTCTCCTTCCATAATCTATGCATATTAAGATTCCTCCTTAATCTCTACCTTGACTACCTCTCTCATCTTGCTCATATCCAGTATCACAGTCTATCATCCATAAATGACATTCATGTCTTCAATCTATTTCCTTCAGCAACCTTCTCTCTTCTTCCACAACCATGAAATGATGACTGTTAACAATTTTCAATATTTGAAGCTCATTCTGTACCAGGGATTGCAAAAATGTTAAGCATAGTGAAGATTTCTATCACTTGGACAGAACGGAAAATAGATGAGTTAGAAAAGACATAATGTCTATCATCTCTCTCTTCCATAGGACCCCTTAAATCACTCCAATCACTTTCATGAACGGACAGGCCCAGGCTCTTCTAAATTATATGTTATGTAATATTTGAGTAACATTTGGTCTTGAACATACCGAAACACGGCAAGAACAGAAGGACCAGCAAGAACATCTCCACTGGTGGACACCATTACAGGATCAACTACTAAAGCTGCCTTCAATCACACAAATTCAGTCAGCTACAATGCCAATAAACCTGTGATTGCATATATATGCTTAAGCAGTTTTTATAACAGATTCATACCTTTAACTGGAAACTTGTTGAGACTGTTTCTAAGGATCCTAACTATGCCTGGTGAAGGAAGCATTCCAGTTTTGACCTATGAACATAAGTTAAACCTAGCGTTAATATCCTCATTGAACAGTAGTCTTACTTTATGATAATATCATATAAATGAATAAAATTCTTTTACAGTAATATGCATCATGATCAATATTAGCATTCTAGAATCCATAATGAAAGTGACATGGACCATTATTTGATAGATAGTTAAAAGTACTTTTCAATTGCAGATGTAAGTGAAAGATCCAACCAATAACTAAAGAAATTATGTTGTGCATTCAGTCAATCAAAATATTGAGTCTAAGTCCAACATTAGATTTCGAAAACCAACTTGGAATTTGATAAATTATCATCTTCCCCACTGATAACTCGAGATTCTCTCTAAGGTAGCTTTATCTTCTCTTATTATTTTTGGCCTTTTCTCCAGTGGCTTTTCACGTTTACTATTTTTTCTATTGTACAAGTGCATTAAAAGAGATTCAAGCTTCTAGGATTATGAATTTATGAAAAAATATAAGAAGTGGAAATATGGCAGGATAACAGTTTTATACTGATACTTTAATATATACACACAAAATATAGCAACTGTCTTTTCTCTTCAATTCCAACTGAAAGTGAAAGTGAAAAGCTTCCTCCTCCAAGCTTTTAACAGAACATAAACAGATGCCATATGAAGAGCAGGGCATACAATCCCAGTAAGCTTGAAAATTTATCAAGCAGCAGAAGCAAGTAAAATTGACCAACCTACATTTAATCCTTTAGTCATCATTTCAACCAAACATCCCCCTACTCAGTCGAGAAAAAGTTGGATTCTAAATTGACACTCCACACAAAGGCTCAGAATAGTCAAGTCCCTATGTCATAACAATAAAGTTACCAAAACACTTATCACAGTAAAGGAACTTCAAAAGATTACCAGCCTACAAGGACTTCTCATCCTAGCCAAAGCAAACATGAGACCACCTCAAAGATAACTCTTGCACCCCCTAAAGCCACAAGTGTATAACCTTATCTTTGTCCCATAAGCAATAGCACCATCACTTGCCCTTACTCTAGTTGATAATATCTGAAGAAAGCAGTAAAGTTTATCTGCCCTGGACCCAGACATCTTTCACTAGACCTAGAAACTAGAAAATTGTCGGCTTTACAGGATAATAAACTCATCCACTCGTCAACTAGCCAGCTCCCTAGCCGCTTTGTTTCTCCTCCTATGCCTGCAACATGCAAGACCTAAATTCTCCAGAGACTCATCACCAGAGGAGATTAATGTGTCTGTCCAATTGTCCCATTTATCGAGTATCTGTTCCTCTGTCCCATTATGTGGAAGTGAAACTCAGCAACAGGTGAGAATGACGGACATTTGAAACACTAAAAGAGCTGCCCAAGAAAATTTTAGGGAGATACATTTTCCTTCGATGATAGCCTCAATTTAAGTTCATTAGTCTTTATTTCCACACTCGCGTACTTTTCCCGGAATTCAAAGACTGCCTCTTTGTGGACACAAAAAAAGAAAAAAAGACCGCCTTTCCACAAATTCAAAAGCCGAAGGAGACGGAAAGGGGAAAAGGAAGAACACTGAATCCGAAACTTCAACCGAACTGCATGTATCCAGGACGGCACGAGGTTTAAGCAAAAGTGTCGATATTTTGCAGCGATTCACTTTCTACTTACCACGTCGACTTGCATGTCGGAGAGCACGGATTCCAGCTGATCCGCCACGAATTCTTCCCGCACATTGTCGACGCCCTGCAATTTCGACCTTCATCATTCAACCCAAACATCCACCAGAGAACACCAAAAAAAAACACCACCACCGACCTCAACAAATTAACCGTCGAAACCACAAACCTGAACTCCGACGGTGTTCTGCGCGGTGACCGCAGTGATCACGGTGGAGCAATACACCCCGCGCGCCGCGCAGGCCTTGAGATCGGCCTGGATCCCCGCGCCGGCCCCGGAATCGGAGCCGGCCACCGTCAGGACGCGAGGCACCTTCGCCATCCCGGCCCCGCGCTCCCCCGCCGCCGCCGCCTCCATTGCTCCTAATCTCCGAATCCGACCGCTCCTTAGCGCGACGAAGCCGAACCGCCGCGCGGCCGACGGAGCTCCTGCCGCGAGATCGGCGACGGATGAGGAGGAGGAGGACTCGAGCGCAAGCGGTTCTGAGAAGCAAAGCATCGAGCATCAACATTGCAGAATCGCAGACGAAGAATCTAGAGAGAGAGAGAGGATGTACACAGAGAGAGAGAGAGAGAGAGAGAGAGAGAGAGAGTCACCTTGTGGAGGTTGAAGAAGACGGTGCCGGAGAGAGTTGCAGAGAAAGCCATGTAAGACAGAGAGAGAGAGAGAGAGAGAGATCGATGGGGAGTGATAAGCGAGATTTTATGTGACGGGTGGTCACCGGAGGCCCGTGACCGGCGCGCCTGATTGGTCAACGCTTTATTAAATGGAGTCAATGTGCCACGCGAAAAGCACAAATAATTTAAGATAAAAGATTAAGGAAAAATTTGGGTCAATCTATCCATGGCTTATTTATTTATTTATTTATTTTGTAATTAGGTCTCTAAGTTGGCTGAGTTATGCAATTGGGTCCTTTCCGTCGCCCACCAAACAAGTCACGTCCTTGCACTAATAAAATATTTTAGGGAACATGATTCCTCCAAAAAGTTGGATCAATCCATAGCGTGTATGAAGGTAAGGAGACTAGAAAATAAAATATAAAAAAAGTTGTTGGATTTTTTGCACGTGGTGCGCGTTAGTTGTGAATCGTTATACTTGTGGATTAAATAATACTTTCGTTTAGTGTTCATATTATTCAATGTGCTTAGTTTTATGATAATGAAAAAAACGTGGGCACAATGAAATTATCAACCTTTTCTTTCCTCAGGCAAGAGGGAGAAATTAGAGTTAATTCTTTTTTATAAAAATAAAATTATATAATTTTTGCACAATGTCATTAAATCATGAGTACTAAGTTGATAAGTCAGTCGGATGATACCGTACAAACTACAAGCTAACCCAGTAGGAACTCTTTCAAGTTCCACCATCTTATCCTAGGCATATATGTCTACCGATAATAGTCACTTCCAAAGAAGTGATAAGGAGTCTATCTTCCCTCTAATGGTTCCTCCAATCATTCTTGTATCTTTGTCTTCCTCAAGAGGATAAAATGCCCTTTTTAAGTGTTTAACTTCCGAGGGATGTTGAGATCCGTACGAGGTCCCAAACAAAATAGTTTAAGGTGATGTCTAAAATTGAGATTACAATAACACTAGAGTTAATTTTTTTAAAAAATAAAATAAAATTATATCAAATTTGTATTGTCTTTTTTTCCTTTTGAATTTTCCACGGAAAAGGCCAAAAATAGAAAAGCACATGTGCATGTTCAGCACGCGTTCAAAGCGCCACCTACGGTACTTCTCCCGCGCTTAACGGTCTTCTCGTAATCATGAGTTGAACCTCATCCGAATGCTATTAAAAAAAGAAAAAAACCAAAAGAGGAAGAAGAAAGAAGAGATCCACAATACCACCGCCTGTGGTGGCCCAGTTGGATAAGAGCTCCCATGATCCTTTACCAGAGGATAGGAGTTCGAATCCCACTGGCCGCACAGGATCTTAAGTGCGACGTCGAGATGATGGGTCCTCCACTAGCGTCGCCTTAGGGTTTAGCCCCGTTACTTCCCTGTTTGGTTATCCGTGTTGGTACGGTGCGCGAATTGCTTGGGTCATAAAAAAAAAAAAAATCCACAAATGGGTTTGTAGTACATGCTCTTATTTTCACATGATAATTCAGAGCTCGAAATCTATTCAAATATTTTATCGTTCAATAATAGGCTCTTATTCCTTAAAAATAATAAATTATAACAATCGACACGTGTCACGTGTGAATGGGGTCAGCGATTCTCCGCTGAGAATCTTCCGACATTCGGTTCTCGAATCTGACAATTTTACACACCCCCAGTGGCTGTCCTTTTCACTTAGGGACCAAGTCAGGATGCCACTTCCCTATCACCTACTCAGCTCCCCCTCTTCCTCCTCTTCCTACTTCGAATCCAAGCTTGAAGAGCCGCACACCCATCTTCGTCGCCCTTCGATCCGGCCCTCTCCGAGCTTCTTCGGGTCGCTGGCTCGCCTCCTGAATCTCTCCTGGGATCTGGGTCCTTGGACCGCGCGCTTGAAGCGAGCTCCCCTGTTTCTTGATCGGCGGATAAGGTAGGAAGGAGCGGCGGCCGCGGGTGAAAGCATGGAGAAGTACGAGCTGGTGAAGGACATAGGATCTGGACGCTTCGGGGTGGCCAGGCTCATGAAAAACAAGGAGACGGAGGAGCTCGTCGCCGTGAAGTACATCAAGCGCGGTCATAAGGTGGGGGTGGGTGTGAGTGTCTGTTTCTTTTTCGGGTTCTCTGTTGTAAATTTTTCAGCTTTCGGGGTTTTCTTTCGTACCCAGTTGGGAAAATCGAATCTTGGGTGTTGTTGGAGCTTGGTGATGGGATTTTGGTTGATTGGTCTTGTTGGTTTTGGGTTGTAGATTGATGAGAAAGTGGTTAGAGAGATTATGAATCACAAGTCGCTTTTCCACCCTAACATCATCCGCTTCAAGGAGGTAAGTTTTGTCGTTTGATGCCCTCGTGATGCCTGTCTTTTTTTTTTTTTCCTGGGCTTATTTCGTGGGCATTGTGTGGAGCGATTTCTTGTGAATGTTTAGTGGACGACTTGAATGCGTGAGCTTGAAGCGGATGATTGATACGATGCAGGTTGTTCTGACTCCTACTCATCTCGCCATCGTGATGGAATATGCAGCTGGTGGAGAGTTGTTTGAGAGGATCTGCAATGCTAAGAGATTTAGTGAAGATGAGGTCTGCTAAGTATTTTCCTGATTTGAGTGTTTTATCGATGACTATGATGCGAAATTGGGTTGCGGGGCCAAACGAAATCACCTTGAAACATAGACTTTATGTTGCTAATTGTTTTAGTTACTGGAAGATTAAACGAAAGGGGAAAACTTTCCATTTCAGGTAAGGCCAAACTAAAAAAAAATCTATCCGGTTTGTCCTTCTGTTTGGAGATTACACTGAGCTCGGTATGTTTGATTTTGAGCTCAAGATTTGCTTTGTTGTAATTCACGCAGGCTAGGTATTTCTTCCAGCAACTCATCTCAGGAGTCAGCTATTGCCATGCCATGGTGAGCATAATGTCAAGTTGCCATCGTTGACACTGTCTTTCTGCTGTAGCTTCAAACTAATTTTTAATCCTGTATATCTATTACAGAAAATATGTCATAGAGATTTGAAGCTGGAAAATACTCTACTGGATGGTAGCCCTGCACCTCGTCTGAAGATATGTGATTTTGGTTATTCAAAGGTAACCTGTAGATGAAGTTGGATGAAAAGTGTCCATGTGCTTATTCTAATCCTATCGGTAACTTTTCCTCTTCTTTGTCCATGCATCTCTAGTCATCCATTCTGCATTCAAGACCCAAATCGACAGTTGGAACTCCAGCATACATTGCACCAGAGGTTCTCTCTAGAAGGGAATATGATGGCAAGGTATGCCAATTTGATGCTTTTAGATAGGAAGTAGTTCCACAGTGATTTACGGCTCAAATCTTCGATGCAAGATTTCATTTTGTCTTGTGCTGAAGGTGTGTATGGATGTGTGGCTCTTTTCAATTTCCAGTCGTGTTATAGTTTATAGTGAATTATAAGATTACACTGCAGCTTCAAGAGTTCTGCAATCCTTTCATGTTTTGGATGAGCAAGCACTCTTCTCTGCAGTCCCTTTTTTTTTTTTTTTTTTTTTTGGGGGGGGGTCATGTTTTGGATGAGCAAGCAATCTTTTCTAGATTGTTTCACCTCATGCTTCTTGCTATTAACTTATATTGGCATACAACCAGGACTGTTGTGGATCGAGGTGATCCATCACATAATTTTCGGTTTCATATGACCTTTTGCAGTCTCCTTTCATATATGATTTACCGGAATGCTAATTCTTGCCAAAGTGCAAGTACCTGGCTATGATGTCTTTGAACTCTTCTGTGGGGCTAAAAAAATTTCCGATCTTGTCTTCATTAAATCTCTTCAATAGATCTGCACATTGAACATTAAGTAGGTTGATGTGTCCTGCCTATCGCAATACAGATGACCTTACATCTTGTGTCTCCAATTGCCTCTGAATCCACCATATGCCAAATTTACTGTTTATCAAGGACCTACTTTATTTTGCATCAACTATTTCTCCTGAGTACATAATATGCCAAAGGTACTGTCTATGGCTCACTTGACGAGAGATCTGCTTGCCAGAGATGAGAACCAGTCTACTTTTTAGCATTTCTTTTGTTCTCCTTTTTTCTCCTCACAATCATTGGATTTGATTTCATGATAAGCACTCTTGGCTTTCCCCCCAGTTGCAATCCATTTTAAGGTTAGGATTAGGATTTGATGTCTCGTATTTTTTGGTATAAAAACTGCATCTGAACCGAAATTAAGAGTAGAAAGAGAATGAACTGAAGGACTGGAAATTGGAGGAAGAGGAAGTTCCTCAGCTGTTTGGAGTAACTTAAACTGTTTGAATCAAGTAAAATGTAGAATTCTGATATCTTGAATTAACCTTTGTGTCCTCCAAGATGTCCTATTAAAGACAAATACGTTTTAGTCAATTTGGTGATCAAATGGGAACTCTTACACAGAAATTCTGTCCATATTCTTATAAATTAAAAATAGTGAATTCTGTCCATTTACTGCTCCAAGATAGAGCGATGAGAACTCGTGCTTTGGAAAGTAAATTTTTGAGTCCACGTTTTCCAGTTGTGTGATAATTTTTCTGCAATGAGGCAAAAGTTAAGAAGTGTGTCCTCTCGAGTCTTATTGGTTCCTTGAATATACAGATGGCAGATGTGTGGTCTTGTGGAGTAACTCTTTATGTGATGTTGGTTGGAGCGTATCCATTCGAAGACCCTCAAGACCCAAAGAATTTTAGGAAAACTATGAATGTGAGTGTACTTTCTTTTAGGCAGATAATTGATGTAAACCATTTCCCTTTCTCACGCCACTTAAACTGACACACATGTTTTCTTTTTGCAGCGTATAATGGCTGTTCAGTATAATATCCCCGACTATG
This sequence comes from Eucalyptus caleyi, assembly GCA_014182885.2. Classification (NCBI taxonomy): domain Eukaryota; kingdom Viridiplantae; phylum Streptophyta; class Magnoliopsida; order Myrtales; family Myrtaceae; genus Eucalyptus; species Eucalyptus caleyi. The sequence goes on from CM024472.2 coordinate 19,892,376, forward strand.
TTCATATATCTCAAGACTGTAAACACCTCCTTTCTCGCATTTTTGTCGCAAGTACATCCAGGGTATGTAGATTAAGGAGATGTGCTTTTATCTGAGGATGCAATCAAGTGAACTGTTGAATGTCAATGATTGTTTGTAACATCTCCCTTCCCTTTTGAACCATGCGCCAGGCCATGCATACCATGCATACGTTCTTCCTGCTATTTCGACTGTCATATTCTTCTATTTTGGCCACAAGGTGTTTTGCTTCATTGTTTGACTAGTGAGGCTGGGATTAGTATATAACAAAAAAATAAAGAACAGAAAACCCAAGCTTGGTGGTGGGAGAAGCGATTGGGTCATTACTTTCCTGTGAAAATATGAATTGTATTAACAGTCCTTGCATCCGCACTAGTAACTGTTACTGTGATATTCTTTCCAGAGAACCACTATCAAAGAAATCAAGAGTCATCCATGGTTCCTCAAGAATTTAGCGAGGGAATTAACAGAAGCAGCTCAAGCCATAGAATACAGAAAAGGAAACCTGGGTGTCTGCCTTCAAAGTGATGAAGAAATCATGAAAATTGTGGAAGAGGCTAGAGTCCCCCCTCCTGCTTCCAGAACAGTTTCAGGCTTTGGTTGGGCAGGAGAAGACGACGAGGACGAGGACGATGGAGACTTGAAAGACTTGAAAGAAGAAGACGTGGAGGAAGATGACGAAGACGAGTATGAGAAGAGAGTGAAGGAGGCACAAGCAAGTGGAGAATTTCAGGTCACCTAGATCTATTCCTTGTCGGGGCCTCATCGTTTTCTGTTATCTGATCTTTGTCACCTGTTGGCTCCAATAAGTTTACTCTGTAAATTTGGGTGTCAGAAATGTCTCTAGGTTTTCAGGCTTGTTTATGGTCTTGGCACGACTACATAGGGTTTATAGATGGTCTTGAGTTTGGAGATGTAGGCACAAAGCATAGATTTGACAGTCACTTTCATTTTATTTTATTTTTTGTATCGGATGTTCGAGTCTAAAATAGGACAATGTGGAGGTATAGGTATAAGAATATGCAGTCCTTGCATGGATACATATCCTAGCCTGCGTACCGGCATCGACCATTGTCGCAGGAGCGATACCAGATGTTATGAGAGTCAGCTTAACCATGTTTCTGTACCGTCTGTCGGTTTTTAGCGCAGTGACATGTATGATCAGACATTCAGACATTCTTTACTGGGGTTCTGTCCTACTTCAATTAAACTTGTAAAACTTCTTTGATATTTCGTTTCCTTTTAATGGATGAGTGTCCAAATTGCCTCCATCGAGTTAAATATGCCGGGGAGTGTTTAGATTAGATAATGTCCAAAGGTGGGGTGGGTTTTGCTTGGTCACCAATAGATGCATTTTGACCCATGTGTTAATTCACAATAAGCTTGTAAAATGGGTTGGTAATTTCTTGGCCGTAGAATAGCCTGTTTAGCGCTTGATGAGATGATAATATCGGGGCAGCTTTTTTATTTTCAATGATTATTTCAGAGAACAATAACGAGGGCCAGCTTTTTTTTTTTAATAATTATTTCATAGAATAATAATGCGAATAGCTTTCTTGTGTTGGATCGTCGCAGCTTATTTCAGCTATCTAGCCCATCGAGTAAGACAATATATCACTTTAGACTCAACAAGTGGTTATAGCTTGCAATAGCATCATTAGGAGAGCGGTATCTACTCCCGATCAGTTTGTATATAAAAGAATAACCTTGCTTTAAGAACTTCATAGAGATATAATTGTTTTATTCTAAAACTTTTAATACTAACCATCTTGACCTTCATCAAGATATAATTATTTTATTCTAAAACTTTTAATACCAACCATCTCGACGCCACTTCAATGGACTAGTTGTATTTATCACTCATTCTTTGTTCAATAACCTCAAGCTCTACTTATAAGGGTTTAATTCCACAACACACTCATTGCATTGCTTCCCTCTGTTTCCTAATCATTGATGCACCACTTTGGACCATACATCAAATGACAATACTTGCCCAACAAAATATGCCACTCCATTGATAGCTTTTTCCCCTCCTGCATCTATTTGGGCCCCTTCAGTCACTTGCGTTTTCCCTAACAAGTGACATTTCTAGGCAACTACACCTTTTGGTAGCACCCTATTTTTAGGGGTGAGCATGGTCCGGGTTGGTCCGGGCCACCCCCTAACCCTAGGACCAACCCGTACAGTGTCGGTCCTCAATTTTTAGGACCGAGGACCGACCCTATTGAGCCTGGGACCAAGGACCGGACCGACCCAATGGGTTCGGTCCGGTTCCAGGGTCAACCTGGGACCGATCGATAATTTTTTCGTTTTGTTTTTTATACTCCCTAAAAAAACAAACCTACAAATTCAAATTACACATTCATCCACAATACGGCATTGTGCAACTAAACTATAAATATGAATACATATTCAACAATTTTAAGATGACACAATAATAGAAATTTCGTACCTGCTAACGCTCATCAAAATATGGGACAAGATAGGGTCCACAATGCGACAAGCGGGATGTTGCTACTTTTGATTTTGGCAAATTGAAGAACAAAGAAGACAGAATGGAAGAGAACGTACTTTGAGGAAGGAAGCCGTGAGAAGATTTACGACGTAAACTTCGCGCCATTTTAGATGTCGCGAGTCCATGACTGTGAGGAGTCCTTGGTCCTCACGGTGAAAAACGTACTCTAGACTGTGGAGGAAGAGGCCGTGAAGACCTTTGCGGCGTAAACTTCATGCCTTTTGGAATTGGATGTCGTTTGTCTCACGTGACTCGTGAGCCCGAGGAGTCAATAGCTTTAACATCATTTTACTTGGGTTTTTTTTTTTGAACAGACATTTTACTTAGATTTGAATATATAAAAGAATTATATATAATATAATATAATATAATATAACATAAATTTTACTTAGGTTTGAATATATAAAATAATTATAAATAATATAATATAATAATATACAGGGTTGGTCCAGGGTTGGACCGACCCAAAACTCTCAGGACCGAAGACCAACCCGCACAGTGTTGGTCCTGGAATTTCAAGACCAAGGACCGACCCGGTCCCCTTGGGAACCGGACCAAGACCGGCAGGGTTGGGCCGGTCCAGGATTGGTCCAGGGTCGACCCTAGACCACTGCTCACCCCTACCTATTTTAGTGTACCCTATTTTATTTACTAAGCTTTTTTTGATCTTAGTGGATTAATGAAGATCTTTTTGCCAATTAATCCAAGAACGTTTTCCTTATTTGGTGAGGAATCAGTTCTTTCCTATGTCTCAAGTGTCATCTTAAAAACTAGTCAGGAGCCATACTTTCTTTGAACATAATTTTCTCGATGATTTACTCTCAACTCTCGTAGGATCGGGTAGACCATAGGTTTTCTTCGACTCAAATTCACTCACTAAAGGGATCCTACTTTGATACCATTTGTCATGAGTCGATAGTCCCATGTAGCGCCTAGTGAGCAGATAATTCTAGACCAACATTTCTTCTATAGTTGTTTTAGAGAATAATACGATGAATATACGATGAATAACTTTCTCATATCGGATTGTATCACGTCTAGTTTAGCTCAAACGTCTAGTTTATCAAGTGAGATAACAAATTACATTAGACTTAACAACTGATTTTGGCTTTATCATGACCACACAAAGAAAGTTACATCATCTCCCGATCAGTTTGTGCACGAAATGCCAATCCCATCTTCAAAGCTCCATAGAGATATAATCATTTTATCTTAAAACTCCTAATATCCTACGGATCAGTTGCATTCATCCCACTCCACAACACTCACTCTTCACACCCATGTTCCCCATTCACAAGGGTATGTAAGTACAAAAGAATCATGGACCGTGACTCTTGCATCTATTTATACCCAAAAGAGGCGGCAGGAGTAGTAAACAGGGGTTAGCGATGGATTTAGTAGGTTTAGTCGATTCTTTCTAAGCCGAAAACGTGGTTGCACGTTCGTGTTTTGAATGCAGCGATAATTTAAAATGTCTTTCTTGAAATTTTGCGGGCACTTGATGTCGTTGCTCTTTTTGGATGAACCATATCACGTTCGATTTCTTAGTGAAGAGACAGAGAAGGAATGAGCCTTCTTTTAAACTGCGATGAAGGTTTTCCTATGAGCACCGATAAAAGGGGTTAGAAGTACGTACCCAGGGAGGCGGGTTTCAAAGGGTATATGTGACCTATAAAAAGGATCTCTCTCTCTCCGCTCTTTCGGTCTTGAGTCGTGCTTGAGTAGCTAAGTTTCAGAAGGTGAACAGCACAATGAGTAAGGAAGGAGACATTCGAAAGGCCGACTCCTATATATAATTAGCCTTTCTGGTAAAATATTGAAGCCCAAAGACTTCGCCCAGGCGGAGGGACGGACGAAAGCCCGATGAAGGCCTGTGAACTTAAAGTCACTCAGCCGTCTGCTCATGTATGTTTATATTTGAAAGAGGTAGGAAGTTGCGTCACTTGTGGATATAGACTAGGCTATAAGAAAACGGTCTCTCTCTCTCTCTCTCTCTCTCTCTCTCTCTCTCTCTCTACCCATCAAGAGATGTTCACTCATAGATTGGGTCGCAAACAATGCTCTTTATCAACAATAGCACTAAGATTGCGTCCAGAATGACCGACCGATTCATCGATGTAGATACACAAAACCATTATCATTCTCATTTCATCCTCTTACAAGAACAGCAAGGCCTAATCCGCAACAATTCTTTGAATATGTATCAAGGCAAAAGCCCTAGTCAATTAAATAGAGAAAAACTTTAATTATCAGGGGATATATACTGCACCTGCATCTTTATTTCACCTCTGGTGCTGCCCTTGAGAGCACCTCGTGAAGCTTTCTAGCTTCAGTGGAGATGCATTCCCGGTCAAATAGGGCCGACACGACCGCTACTCCCTTGAGATTTGGCAGCCCAAGTTCCATCACGGCATGTGCATTCGATATGCCGATTCCCCCGATTGCAACGACTGGCAGCTTAGAAGACAAACAAACAACTTTCAACCCCTCCAAGCCAATAGTGAGATTGTTATCCTTTGTGTTTGTCGGATATACGCCTCCAGAACCGATATAATTGGCACCATCCATATATGCTTGTTGGGCTTGCTCCGGTGTCTTGCATGATACCCCGATGATCTTCTCTGGGCCAAGAAGGGAGCGTGCGGTGCGAACAGGCATATCGGATTGACCGACATGGACCCCATCAGCGTCACAAGCCAGAGCAATGTCGATGCGATCATTTATTAGTAGAGGAACGCCCCTGGAACGGCATACTTCCATGCAGGATTTAGCTGCTTCAAGAAAGTTCCTCGTTTCTGCATCCTTTTCCCTGGAAAAAGGTACCAAAAATCATGCTTATCATAAGCAGTCCCATCTGAAGCGCTTTATGGCCAATCTCATCAGTATGGGAAGATGACTGCCCGAAGCATACGATATTCCTTAAATGAGAATGAACTAGCTTGAACCACTTAACCAAACACCCGTAGAAGATCAACAACTCACTATATTTTGACCGTGTGTTCAGGAAAAAGAAAAGACAAAAAAAAGGAAGTAAAATTAATTTATTCATTCTAACTCTTGACTGGATATTTAGAAGGTGTAAGGACAATGGAACATTCCCTCAAGAGTCATTTCTTCTCTACTGCCCGCTTTTGGGCCCATATTTAGTATCCTGGAGAGCCATCGTTAGTGGTCTACCTTTTCTCCTTCTGAGATTTATACACAGATGATTTTGATATCACATTTCCAAAATGCCATTGTTCTGTCTGATCACCTCAGCCTCAGTTAAGCATACTCTTAAGTGCCAAACAAGCTCAGTATTGATCACTGAGAAGTAAAAAAAAATTTTGATCTTTTCAGAACATCAGAGCTTCTTATATCATAACCTTTTCATTAAGATTTGAAGATAAAGGCAAAATATGTGATTCGCCACCCCTGAGTCAGAACAAAATGCTTAACGTAAATGCTAAATAGCAAATTTAGATGGAAAGGAAACCTTGGAAACCACTAAATATTTACAGAAATTTGTGCCTTTAGTTGCAAACTGTTCTCATAAGAGGTATCACTTTTGAAGCTTTATTATTATGTGCTTAGCAATGATACCACTGAAGTTTGTTGTCCTTTGGTCAGAACCAATATCTCTTCATTAGAAATGTTGAAATAAGTACTGTAAATAATTTATTCTCTTCAATAAATGTAGACAAACGACTCATATCCGGATGATGAACGATGCCTATTCACATCTCCAACCTGTACATAGGACTGGCTAGTTTCTCATCACGATGCACACACAGTACAAAAGAAACACACAAAATTCCAAAGTCTGGATTGGTCGGCAGACTTGCATGCTTCTTGGACCTTGACAGTCGTTGTTTAAACTAGACAATGAAAGAAATGCTATAAATCACACAAGGCAATGAGGCATGAAGTGTAAATGCACAAACCTCAGCTGAATAATGGTTGCACCTCCCTCAATTGCAGCTTTGACAGCATCTTCAATAGACCTGCCCCACTTTCTATTCATCCCCGAATCTGTAACAGCATATAAGAACAAATCACTTGGATCTAGGACCATCTTCTTCCTGAAATTATGAACCTTTCGGTTCAACATCAGAAAATGATCGAAAGGCCCTTGAGGTCCTTTTCCAATGCTTATATCTTTGCTGTAGTCCAAGGAGTTCTCAACAAAGCGTTTGGCAACCTGCCAAATTTTTTAAGAAACAAAAGCTCATAAATTGATGCCAAATTCTTGCATTTAATCTCCACAAATGGTCCCCTCAGATTTACTCTTCGAAGTTTCAATCTTAAATTCTAACGCTCAAGCAAATTAAGCCCCGCATCACCTTTCCCTCACAATCATCCAACCCCATTGTCTCCCGTTAATGGGTCATCAGTCCCCAACTGAGTTTTCATATTCCTCTACATCATTCCCAAAAGGAATGATAATTTATGCTATTACATAGGTCGTCTGATTTATGAGTACATTTTTCCCTTGGAACCCATTCTTATGGATTTTCATGTATTCAATTATCATAACTTATTGATATCCCTAAACAGTCCTTTCCGCTCCTCTCATTAACAACTACCTACCAAGATAGAAAGCAACTAGATATTGATCCATCTCCCTGGGACTATATTTATTCTTACATCATTTGATGCACTCCTAACCCTGTGAAAGCAAGCTTCACTTTCTCCTTTCACAAGTTCACATTTATGCCTATCACCAATATTTTAGTACAATTTGTTGACATACATCACATATGCACAAAAAGAACGGATGTATAATATCTTCTTTTTGCACATGCAGAATACACTACTACAATATTCTTCTGCTTGATACATTACAAGTATAATCATAAATCATAGTGCCCTATATGCTATAGTAGCAAGCCTTGACCAATGTACCCAACTCCCATTTGTCGACTTTAGCACACAAAAGCCCATTCGGCAGCATTTCTAAGGCATTCTTTTCTGCTTTGAAAAAGAGGTCGCAACATTGACAGAATGACTCAGCAAAAATCTCATAACATAAGCTAAAGCTGCTCAATTCTACTACTCTAGGATATCTTGTAATTTACATTTTCAAGTTGACTGTTTCATAAATAATTTTATGATGTTAGCTATTAAACCTAGTAATGATAGAGCAAAGGAAAAAGCTGTGCTGCTGCTGCCCTCTATAAATGTTAATGGGCTTGTAGCCTTCTACTAGTTGATGAGGCTTCCAGCACCCCAGTGATATAAATCAGTCAAAATTATTTGACCAAAAAAACATGCAAGTACGAACAGTGGTCTCCTAGAAATACTGGTTTCCTAAGAAGTGGCATTCCGTCCATAATTTCATAACGAAATGGAAGGAAAGTCGGAGATTCAGTAAGCATTTCTCAAGCATAATCAGTACCTGAACAGCAGGAAGCATAGAAGAACCTTTTGCCAGCTCAGCTGCTATGCATGATGCCAAAGTACATCCTGTACCATGAGTATTACGAGTTTTAACACGGGGTGCACGCAGCTCATGTATTCTTTCACCTACAAGACATACAAGAGAAAAGTATTGGTTCACAATGTAAAAGAATCACACACTTGAAAGTATAGAGAATACCAACGCAAAAGATTCTAGAATCAGACCATCAAAGAAAACATCAACAGCATCAGAAGATCCAGGAAGGTCGCCACCTTTGACAAGCACGTGTCTGTAAAGGATGTAGGTAAATAGTGAAAGCAGAAAAAAGTTCTCTTCCAGCTTAGGGAGTATTCAATCTGATTGCCTTTTCTGTATCCTGGCAATCACTGCACAGTGGTTGCAGTGAACAAGCGTTTCACTTTAAAGAAGTCCAACATATTGAAATACTGAACTTGCGCACAGCCAATTAAAAAGAAAAAGATCAATTCTATAGTGATTGCAGGAGCATCCTTTTTTCATACATAAACACCACCAACTTGCTTAGGCAAAGTTGCTAAAGTTGCACCTAAAAGGCCAAAACTCTAACAGTTAGTCAGGCAATATCTGGAAGTTCCAACTGTAAGAGGCATATCATCCTACTCGCAAGCACAGCAAATAGTCATAACCAAATTCTGATGATATAGCATTACTCAGGAGTTTCCTCAGGATTAATATTTGGGAGCAGTAAGTGTTTATCTAGTATGTATGAGATACAACAAATAATATTCAATAGACAATGAGTCTAAAGAATATGCGTATGGACATATTATCCTCAGCAAAGCAGCTAATTGTTTTGCCAAACCCTTTCAGTTCACCTCAATTTTAGTTGTTCTTCTAGAAATTATAACAGAAATTGGAAACTAAATACAGACATTTCAAAATATCAAATATATCTTGAAGAAACTAACCTTGGCCCCATTTGATGTAATAACTTCACAGCAGAATGCATGTCAGCAATTGTCTCCAGTTGCCTACCCCCAAGTAAAGCAGATGCCTCCTTCAAATTTGGGGTAACTATATCGGCAATAGGAAGAAGCTCTTCTCTGTATCAGAACCAAAATTAGTGACTTGCCAAGTTTCCTACCAGCAAATCTAGTAGCTTTGTATTCTATTTATTGCATTCTTCTGGCTAGCTATGACAGTGAAAAGAAAGAAACCCTGCCTAAAGTAGCTACCCTTACTTTTGCACAAGAACCAAACTCTTACTATATAGATTACGTCTTGTTCATGAAATTATTATCTTTTGCCTTTCTGTCAATTCATTTTTCTCTCATTCAGTCAAAAAACTAATGATCTTCTCTCCTTCCATAATCTCTGCATATTAAGACTCCTCCTCAATCTCCACCTTGACTACCTCCCTCATCTTGCTCATATCCAGTATCACAGTCTATCATCCATAAATCACATTCATGTCTTCAATCTATTTCCTTCAGCGACCTTCTCTATTCTTCCACGACCATGAAATGATGACTGTTCACAATTCTCAATCTTTGAAGCTCATTCTGATTGCAAAAATGTTAAGCATAGTGAAGATTCCTGCCACTTGGACAGAATGGAAAATAGATGAATTACGAAAGACATAATGTCAATCATCTCTCTTCCATACAACCCCCGAGATCATCCCAATCTCTTTCATGAACAGACAGGCCCTGACTCTTCTTAATTATGTGTTATATAGTACTCATGCAACGTTTGGTATTGAACATACCGAAACACGGCAAGAACAGAAGGACCGGCAAGAACATCTCCACTGGTGGACACCATTACGGGATCAACTACTAAAGCTGCCTTCAATCACACAAATTCAGTCAGCTACAATGCCAATAAACCAGTGATTGAATATATATGTTTAAGTAATTTTTATAACAGATTCATACCTTTAACTGGAAACTTGTTGAGACTGTTTCTAAGGATCCTAACTATGCCTGGTGAAGGAAGCATTCCAGTTTTAACCTATGAACATAAGTTAAAACTGGCGTTAATATCCTCATTGAACAGTAGTCTCACTTTTACGATAATATATTATAAACGAAAAAAATTCTTTCACAGTAACATGCATCATGATCAATATTGGCATTCTAGAATCCATAATGAAAGTGACATGGACCATTATTTGATAGATAGTTAAAAGTACTTTTCAATTGCAGATGTAAGTGAAAGAAGCAACCAATTACTAAAAAAATTACCTTGTGCATTCAGTCAATCCAAATATTGAGTCTAAGTCCAACATTAGATTTAGAAAACCAACTTGGAATTTGATAATTTATCATCTTCCCCACTGATAACTCGAGATTCTCTCTAAGGTAGCTTTATCTTCTCTTATTATCTTTGGCCTTTTCTCCAGTGGCTTTTCACTTTTTTCTTTTGTACAAGTGCATTAAAAGAGATTCAAGCTTCTAGGATTATGAATTTATGAAAACATATAAGAAGTGGAAATATGGCATGGCAGGATAACAGTTTTATACTGATACTTTAATATATACACACAAAATATAGCAACTGTCTTTTCTCTTCAATTCCAACTGAAAGTGAAAGTGAAAAGCTTCCTCCTCCAAGCTTTTAACAGAAAATAAACAGATGCCATAGGAAGAGCAGGGCATATGATCCCAGTAAGCTTGAAAATTTATCAAGCAGCAGAAGCAAGTAAAATTGACCAACCTACATTTAATCCTTAAGTCATCGTTTCAACCAAACATCCCCCTACCATAGTCAAGAAAAACTTGGATTCTAAATTGACACTCCACACAAAGGCCCAGAATAGTCAAGTCCCTATGTCATAACAATAAAGTTACAAAACACTTATCACAGTAAAGGAACTTCAAAAAATTACCAGCCTACAAGGACTTCTCATCCTAGCCAAAGAAAACATGAGACCACCTCAAGGATAACTCTTGCACCCCCTAAAGCCACAGGTGATTATCTTTGTCCCATAAGCAATAGCACCATCACTTGCCCTTACTCTAGTTGATAATATCTGAAGAAAACAGTTAAGTTTATCTGCCCTGGACCCAGACATCTTTCACTAGACCTAGAAACTAGAAAATTGTCAGCTTTACAGGATAATAAACTCATCCACTCGTCAACTAGCCAGCTCCCTAGCCGCTTTGTTTGTCCTCCTATGCCTGCAACACGCAAGACCTAAATTCTGCAGAGCCTCATCGCCAGAGGAGATTAATATTTCTGTCCAATTGTCCCATTCATTGAGTATCTGTTCCTCTGTCCCATTGTGTGGAAGTGAAACTCAGCGACAGGTGAGAATGATGGACATTTGAAACACTAAAAGAGCTGCCCAAGAAAATTTTAGGGAGATGCCATTTCTTCAGTGATAGCCTCAATTAAGTTCATTAGTCTTTATTTCCACACTCGCGTACTCTTCCCGGAATTCCAAGACTGCCTCTTTGTGGACACAAAAAAAGAAAAAAGACCGCCTTTCCACAAATTCAAAAGCCGAAGGAGACGGGAAAGGGGAAAAGGAAGAACACCAATTCCGAAACTTCAACCAAACCGCGGTATGCACATGAGCACTTGATATTTTGCAGCAATTCACTTTCTACTTACCACGTCGACTTGCATGTCGGAGAGCACGGACTCCAGCTGCTCCGCCACGAATTCTTCCGGCACATTGTCAACGCCCTGCAATTTCGACCCTCATCATTCAACCCAAACATCCACCAGAGAACACCGAAAAAACACCACCACCGACCTCAACAAATAAACCGTCGAAACCACAAACCTGAACTCCGACGGTATTCTGCGCGGTGACCGCAGTGATCACGGTGGAGCAATACACCCCGCGCGCCGCGCAGGCCTTGAGATCGGCCTGGATCCCCGCGCCGGCCCCGGAATCAGAGCCGGCCACCGTCAGGACGTGAGGCACCTTCGCCATCCCGGCGCCGCTCTCGCCCGCCGCCGCCACCGCCGCGGCCGCCGCCTCCATTGCTCCGAAGCTCCGAATCCGGCCGCTCCTCGAGCGCGACGAAGCAGAACCACCGCGCGACCGTCGGAGCTTCTCCGGCGAGATCGGCGACGGATGAGAAGGAGGACTCGAGCGCGAGCGGTTCTGAGAAGCATAGCATCGAGCGTCGGCATTGCAGAATCGGAGACGAAGAACCTAGAGAGAGAGAGAGAGAGAATCACCTTGTGGAGGTTGAAGAAGACGGTGCAGGAGAGAGTTGCAGAGAAAGCCATGTAAGAGAGAGAGAGAGAGAGAGAGAGAGAGAGAGAGATCGATGGGGAGTGATAAGCGAGATATTTTGTGACCGGCGGTCACCGGAGGCCCGTGACCGGCGCGCCTCATTGGTCAACGCTTTATTGAAATGAAGTCAACGTGCCACGGGAAAAGCACAGATAATTTAAAATAAAAAGAATGAGGGAAAAATTGGGTCAATCTATCCATATTTGAGAAAAAACTTTTTGAAAGTTGGTCCCAGAACCATCCATTCCGCAACTGGACTCTTCAATTCCAATCGATCCAAAATCTCCAAAAGCAAATTGGAGACATTAAAAACTCGCTATTGATATTTACCTTCATCTTTCGTTATAGGTCTATGTGGATACTAATAAATCCGCTAGAAAAGAAAGAGATAAAGAGAGTTACTTACTACGAAAAATAAGGTCATTCTGATTCCCACAGTCGGTTTACCAAGGAATTAAAGACTTCAATAAATCTGCTAGCCTTGTTTTAAGCATCAATTATCATGAGTCATTTTTTAAATTTCAATTCAATCTTCTCAATCACTTAGGTTGAACTTGAGTCCCAATCCTAGAAGCCGAGACTCAATGATTGCACTCGAGTCCTTGGTAACGAGAGGTGGGCCTCCTCCCGTGTTGTCCTTGGTGCCCGAGCCTAAGATCCCAATGTTGAAAAACAAAGGATGCGCATGAAACACCTGTTTATTTTTTGTTCCTGGAACGCAAACAAAAAGTGTTTCTGCTCCTAAGATTTTTGAACAAAAGAACGTGTTTGGTAAGTGTAAAAAAAAAAAAGCTGTTCTTAGAATAAAAAAAAAAAACATATTTGGTAATCGCAAATCGAATTTCTTTTCTTTCAGAATAAAAAAAAAAAAACGTTTGTAAACGACAAAAAAAATTTCTGTTTTTTTTTTTTAAATTTTTTTAATAAAGTTTAAAATTGATATTGAATTCTTATTCTTATGAAATGCTCATTAATTTTATTTTGTTCATGGTTAGTGAAGACAAACATTTTTAGCATGATCATATGGCATATTTCGTAGAAAATTTTGTAATTAAAATTTCTATCAGATTTTTTCAAGTACATTTTTTTATTTTTTAGTTTTAAAGCATATAAACTTGATATTGATTTCTTTTACCAAAAAAAAAAAAAAAAACTTGATAAACTTGATATTGATTTCTCATTCTAATTAAATGCTTATAAATTTATTTTTTGAAAAATGGGGTGTGAAATGAAAAATATTTTCAACATGCTCATATGTGCTCCCTTAAACGAAAATTTCATACATCTCAACATGAACCTTTCCATACATGACATCACAATAATGAAGTAATATAGTTCATTGTTCAACTGCATCACAGTGAATACGTAAAAGCAATATTACAAAAGTCAACAAATCTCATTCATATTGTGATCATTTGCCATTTTATTTGCAATTCTTATCCTAAGGCTGTTTATCCCAGATGACTGCTCAGCCGATGTATCATCTGCAACTTCCTCTCCTGTAGGTCCAAATGGATACTCCGGATCTCCATACATGGAAAAATTTCTGTTCGTCCTATCTTGATCACGAATGTAATTATGAAAAGCACAACATGCAATTACAACAAGTGCTTGCTTCCGAATTGTAAATGGAGGCATATGTCTCAAAATGGTGAAGCGATTTTTTAATGCCCCAAATGACCTCTCAATTACATTTCTTAGTGAAGAGTGCTTATAGTTGAATAACTCTTTTGCTGTTCTTGGCCATCTCCCACTCCCCTCTATATTCGCCGAGATGATACCGTTCCCTTCTAAAAGGAGTTAAAAATCCCGGAAGTGTTGCATAACCGGAATCTGCCACGTAGTATTTCCTATAACATGATATATAAAAATTTGTTATGATATTAAACCATAATATAATCACAAATGTCAATATAAATAAAGTAAATACCGGGTGGTGGTCGGGGAAATTGTAATTGAGGAGTTTCGAGTGCTGCCGAAAGCACTCGACAATCATTGGCAGATCATTCCCATCCAGCATACACGTAAGTAAATTTCATATCAAATGAGCAAACACACAACACGTTCTGTGTGGTAGTCCCTCTCCTGCCTCTAAATTGAACCTGCTGAGACACCGGGATAATAGCATTTATATGGGTGTCATCCAAAGCACCTACGCAGTCCTGTCAATTTAATACCAATCTAAGATTATAAAAGATTATGAAGTACATGTATTTGATGGTATAAAGTTGATATAGAAATCATACCTTGAAGTAGCGCTTATGACTAGGATCCATAAGAATTTCTTGAGGGATGACATCAAAGGACGGTGGTTTGATTATCTCTTTTGAAAGTTTGATAATTGCTTTCAACACTTTGCTGAAATACTTGCTGATCGTTTCTCCAGAATGTTGAAATCTCTCACATAAAATTCTATTTGAGCTACCATGACAAACCATAGATAAGAATATCCCAACTTGTTCGTCTATTCTAATATATCGACTATCTTTTAACCAACCTCTTACTCTCATCAAATCACATAAATTCAGAAAAACATACCTCTCCATCCTGAAGGCTTCATATATCCTATCTGAATGTCTAGTAATAATCTCTCTTATCCATTCGGATCCTAATAATTTGCTGTCCCTAATTGGTTCTATTGTATGCACGGACGCGTCAATGGCAACCGTGCACAACCATACTAGCAATACGGTCAGATCATCCTCATCCAAGAATTGTTGAACTTGTTCTACCTCTTCACTACATATACTACCGGATCCCTCTTCCATAGTACCTATATCATCACAAAAATATAAAAAACATCAATAACATAAGTCATAGTCCTAATTGAAGATGCCATTACATATAATTAAGAAGAGTCTCAACATTTAAAACGACATATTAAAAGATAACATAAGTTATACAATCTCTACGTTACCCCACTCAATTCATAAATCTACTAAAAATGATAAAGAAGTCCAATTCTCCTTTCAGGTGTGGATTTAATGAAAGCCACCCTCCATGAGGCACTATCGCATGCCTGATCAACTGCTTTATTATAAAGATCTTGATCTATCTCAGGCATAGTAAGCAGAATATCCATCACAGCAGCGACGGAGAAAGGATCCTCAGGTGATGGCATAACCCCAGAGGTCGCAGAGGCACTACCAGATTGACTGGACTTAACTTTCAAAAAGTCTTGGATAGCTTTGCAAGTGTCATCAATACTGTTTTGGGTACTCCTCCTTCTCCTCTTAGTAGTTGGAGTCCTATCCAATTTGTGCTTTCCACGAGCTGAAGTTCCAGCATCTTCTGGTGTAAAGACTCTCTCATCAGTATGGTGATCACCGAAGTCATCTGTATGGCCACCACTAGCATCACCATAGGCATTGCCACCACTGTTGTCACCATATGCATTGTAACCACTGTTGTCAGCACCTACATTGACATCACCAGTGTCATCTTCCTTCGACCCCGGCCTATCTTCAACATTTGCAATGCCATATTCCCCAGTAGCATATGTACCACCAAATACAATACATAGCTCGGGATATTGGGGAAATCCATCATTCCTAAATTTTGCCCACTCTACATTCTCCTACAATTTTGACAATAACGACATTTGAGGTATATAATCATACATTTTAAAATTAATATACATAATGACATCAAAATGACCAAAAAGTTAAAAAAAATATACCTTGATGTGATCTTCCCATATGCTTGGATCGTCGACAGAAACTCTTTTATTGACATTATCCCAACCGAATCCAGACTAAGACATAAGTTTTTGAAAACTGCTATACGGTTTTCTTAGTTTGTTTAGCTTGTTCCGCATCTGAACCATGCTATATTGGCATCCTATTTGTCTCACAAATTCAATATGTATATTCCTCCACCCTGCTTTGTTGAAAGTAGAAGTGGTCCGATTTCCCTTTTTGACCTCATTCACCAACAAACCAATAAATATATTGGTTACAGACTCGGTCCACTTCGCATTGCATGTCTGTCTCTCAAATGCCATTTAATCTTTCATCGGTTGAGCAACATATGAGTTATGAGTTAAATCAATAACATAATATTATATATGCCAAACACAAAATCATTCTCAAGAGATGCAAGCCAAGAAGACTATATAATGACAAAACTGAAAATTGTTGAACTAACTTGTGTAAAACAGATCATAAGTTGCATTTTCAGCTACAAGAAGTACATAGTAATGCTACATATAGAATGCACCATGAAATTCAGCCAACACAAGGCAGCATTACCCTTGGTTATACCTTCTTACGATGCCGCACAACCACGCTGCACCCCAACTTCGGCTGGATCTCCCCCTTGGTGGTGAAATCGTCGTTGAACGCCCTCGCCACGTGCTTCACCAGCCTGTCCATTCCACATCACCATGAGCAACAAAATAACAATCAAAGGAAACCACATCACTAGCCTATCCATTCAACATCACCAGCCTGTCCACCTCGCTAGAGCTGCTGCTCGAGCAGCTGCAGCTCGCTGGAGCTGCTGCTCGAGGAGCGAGGCTCGAGCTGCAGCTCGTTCGAGCCTCGCTCATTGGAGCTGCAGCTACTCGAGCTGCAGCAGCTGCTGCTGTTGCTACTGCTCCAGATGTTGCTCCAGCAGCTGCAGCTCGAGCGAGCTACTACTGCTCGAGCTGCTGCTGCTCCAGATGCTGCTCCAGCAACTGCAACTCGATCGAGCCTCGCTCGAGCTGCAGCTTGCTGGAGCTGCTGCTCGCTCGAGATGCTGCTCGAGCAGCTGCAGTTCGCTGGAGCTACTACTCGAGCGAGCTGCGGCTCAAGCTCGAGCTGCAGCTCGAGCTCGCTCTCGAGCGAGCGTTGCTCCCCCTTCGGCGCGGCAGATCTGGGCGAGCAACCCTCGCTCAAGGCTCGAGCAAGCCGTCCCAGATCTGTCGCGCCGAAGGGGGAGCAATGCTGACCGGAGAAGGAGGAGCGCCGAAGGGGGAGCAACCAAAAACGTACCTGGAGTCGCCGGAGTGAGGAGTCGCCGGAGATTCAGCCGAGTGGGAGCCGCCGAAGAGATGGGAGAGACGCCGGAAAAGGGAGAGCACGAGAACGAAGCTTCAGCCGACGAGAGCCACGAGCATGCACGAAGGAGAAGAGCTTCAGCCGGTGTTCTTCCTTTGTTCCGATTTTGTTTTTTTTGTTCTTTTCGTTTTTGTTCTTTTGTGCCTTCCAAGAAGTGTTTCTTTTCAAAAGAAACGACTTTTTTATGTTTCTTTTTTTCTGTTCTTATTTTGTTCTAACAAACAAACAAAAAAAGAACATAAATGCAACTAAACGCGTTGTCTTTTTTTTTTGTTCCCGAACAAAATCCGTACAGAAAGTGTTTCGAAACGTTTCTAAGAAACGTTTCCATGCACGCCCAAAGTTACTTAGAAAAGAACAATAAAAACCGCTTTATGTGCTTACTTCTTTGCTAGCCAATTGGAAGTTTGTAACCTTTTGAGTTTCTGAAAAAAAAAAAAAAAAATGCAATGCCCTTTAAGGAAAATGACTTGACTTGTTTAATTTCTCGAATGAACTTTCAAATTCGAGCTAAAATTGATTTTTTTTTTGGGGTAAAATTGAGCTAAAATTGATTTCTTTGTACTTGTTTGCAGAAAACTCGTGTTTTTATTAATGGGGTGGATCGAGCCTGAAGGTGGGATGTAGTGTTTGGTAAAAGATTATTGGACCACTTTGTATTGACAAAGTCCAAAGCCCAAGGCCAGCACTCTTTGCTTCAGCTTTGGAGCATCTTTCAAAGGCTCTCTCCAAGTATTAGGGCGCGTTTAGCAACGATTCTGTTCCTGGGAGCTGATTCTGACTAGAAATGATTATTTTTTATTCTGTTCCCGGGAACTGATTCTGAGTAAAAAAGCGCGTTTGATAACTGTTCAAAATTTTTTATTCTGGAATAGAATTGCGTTTGGTACCGTATTAATTGATTTTGATTTTTAAAATTAATTTCTTTTGATTTTTAAATAAATTCTTTACTTTTTTACTTTTTTTCTTTTCTTTTTTTTTTTTTTTTTCTTTTTCCTATTCTTCTTCTTCTTCTTCTTCTTCATTTGGCCGGTCGCTGGACCGGCGACCGGCCAAACGAGGGCCGGCGACGCTCACCGAAGCGTCGCCGGCCCTTGGCGAGGTCGGCCTTCGTCGGCCGGGCCTCGCCGGCAGCTGAGCGAGGCTCGCCCAGCCCCGCCGAGGCTCGCCAGTGGCCAGGCTGGCCTTGCCCAGCCTCGGCGAGGCCAGCTTGGCCACTGGCAGGGTTGGGCGAGCCTCGCCGATCGCTAGGCGAGCCTCACCGACAGCTGGGCGAGGCTCGCCCAGCCACCGGCGAGGCTCGACCTCGCTCGATCTAGTGAGGCCGAGCCTCGCCCAGCTGCCGACGAGGCTCGCCGGTGGCTGGGCTTGCCTCCGGCGAGCTCGCCGAACCTCGCCCTAGCCTGGCGAGCCTCCGGCGACCTCATTGGACCGGCGACCGGCGGGCGGCGGCGGCGGCGGCGGGCAATGGCGGCGGCGGCGGCGGGCGATGGCGAACGGCAACCGAGATGATGAAAGAGAAGAACGAGGGTTTTATGTTTTGATTCTTTTTCTGATTCTCGGACGTAGAATCAATTTTTTTTTTTTAATTTTCAAATCTTGTCCAAAATCGTTCCCGGAACAAAAATTTTACCAAACGCGATTCTCGTCCCAAATTGATTCTGGAAACAAAAAATCAAAATCTGGCACTATTTGGCACGTTGCCAAACAGGCCCTTAATGAACTTTTTCAATTCCCTTTTTTGCCATTTGAATTGAAACTTACTAAAAAGTTTCTGCTTCAACCCTCCAAATGCCCCTGGGGCATTGCAAACTCAAGTCAGCTATGCACTATTTCAGATCATGGCCTCAGGTCTCATCCGCAACGTCCTGTCACCGCCTAAGTGGCCATTGTGTTGGTCATCGAAGTCACCATCGAATGCCCATGATTAGACATGTATTAGAGATGTTGCGATTGAGATAGAGAGAGATTGGTTTGGCAATGGTTGTTGCCATCATCAAGCACCAGCCTACAAGGGTCACCTAAGTTCACGTGATCTCGACGAGACGGTGCCGTGGTCTAGTGACCCTGGGCGACCCAATTGCTGACGTAAGACATTCCAAGCAAGGCAGGTATCTGTCTTGCGTGGGCTCAAGTGATGTCGAAGTCACGCTACCATGCAGTGCCCTTAGAGAGGTCACAAGGCCATGACATCCCCCATCGCCTCCGGCCACTTTCTTGCCCTTTCGAGCCTTCTCGAGCTTGACCTATTGCTTCTGTTTTGTATTTTCGGCCTTTGTGTTTTCTTAGTTCTCTTACTGTCTTTTGTTTGGCAGGTTCAAGAGGACTAGTCAATCATTTTTCAAGGAATCAACGGGTCTTTCTAGATAAATCACTTATAAGGGCCCGTTTCAATCCCCTTATAAAACTTTTAAAAAATAATATAAATGATCTATGAACTTTAACTTGTCTTTGAATTTATAATTTGTTAAATGTAGTTTCTGAGCTATAGCTCAATTTATAATGTGATCCCGAATTTTTAACTTACTTGATTTGGTACCCAAACTTTTGGCATATATTGAAGTGATTTTCGATATTGTCCCCAAACTTGAATTAATAAAAGATAACATTGAACTTTGTCATATAATTTAACTACTAAGTTAAAGACGTACCAAAAGTTCATGGATCACATTAAATAAATTAAAGTTCTAAGATAACAATGCACATTTTACCAAAGTTTAGAGATCATTTGTCATGTAATCTCTAAAAATTTCATCATTGCCTATACATTGCAGGATTTCAGCGGAATTCACTTCTATACTACAACGGAAATTGGAAAACCATTCACTGTGCTATCACGGTCAATTACATCAAATCCTTATAATATGGAAATGTATAAATCCAAGTTTTTGTCCTTTACCAAAATCAACAATTCAATCAATCGAAAGATTTGAATTGCAATTCTATCGTGCATCAATCATCTAAAGGTTGTCCCACAACGAGAATTTGAAAAACTTTGAATCAACGTCCTTAGTCTACATCCAAATTCCAAAAGTCGATGGTTTTCCAAATGCATCCGAGTCCTTGGCCACCAAAGATCTACCTTCAAGCATACAACACGGTCGACATCGGCGGTCGAAGTCGAGTCAAATCCCAAAAAAAGGGATACCCACTTCGTAAAAGCTGAATTTAAATATAAATTTCCACGAATTAGGAAAACAAATCAAAGTATTTTTCGAGAGATCATTTTCTGGGAAACCAAAAGGAATTTGAGAAACGGATTTCCAGCGTCAAGACAATGGCAGGAACAATCCACGGGGCGAATCTGGCGTGATGGTGGCTCAGAACGAGAAATCTGGCGTTAAAACGTGCTCGAAAAGGCCCCAAAACGAATAGGAATCGGTTTCGAACACAACGATCAAGACGTGTTCCTGAAATCAGGTCCACGCCAGGCCGAAAGAACAGCTATCTAGAGAAGCTTTGTCCGAAACCAGAATCCATTGGTCCATTCGACATGGACAAGGTAGGCTCCATTCGTGAGAAACTCTGTTGGAGCTTCACCCTTTCTTCATTCTTCAGTGAGATTCAGTTTAGGAAAGAAAACATCTGGTAATTCAGAATCTTGTATCGGGATGGTTGTTTTGCCTTCCCTTCCTTGCTGTCTTGTGAATATAGACAAACGAATTGGATAAAATAGTTAGAAGGAAGGAAAGGATCGGTCACCAGATTTACGTAATTCAGTTTGAGTATCGGAACTTATGTCCACGGAAAGAACAACGTGGAATTCCACTATAGAAACAAGCGATACAACAAAAATTACAATCACTCATATACTCATAGACTCTCTCAATTTTTGACCCCCAATTATACTCAAAAACTCATGCAGTATTTTTATTGAAATCTCATTTGAAGAATTACACAAATTTTACTCAAAAGAATTTAACTGGTTAAATTATTCCGGTGTAATTACAACGAGAAAATCTCCTCACGAGAAGTACTCTTTCTTCTCTTGGCCATCAAATGGAACTTGGTGCCCTTTGGGGGAACTTGGCGCACTCCTTAATGTTGGACGTCTCTCTCTTTTATAATGCAAAAGAGAGTCTCAATCATTCAATGACCATGACCATTGAATAATCATTATTGCACTTCATGATGCTCACATGGGAAAGAGACATCTTGTATGTTGGCCTTTCTTCTTAAAGTTCAGAAAGTCCACCTTGCATTTATTAAGATGCATATGGAAGCTTCAGTCGAAATGTCCGACTATTTAATTTGATTCACCTATCTATATTCTCAACATTGTCGATCGATCATGTAGCATACGACCAATTGTCAGCGCCAATGTCGACTATCAACACCACCACCTGTCGTCTTTGCAAGTTTCGACCGTTATCCCACCATTGCCGGTCACCAAAACTAGTTAGGGGCCGTTTGTTTAAATTTGTTTATGTTCCCTGGAATACAAATTTTTGTTTTCTTATTCCTAACAAAAAAAGAATGTAAACGCATTTGTTTATACTTTTGTTCTCGGAACAAAAATCTTTTTTTTTTCTTGTTAGAATGATTTGTAATGTAAACAAGCAGTAAAAACTTATTTCTTTCTAACAATTTCGAGAAACACTTCTTCTTCTTTTCTCCTTTTTCTTCTTCTTTTTTCTTTGGCCGGTCGCCAGCCTTGGCCATGGCCGTCGAGAGTCGGCGACCTCGCCGAAGCATCACCGGCCCTTGGCGAGGCCAAGTTTGCCCAGCCACCAAAGAGGTCGAACCTCATCGGGCCATTGCCTGGTCTGCGTCGCCTAGCGGTGGCCTAGCGAGGCCAAGCCTCGCCGTGGCGGGCAAGGCCGTCACCAAAAGGAAGAAAGAAAAAAATAAAAAGAAAAAAGGAAATAAAAATTAAAAAATTAAAAAATATATACAAGTTTACCAAACGTGTTTCTTTTTTTTTTATTCCAGAACAGAAATTTTGTGTAGTTACTAAACGCATTCTTCTACTAAAAAATTGTTCCTCGGAATAGAAATAACTTTTTCTATTTCTGTTATTTTTGTTCTCAGAAACAATTTTTGAACAGAAACATTACCAAACGCACTCTTAGCTACTTTAGTCACTATAGGACATCAATGGTCGATTGATCCTTTATCACACTCATTTGGCCTTAAATGCCAATAACTGTTAATGACTTTCAAATGTTATTCGAGGAAAGATGTCTTCTCATGAGTATGAACATAGAGACTTCACTTGGAGACCCATCAAATTCAAACCTCCTTCATATCCTACCATAAAAATTTGTTAGGACCGTTACTAACCATCCTAAAAGGTTTGGTCTTTAGATAAAAGCATGGTTCAATATTTAAATACCCTAACATCCATGCACCGGTTAAGTCCAAACATTTGATCCTGACGCCAAAACGGTTTGGGCGCACTTTGTAATATGGTATTCTCCAATACCCCAGTTAACCACACCAAGCCCGGGTTTCAATGAAAACTACCTTCTTAGGAGCATCCACATCTTGAGAAATGAGAAGTCATTTTGCATCTTTAAGTCAATTTAGCGTATCAACTTATACTTCGACAATTAGCTATTATATGAATTCACACTTCAAATGGGTGATCTTTTTGCTCAAATGTTCCTGTGAAAGGTTCTAGCAGTTCTTCAAGGTCTCTACCATTGCGAAATGCATGACTCATGAAGTAAGACCTCATTCCCTTTCCTTATAATTCTATCTTAATATCACATACTAATTTTCTCATCAAGTACCCGATTTTATTTCGAATTACAAGTTCGACCAGATTATATATGTGTTGAAGATGCAAAAAGTAACTTATGAGAAATCATGGGGCATAAATATAATTCCCTAAAAGTTTAGGGGTGGTCCTCCTGACCCGCTGGATCTGTCCTTAAAGGATATGATATGTCTGGTTGGAACAAGACCATAAAGATAAATTTGCTCAAAAGCAAAGTACTAAAAAAAGGGTGCTCGGTTGGGCTCTAAGCCAAAGAACTCCTTTGAATCATTTTTGTCAGATGGTTTACTTTAGAATTTGCAAATTCTATATTTTTTAGATTCATTATATTTTATTTTCTTATCTTGACTTACTTCCTGTTTAACTTTCGGTCTCAATTTTTTATTGACACCATCTCTTTCTAACATTAGTAACTCAACAGACACCATGAATGCAAGATAGAGATAGTTACAAGACAAGCCCCAAAACTTGTTAGCTCTTCAGAATATTTTATTTCTTTTATTTAAGTTATAAAATTTGAAATTTCGATGCACTTTGAACCATTCTTTCCATCGACCAAAAGACTCAAATTTCAAACTTTAGGACTAAAATTGTATGAATCGAAAGTTTTAAGATTTAACTGCACAAAATGGACGAGTTTTAGGGTTTACCCTGCAATTATCCCATGCCAAATATGTGACAAAATAAAAATATGTGAACATATAAATATGATTCTAACACTTGTTCTCGAGAAATTTATTTCTTTAATATATGCCATTTTGTTAAAGTCGCTTTCATATGAACAACAAAGCCCATCTTTTTTGGAAGTCTCCAGTAATTCGGCGATTGAGCTCAAATTTTTTATTATACTCAAATCCCATTCTGGATAATCCCTTATATTCTTGCTAGCACTATCTGCCAGCAACTTGGGCAAAACTGTGGTACTAAAATTCCATTTTGACTAATGTTCTTTCTCCTCCAGACAAAAGAGCTGTACAAACGTGGTGACTCTTTGATGTTACATTGTTGTAATGTTGTGTAGGATTCCTTCATGCGTCCATCATAGAGAGAGAGAGAGAGAGAGAGAGAGAGAGAAAGAGAGAGAGAGAGATCATGGTCCTAGTTGCAGACAAGGCCAAAACATTGCTGATTGCAGGCCAAATTCTAATTGCAAATCTTATCCACAGAGCACATCAAGTCATTCAGGCTTGCGGGTGCTTCTATATTGCATGCACCTTCCTGCAACTCCCCCTTTTCTTTTGGCAGGGCCACAACAAAAGTTTGGAACAGAGGACCACCACCACCTTCTCTCTCTTCCACACACACACAACAGAATCATCAATCACATTTGCAAAATCTTGCTCCTCTTTCATTCTTTCTGCTTCTCCACCACATTAAACATTATTGCAAAGCCACACCCACCTTCCCTCTTCTTCCCACAATCAAAACATTAAACCAAACAATCTCCTCCTCTCCTCCTCCTCCTCTCTTCTTCCTCTTGAACACTTGCAAATGGAGCTGAAGTTTTCTTCAGGCAATGTTCAAACGAAGGAGGATCCCACCAGAGCAAGAAACATCACAGGAGCAGACATGAGCACCATGAAGATGGGGAGGACTCAAGTTCAACAACTCCCTCAGCTTGAAGAACCTCTCCAAGCTCATCCTCCCCCGCTCGGCTCTTCAACTGATAACCAGAACCAGATCGAGTCCCGAGGATGGGTCGCCTCTCCCATGGACTCAAGATACAGGTACTCCAGATTATTAGAATCTCTTCAATCATTGGAAAAGCAAAAACTGTAGCTGCATACATACTCATATGCATTTCCAAGACCGGCCACGAGGTCCATTGAGAAACGTACATCTCGATCAGATTTGTGTAGTTCTTGAACTGTGCAGGTGTTGGGAGACGTTCATGGTCGTGCTGGTTTTCTACTCAGCGTGGGTGTTTCCATTCGAGGTCGCATTCCTCGACTCGTCGCCGAACAGAGGGCTGTACATCGCGGACAACGTGGTGGACGCCTTCTTCGCGGTCGACATCATCCTGACTTTCTTCGTCGCCTACATCGACCCGCGGACTCAGCTCCTCGTCCGCGACTCCAGAAGGATCGCCACCAGGTACCCTACCGTACCCCAAAGATTTTCATCTGTACATCAAGTTGAATTATCATTAGCATAGTAGTCGAGGATTCGACTTGTCTGTGTGGACTGATACGTGACACGCATTTGATTCTCCACTCGACTGAGTGCAAACGGATCTTACGTTTTGGTTCCTGCAATCGGGCGGGTCCAACTCGGAAATCGACCTGATCGGTTCAGTTCCAAGCCTATCTATCTCCAAGAAATCGATCTGCTAACTGGTTTCAGAATAACTAGAAACTAGCCTAGGAGCTATGCTCATTTAATCATCCCATTTGAAATACTTGATAATCAGTGAGCTCACCTATTAAGGTGGGCTATTTCATAATTAAAAAGTACATATATTTGATTCTCATTGTTGCATTATTAAATACTTCATGGCACTTGCTCTAAGGGGCAAGATCAGGTGGTTTGAAATGATTTACCTGTCGCCCTTAGATACTGTAAGCATGTTGGACACGGGGACGAATTTAGGAACTCCAATGATTGATACAAGTTCGAGTGCCAAAGTTCGGCATTAGTCTATGCAAAGAAATACAGATATGGTCAAGGATTTAAAGTTCCCAGACAACCCTAGTTGGTCCTACCCCCCCAGCCGCACCTTTCATCAAATAATTGAACTTCATAATTCAAATCCTCTGATTACGCTACAAAAGCAACAGGCACAGGACGTGTCGCATGCACAATCCATAGCGTGGAAATTTATGCGGTTTGATCAATATGAAATTACTTTTTCTCGGGTCGTTCTTATGAAGTGTCTAATCTCACATAAAGCAACTTTAAATGTCGGTTTTAACTTTAGGATAGAATAAAGCCTAATGAGATTTTGATGATCTTTGGACTAAATGGCCAACCCAACAGGTGTACGGACGGAAATGGTCGGGCCCGCTTCATTGTGGGATCTTCCACTCCACCACTACACCCTCAAAAGTGGGATGAGTATATTGGACCAACTTAATTGGATATGGCTTGGACCAAACCGGACCAACTGGTTTGATTCGACTCCCAAGAGCATTGATTTGATTCTCAATTCCACAAAAATGGAATTGGTGATTTCCAATTTGATTCCCGATTCGAGTAGGAACCGAATTGAACCAGACCAACTCTTTTTATAATTTTTTTTTTATTTCTTAATAACACCAATAAACCCTAAAATAGTAACAACTTTGGTATTTTTTTTTATTTTTTATTTTAAATTTTCTTGCTAAGTGATTGGTTTTGTTAGACCAAACTAGATTGGTTAGTTCGGTCCGATTCCCAGTCTCAGGATTGTCCGATTTGATCCCTAGTCCCAAAATCTAGGAACCAAACCTCCCAGTCCGATTCTTGATTCCTAGATGGGACCGGACCAAACCGGGAACCGATCTTTGATCCAAAACCTAACTTTAGACATCAAATTATCAACATGATTTTACCACCTATTGAATAGACAACAATAATAATGATAGTGCAAGAAATTAAGATAGTATTAATCTTATTGTTCCTCAGGATAATGTAATCTGTTCGACATGATCGAGCTAAATATTCCCGGAATTTGCTCGAATCAACAGAAGATATGGTCCAGTGATGATTCTGATTCTGGGTGAGGTATGGCTTGTGCACAGGTATCTGTCAACGTGGTTCTTGATGGACGTGGCTTCGACGTTGCCGTTTGAGGCGTTGGGCTACTTGTTCTCCGGCAAGCCCAAGGTGGTCCTCTCCTGCTCCCTTCTCGGCATCCTCCGGTTCTGGCGTCTCCGCCGCGTCAAGCAGCTCTTCACCAGGTTCTTGCTCATCCAACCTCGTTCACCACAGAAAGCTCTCTTCAAGGAATTCACTGTAACTTCTGTTGCTGTCATGTGTTTTCTGCAGGCTGGAGAAGGACATCAGGTTCAACTATTTCTGGGTCCGTTGCACTCGGCTTCTTTTGGTACGTCGATGTATATAATAAGGCTGCTATGAACTCATTTATAGGCGATGTGGCGTGAGAGTCATGTTCTGGTAAAACGTCATCCGTGGTCCCTAAAGTTCGGCAAATTCTTGCAATTCGATCCATGTTATTTGAAAGACTACTTCATGTTTGATCGATTTTCGGGTTAGTAGCTTTCATTTGCCTTGAATAGGATCCACAGTTTAGATATCTGAAGAGGATTGGTTTGATCTAGTCGCATGAGTCGGATTGATACTAAACTTTTGCCATGCGCGTGTGCGGTCTTAGGTGACGCTGTTTCTGGCGCACTGCGCCAGCTGCCTTTGCTACTTGCTGGCCGATAGATACCCGCACCAAGGCAAGACATGGCTCGGGGCCGTGAATCCGAACTTCCGGGAGACCAGCCTCTGGATCCGCTACATCTCGGCCCTCTACTGGTCCGTCACCACCATGACCACCGTTGGCTACGGCGACCTCCACGCTGTCAACACTGTCGAGATGATCTTCATCATCTTCTACATGCTCTTCAACCTCGGCCTGACTGCTTACTTGATTGGCAACATGACCAACCTCGTCGTCGAAGGAACCTGTCGCACCATGGAATTTGTAAGCACAACCACATTGATCAGTATATGCATGGCACCATGTTTATATAGTTGTCTACATTAGTCCTGTTTGGTTAAAATGATTGCAGATTTAAGCAAGTTAAAGGATCCATTTTGGTATGCCGAGGAGATTGATGTTTGCGTGATTTGGTTTTGGTATGTGATGCAGCGAAACAGCATCGAGGCAGCGAACAATTTCGTGTGCCGGAATCGGTTGCCACCAAGGCTGAAGGAGCAGATTTTGGCTTACATGTGCTTGAGGTTCAAGGCGGAGAGCTTAAACCAGCATCAATTGATAGAGCAGTTGCCGAAATCGATCTGCAAGAGCATTTGCCAGCATCTGTTCTTGCCGACCGTGGAGACGGTCTATCTGTTCAAGGGCGTTTCTCGCGAAACCCTCCTGCTCCTGGTACGTCGCTTCATATTTACATGAGAGTCAAAAATCACAAAATATAATCTCGTAAGGCATGTGAAGCCTATGGTCTATGTAAAAATCTAGTTACTAGACACGCAGAAATTTAGTCCTAGCCATCCATGAACTTTGGTTACTCAGGACACGAAATCAGTGAAATTTTTCTGTTCTTTTGCTGCATGCCAATTGCCCTGAAAATCTAATGTCATCGGGGTAGGTGGCCAAGATGAAGGCCGAATATCTGCCGCCAAGAGAGGACGTCATTATGCAGAACGAAGCGCCTGATGATGTCTATATCATCGTGTCCGGCGAGGTCGAAATATTCAACTGTGAAACGGAGAAAGAGCAGGTCGCCGGGGCTTTGCAGTCTGGGGACATATTTGGAGAAGTCGGCACGCTCTGTTGCCGGCCTCAGGACCATACTTACCGGACCAAGTCCCTCTCCCAACTGCTGAGGCTGAAAAGGAATGATCTCATAGAAGCTATGCACACCCAACACAACGACAACATAACCGTGATCAAGAATTTTCTACAGGTTCACCGCTAGCATTAGACACAGTTCGTGTTTCATCTGTTAAACCATCCGAGGCTTATGTTTTAACACTATGCGACGCAGCATCACAAGGAGCTTAAGGATCTTTGCATAGAAGACTTCTTCACGGAGGCAGGACACGAGCATGACGACCTCCACTTGTTGACCGTGGCGAGTACCGGTAATGCTGCTATCCTCGAGAAGCTTCTCAAGGCGAAGTTGGACCCCGACGTCGGGAATTTAGAAGGGAAGACCTCGCTGGTACGTCTTCCTTAATCTCCGACCGATTCTTGTTTTCATTTGTACAACATATGCTCCGGTTTGGATTGAATAATGATTGCGTCACAGTTGATTCCCGATCTGGATTGCTGCTTCAGCGTAGACATTATCCGTTTCGGTTTGTCTGTAAATGGAAGTAAACTTAGAATGTTCAAACGTGTCAATTTACAAGTTCACTGCTCATTTGATTCTTTAGAAATGTGAATGTTCTAAAAGTTGTTTGTTGCTTTTATGACTTTGCATCAGCACATTGCAGCATCACTGGGCCATGAGGACTGTGTCTGGCTACTGCTAAAAAATGGATGCAACATGCATTTACGAGGTAACGCGTTATCGCCTCGCAACCTTGCCGACTATCATAGATATATGTGCTCCTTATATCCTTAATGCCCTGCACGACAGACCGGAATGGCAACAATGCGCTGTGGCACGCGATATCGTCAAAGCAGCACTCAATCTTCCGAGTCCTGTACAGCTGTGCCGCCTCTTCTGACCCTTGCACAGCCGGCGACCTCCTATGCACTGCAGCAAAAAGGAATGATCTCGAGGTGATGAAGGAGCTCTTGAACCACGGATTGAACATCGACTCCATGAATCACCAAGGCTTCACGGCTCTCCAGATCGCCATGGCTGAGAACCATGAAGACATGGTGAATCTACTCGTGATGAATGGCGCGAATGTTGCCGACTCAAACTTGCCTGATTTTCCTCCGGAAGCATTGAACGAAATGCTGAGCAGGAGAGAGACGGGGCACCGCATTGCGGTGCCAGATGGTGCCACATTGCAGGATATGCCAATGAGAATGCACGAAGTTGAGCGAGAACTGACTCAGGAGAAATCGGACAAGGCGATTTGTGCGAGGGTGAGCATTTACAGAGGCCATCCAGTGGCAAGAAGAGAGAACCGTTGCGCCGAGGCGGGAGGCTCATCCGATTGCCGGGTTCCATTGAGGATCTCAAGAGCATTGCAGGTGCATTCTCGTTCTTTCCTTCCACTCCCCTCTGAGTACGGATCATCTACTCGGTTTGTTCAAAAATGAAAATGTCCAAAAGTCTTGAGTCTCCATTAGTCTGCTAGGAGTATCATCAAGAACTCTTTTGTTTTCGCAGGTAAGAAGCTCGGTTTCGATGCAACAAACACCATTATAGTGGATGAAGAAGGTGCAGAGATCGACTGCATCGAAGTTATTCGAGACAACGACAAGCTTTTCATGGTCGAAGATTCGAATTATTAGTCTCATTCCATGCTTCGGTCTGCTCTTCGCTTTATTAGGACGTTCAAGTATCATCAAGTAATTCCCATCAATCCTCTTCCCGGAAGAGTTTTCTCTTCTTCTTCATCGTGTTGTGGTGAGGGATCTGATTCTTGAACTTGCCAATAATGTTATGTATTAATTCAAAGAGAGAGATGCTGGGGAAAATGTGTACTGAATCTTAGCCAGAGAAAACACACAGCACGGGAAATGACAAGAACTATAAAGAAATGAAGAAAGTAATTATAAAGTTATAGTTGTAAAATATTATAGATAATGGTGTTTTTCAGGGATGTAAGAGAACATGAACGTTAATAAAGTATATTCAAGAAATGGTAGATAAGATTATTGTAAAGAATAATTGAGACTCATCGGGAGAAGCAGAAAAAAATGATGAAAGATATGAAATAGATGTAGAATGGCCAAGTCTTCTCAATTGGAGGGGCACTAAGAAATGAGGGAGGATAATTTCCTTCCTATCGGAATAGAAAGTTATTTTCCTTAATCAAAACTCATTGTTATTGGTTCATCAAAAATGTTTACTCCACTAGTTTCCCCCACCCAAACGCAGGAAAGTCCAAAAATAATTTTCTAGAATTAGTTTTTATCAAACAAACTAACTCTGAAAAATAGCTATATTCATATGAACATTCTAATAACGTAAATGGGGAAACCGGTTTTCCCTCTTATGACATTTCTTCGTAGTAAAAGCGCAAGAAGAAAAGATCAATGAAAGTCATTAATCTTAAAAACCCACCTCTTCTATAAATACTCAACATGATTGACACTTCTCGATGGAGATGGCTCTCCCAATTGCCGGTGAAAATTCCTTTCTTAGTAAAGTTTCATTAGAAAATCAAATACATTGAATTTGTCGCACATCCTATAGTTACTTTAAAGTATTTGTTAACAAAAATCATCCAATTTAGGATGAGGACACTATAAGTGACATAACTTATTCACTTAAATATCATAACTTTCAAATGTTATTACTTGAAGAATATAACTTTTTCTCAAGAAATTTATCCAAAAATTTATATAAATATTTACTTTTACCAATTCATTCATAAATTTTTCAATTTTATCAATTGATTCTTTAACATTTTCAAGTTTTGTCAATCGAGTTCATACGACCAATTTTAACTAGAAATTATTAACATAAACATTGATTGTCCTATGTAATAGTCGACAACCTACCCAAGTCATCACGAAGGCTAAACAAAAATAAGGAAAAAAAAAAATAATAATAAAATTTTAAAAATGTCAACTTCAGTAATTTCTTACTTAAATTGACTGAATGGAATCAATCGAATAATGTTAATGTAAAAATATTTAAAATAAAAAATATCTAATGAAAAAATTTAAGATTAAATTAATATTAATGTGAGAGGTTCAAGGTATCTTTCATATGTTTTTTTTTTTTCTTATGTTAAAGTCAACATCATGTGTTGCATCATGTGTTGGAAAGCAGGGACATGTGAATGAGTTGATTGATGGTGCCAAAGGACAAGAGGCACTACTAGCCCATTTCCTTTGTAGGGATTCACCAAGGGGAATGAATAGCCCCCGGGATTGGATACTATGAAATGATTGCACCATGCCTATTGCCTCACGAACCAGAATATGCAAAAAGGAATTTCGCCCTATTCCTCCGCTCAAATTTCACACTCAAAGGCACTTGACAGCTTGATCTGATTGAGCGTGACTCAGTGGGGTTCTCCCACGGTTGGCACACTTTTTTTCTTCTTATGCCATCAAAATAGATTCTGTTGAAAAAGAGAAAATAAAAATGAAAATTATTTTTATATGTGTCGCAAAAATTTTGGTTATTTCGAATTAAAAAAATTCAAGATGCATGTTCTGCAAGATTTAGATTATATAAAAATAAATTAAGATATATGCATGCTTTATGTTGCCCCCAAACAAGCCCACTTCAAGCTTCCTGAAAAGGTGCATACTTTCCAATCTTTTCCTAGGCATTGAGGCCGGATGGACGCGGAAAAGTGAGATGGTTAGATCAAATATAAGCCTGATTTTGCGGTATAATAGGTCTGATACCTTTTGAAATCAGCGTACCTTGGGCCTCTATGTTTCAATTCGACAACTCCTTTCTTGATTGGTATTTCCTTCTATATAGGCTTTTGTTACCCTCTGTCCATCGTTTAGGTTGATTTAATTATTTCTATTGAGATACACATGTGAGGTCGTTGAGTAAGAAAGATTTGCATTAAAGTTATGGCATAATATGGATGAGTTACTATATCATAATTAACTCATAAGCCGTTAATTTAAGCTTGTAAAAGAAGATGAGACTAACTAAACGTATTGATGGACTTGAGTTTGGATTGTCTTAAAGGCGATCTCCGAGGCGGGTTGTGGTGACTCCCAACAATTGCTATCAAGGCTAGTGGGTTTGGATGAGCTAGGTGCAATATGTGTGGATCGACATCCTCAAGGAAATGGACGTTGAATGTGAGTCCCGATTGAGGTTGTAGATAGTGTGCTCCTGCTTAGCTTAGCCAAGCCCAGCGATTAAAGAGAAGTCAATTAGATGCCGTTTTCAAGCCAAACATGGCTAAGCCATGGTGAAGATTCAATTTAAGATAACGTTGGCATAGAAGTAAGCCTAGATAAAATGAAAGCGGGTATAACATAGAAAGTTCAAATCTGAGGGAGAAATTTGTTCATATACATGTAGGATGCTAAGGGAAAAAGACCCACATCGAGAAAAGTATATTTCAGTGGGCTCATAATTCATTAATTTAAGTTTTTAGAGAATGAAGCTTGAATATGGTCTCTCTCTCATCATGGTCTCTCTCGATGACAGCATCGAACTTCAGCTTCCGACAGCATATCACTTGTAAAATAATAAAAAGAAAGGTGGACGGACGAAGTGGGATATCTTTGGGGGTACGGTTCATATCTGCCATGAGGTTCCCCCTTTTTTTTTGTTTTTGTGGATTCAATTGACTTGCCTGTGACGCAAGCAATTCCATCGGAAAATCTCTAAGCTGTAATTATGTTGTTTCCCAACAAAGTCTCCCTTTGCTTCATGAACAATGGAATGGGTCCCTTCATAGCCAACCTCTTTTCTCGGCCTTTTTGGAAAAGTTGTCCTCCTAGGGACTACGTTTCAACAACTCGACTTTTCAGCCATCGAAACCCTCGATATCATCTCGTCACTGGCTCCATCAGGGACAGGTTTTGCCACAGCCATCGATGTCCATGGATTCGTATCCCGAACCGAGTGTTTCTATTCGTGAATCTGGGATCCTAATGATTTTAGATATGGACGGTCCAATGAGGGCAGGACTTTTGATGTGCATTCATAGCATATTTCGTTTCGATGGAACAAATAATATGAACCGGAAGGATGAGATGGCCCCCCTGTTGGCGAGTTTGAAGATTTCCTACACCGTCCATCTTCATTTCTATTTATCATTTTGGTCTAGAGATTTATTTTATAGATAATGACTAATGTATTCATTAAAATTCGAAAAACAACTGAACTCAGTGGAGCTAGACAGATCAAATTCGGTTTGTCTGTTTATTGATGTGGTCTTGGTTTGGGATATTTTTGTAATTGTCTTAATGATTTGGTGTTGGTTTATAACTTCGAAAATCGATAAAGTCAAACCATTCCGATAAGTTAAGTAAATAACTTTACTTACCTTTTGACTAATAAAATTTGCAGATTAATTTAACCAACTTAGCTATCCTTAATTTGACCAAGAGCTGGCTATGATTGTTGTTGTTCTTACATTTAGTTTAGTATTAGCGTGAATATATTACTTTCGTTCACTGGTACTTTTTATGTTAAATTCCGCTCATCATTGAAGTCGGTAGTTTAATTACTTATTAAACTTTTTACTGGTATATTCAGTTTCATGGTAACGGTTTGAAACCGAACCTAAGTTACTAGACTAGTTTTAGTTGTAATTTCGTTGGTTTTTGTTTGGATTTGACTCGAGATTTTTTCAAACTAATGAGCAGAAACTGTCTTAGACCGACCCAAACTGAACCATGAACACCCCTACTATTTATAGTACAGAACAAAATACATAAGTTAGTTTCTCTTTTGTTGGCCATGTAGATACATGTTAATAAACAGACATTAACCAAATAATGGCCAATTTGGATACACAACCTAGATGAACTAGTAATCTCTTTCATTGCATTTGAATCTTAGTCTTAAGAATAACAAAAGGCAAATTACCAAGAAATTCTTAAACATATTGTATTTGTACCAATTCTATTATAAACATTTTTAGGTTTTGCCAATGTAGTCCATTTGGTCAATTTTGGACAAAAATTGTTAATGTGGATGCTAACAGTTCTACATGACATGATCAACGTTAATGTAGATAATTTTTAAATAATTTTTTTGAATTTTTGAATTTTGTTTTTTTGGAAAATCCAACTAGTATATCTGTGATAAATCTACCATAAACTAATTTTTGACCATCAAAAACCCTAAACCAGTAGACCTTTGACAAATTTACCCTTCATCAGTTTTTGTTAAATTTTACCATCAAATCACTGAGTTGGATAACACACAGGTGTAAATGTTATTGATCAAATTTAACAAAAACTAATGGAAAGTATATTTGTTACAAATATATCAGTTTAGAGTTTGTTGTGGTCAAAAAATTAGTTTGGAATAAATTTATCATTAATACACCGATTTTGAATTTTTGGTGGTCAAAAATTAGTTCATATTAAATTTACCATAAATACACAAGTTTGAGGTTTTTTATAGTATTTTCCCTTTTTCTTTCTTTGTTTTTCCCATTTCTTTTCGCCAATAGCCGGTCGCCAATGAGGGTTTGCCTCACCTGGGGGAGGGTCTCCCTCACCTGTGGTAGTGAGCAACCTCATCAATCCTCCCTAGGCTAAGGTGAACACTAGCAAAGGCCCCTCTTGCTAGATTTAGTAAGCTGACCATCGCCCAAGCCAAGGTAGCCTCATTGGGCTTTCACTACGCAAGGGTCAACCTCCTTGGTGATCACCCTTGTCCTTGCTCATTCGAGGCTGACCCTCACCAGCCATCATTTGTGGCAACTAGCAAAAAAAAAAGGAAAGAAAAAGAAAAGATTCAGAAAAATTATTAAAAATTTCCAAAAATTGTTAATATCAACATTCACCAGTTGACTATGCTACGTAAAATAACATATGGCCATTTTTAACCAAAATTGAGCAAGTAAATCATATTGGCAAATTATCAAAATATTTAAGATTGAAATGACTCGATCAAAAAAATTAATATTAAATTGATATAAATATAATAAATTTAGAATTTGTTTGGTAATTATTCCAAATGAATAAAAGACACCAAATGAATAACATACTTCTTTTATGACGTTTTAAAAAATCATTGCCCATTAATTTTCTTTTGTTATAAATATTTCAAAACTTTTTTTCTTTTGTTTTGGCTGAGTACGAGAAAGAAGAGATACGAATCGAATCCAAGATCTCTCTTTGAACTTCTTTAAGGCTTGATCATCATGGAGTCAAAATCCCCTTTTTCCTAATCACATAATTAATCAAGATAATCGATAGTACTGATTCCAGTTTTCTGATGGTGGGCTCAATATTTTACTTTTGTGTGCTAGACGTATCCAATGTCTAGATACGTGTAATCGTCCGGGAAGCACACGTATGTTTTTTTTTCTTTTTTTTTCTTTTTTCCAATTTAACTTTAACTAATTAAAAAAATGCCTCGAATGAAATGTTGGGTACGAAAAGAAGACGATTCCACATTGTAGAAATCAATCAATCTTCGATGCACGGAGTCCAATCATTCGTACAATAGGAATTTGATGATCTCTCTCTCTTTATCATCATGAAAGGATGCTAGAGTGTTCATTTTGCCTTTCTCCAACTCCTAAGCATATGCGCTTCACTAGTTACTAGGTTGTTGGCACATATGACATATTTTTTAATGGAAAATTTAGCCGATAAATCATAATCTTATTGGATAAATATCAATTCAATTTTAAAACTTTTAATTTTACTAATTCTATCCTTAACTTTTATGCAAAATTTCAATGTAATCATTTCGTCTAATTTTTGTTAGAAATCGTTCATGTGATGGTTTAGTCATAATTAGGCAGCGATTCCTAACAAAAATTAATTAGAATAAGTATATTAATTTCGTAAGAAAATGCAGGAATAAATTAACAAAATTCAAAGTTTAAGATTAAAGTAGCATCCATATAATATGTTCAAGACTAATTGGGTATTATTCTCTATTTGAACTCAAGTAATTAGCAATAATTTCTTTTGATAGGACATGTAGTTTTTGGCATGTAAAATCGAAGAAAAAAATTGAAGCTTGAGTTACGATAATAGCTGGAATTTTTTCCATTGTTAAGCATGTTCATGTAAATATTACCCAAGAAAATAAAGAGAAAAGGTTCACTAAAAATCTTCAAACTTAGTTGCGGAATTCAATTAGATCTTCTTACTTCGATGTAGATTATGATTCTTCAAGGCATGATGGAAATCTTATCACCAATGGGAAACAGAATAATTCCTTAATTTGGTGATGCACTTCAAATTGGTCGCCAAATTAAGAAATTGACAAGTCAAGATTCATTATCGTTTTCTAGAGGCAACTAAAGGGGACTAAACTTTGTCGAAAAAATCTTTATTAAATGATGTTGTGCATATCACAAATGACATGTTTAGATTAATCACTTATTGAGCATGAAGCCATGAATTAATTTTACTTACTAGACACATCATTTACTAGACGAAATTGGGTCCACTTGTCAATGCATCAAAACACATCCCTCCATTCGAAAATGTCCACGAGAGCTGCTCAACCCAAGAAGCATAAAGTGGAATGATTTTACTCTTGTACCAATCCAATGACACTCACTAAAGAGATGGTCTCAAGAGATTCCCAAATTATCATTCCCTCCACTTCTTTGGAAACACCCATTATTGCACCCAGCAATTTAAACCCCCTTTTAACATAGAAACATGTGAATAAACCTCTTTTCTTTCAATACTAATCCACTTTATAAATCCCCTCTCTCCCTCTCTCTCCCCCCTCTCCCAATTACAAATAACCCACTAAATATATATCAATATCAATATCTAAATTATATAAATATCTATCATTGCGAGCGCTGAAATAGCTCGAACCTTTGAACACCCATTCAGATTGCACTAGATAACTCAATATCATAACCTCTAATTTACTATTGATTTACGCATAATCTCAACAGTTTGACGATACAGAGTGATTCGAATATATCAATAAAGTAATATTGCGATTTCGATATGTCTTTTTTTACACATAATCCTATCAACTAGAGGATGAAACATCCGTGCATATGAGTGTTTCTTTATAAATATTGCGATTTCAATATGTCTTTTTTTTACGCATAATCCTATCAATTAGAGGATGATACATAAGCATTCAAAAAAAAACATCCGTGCACATGACATGAGTGTGTCCTTATAAATATTGCGATTTCAATATGTCTTTTTTTACACATAATCCTATCAACTGGAGGATGATACATAAGCATTCAAAAAAATACATCCGTGCATATGAGTGTTTCCTTATAAATACGCCTGTCCATCTCCATCACCTTTTTTAATATCTTTTCACCATAGCTCTCTTTCTCTATCTCCCCCCCTCTCTTTCTCTCTTTGTACCCTCAAAGATGAATCCGCACTCACTATCATCATCATGCAAGAACGCCACCACTTCATCGGTGAGTG
Source organism: Eucalyptus caleyi (assembly GCA_014182885.2). Lineage (NCBI taxonomy): Eukaryota > Viridiplantae > Streptophyta > Magnoliopsida > Myrtales > Myrtaceae > Eucalyptus > Eucalyptus caleyi. Next base: position 19,930,129 of record CM024472.2, read on the forward strand.
GCTTCTACAACTTCCTCACACAAGCGCTCGACGACTTGAATTCTTCCTTCCCGTCATCGTCATCTTCGTCGTCGTCGTCGTCTTCTTCTTCGACCTATGGCAACAGCTTCATGTCGATTCAGTACCTGCAGCAAGTCCTCCATTCGCTCCGGTCGGTACACTCTCGGCTGACCTCCCTCGTCCACGAGCTCCGCCTCCCCGTCGGCGAGAAGTGGCTCGACGAGTACATGGACGAGAGCGCCAGGATCTGGGAAGCTTGTAACGTCATCAAGTTCGGCCTCTCTCGGATGGAGAGGTATTGTACGACCGCGTCGAATGTCGTCTCGTCGATCCTCGGCTTGCATGATCATCACTTGGATCGTCGCCAGGTAACTTCTCTATATGTCCATAAGCATGTTGAAGGAAATCAACCCTCTTTCTCTTTTTAATTGTTCGCAAGGTTTTCATTGAAACTTGGATGTTTCCTGATTTTGCTATGACTGTACCACACCAAGACAACCCTATTGATTTCGTTCTTTATCTCGTTTGAGCTTTGAAAAGGCGCTTCGGGCTATAGACGAATGTAGAAGAGAGGCGTTGGTGTTGGAGGAAGAGAACAAGCACTTGATGGAAGCAAGAGTTCAACCCCTCTCTCTATGCTTCAACGAGAACGTTTCATTAGAATCCAACTTCAATGGTTTCAGTGGCTTTAGGGGCGCTCTCTTTGCGATGAGGAATGTGAGCTCATTGCTCCTGATGGTTCTCCTCGCCGGCCTCGTCTACACCTGGCCGGAGTCGATCTTCCACCAAGGCGGAATGAGGGGCATGCCGTGTTCGGGTCGAATTTCATGATCTCGTCATCGAGGATCCAGCAGAGGATGGCCAGCGAGATCCACCGGATGAGCCGGCGGTCACCGCCACCGCCCATCCTGCTCTCTACGAGTTCAGGAGGGCGAGGCACGGCATGGAGGAGCTCAGGGGGGTGTTGGAGAGGGGAGAAGAGGGGGAGCATCATCAGCTGGGGCAGGAACATGTGCAAGACAGGGCTGAGAATTTGAAGGGCTTGATTGGGTGTTTGAGGAGTGGGGTTGAGAGTGTGATGGTACAACTTGATGATTTGTTTGATGAAATAGTTGAGGCAAGAAAGAATCTTTTGGACTTGTGTAGCCGTAGATAGAGAGAGAGAGAGAGAGAGAGAGTATGTGTTTGCTTTCAAAATTTCAAACATGTGAGGCAATCAATTGATTGATATAGAGGAAAAGGTGCAAGAGGGTAAGATCATTAGATTCCCCACCCAAAAAGAGAGGGAGAGAGAGAGAGAAGAGGGTAGAATGAAAGTTGTCAAATTGGTTTGGTTCCATTGTTTTCTGGAGGATTTTTCTTTTTTATTAGTACTATTTATGAAATGTAAAGACAGTTCTAGGAGTCTCACATTTGCCTTGTAAAAGATGCAGGTGAATCAAATTCGGTTGTTATTGAATTTTCTTTGTTGCTTGCAAGTGTTATTTAAGTTGAACAAATGCAGATTATGATTGCCCAGGGTGACACCCATAAAGAAGATATTCGATAATTATAACTAACTTATTTACGTATGATCAAGAAGTTTGAGCGATGCAATTTTTCATGAATATTTGACTAGGTCTTTTAATCTCAATAGTGCAATTCAAGTAAACATAAGTGAAAATCACAAAAAAAGAAATCATTATCTTATACTATCTCTATCTTTTCTCCTTTGATTTGCTTATCTTTTGCTTCTCCTTTTGGTTGATATTATGTTGGTTTCCTTTGCCTTTTCTGATTTCAACGCTCTTCTGGTCGAACAAAGTATGGGATGCTTTTGAAGTATTGGCAGACTTTTAAAGTTTAGGCTATTGTTGGAGAGTGCCCCTAAAGCATTCGCTAAGTAGCTAATAAAGGAAATTGTGCAATTTGTAACCCATCATCTTTCTTGACTTATACGTAATAAGAGCAATTTTGGCACTTGTCAATTCAACATTATAAAGATCTACAAACCATATTGAGCCCGTTCAAGAACACAAGTTCTCGTGCAATTTTTTGTATTCTCTATGTTTTGAAGCAAATCTCTCGTATTCTTTGGAAACAATAACAGGGTTCTCGAGCCTGCAAGAGTTGAAAAAACTGGCCTTAAAAGTTCCACAAAAGTAATTTTCTTTTTTCCCTTCTTCCCTCTCACTTTATTGATCTACAACTTAGGATCCACGGTACTTGAAGCTACTAGAGAAACTTTTATTTGTTTTATCTTTTCTTCCCTTCTTTCAAAAGGGGGAAAATATATTCAATGCGGAAAATTCCCTGCAAGTTCTTGGCTTTGAAGAGAAGCAAGGTAACTATTCCCAGTAAAGAAACAAAGGGGCGAATATCTGATCTGCGCTGCATTTGCTTTAATGTAAAGCAAAATTATCCCCAACAGAAGGACAGATTCCTCTTCCTCTCCTTTTTTAACAAGAGGAAGGTGATAATGATTCTTCTTGTTTGCTCAGAAGAACACATCTTTTATATTCTCCTTTTGATTAAGATGGTATTCTTTTTTTTTTCCTTACGTTGTTTTTACTAATTTAGATATTCTTTCTTCCTTTCGAGAACAGTTGTGTGGTTTGACCATAGCTTTGCTTTTAATGGCCAACATCTTCGCTGGCTGTCATTCACCAACCTTGTACGTCAAAGTCTTTCCTTATTCCTCTCTCCCTCTGGGGCCTGTAGGAACATCATCAGATTGCTACATCTGTCGAGACAATAGGGTTGGTTCAGTCTGCTATCGACGTCTTTTCCAGTTGTTATTGTTAGGTTTCGCTGGTTTTGAACCCTCGGTCAACCTGGTCTTCATTGACAGTCGACTAGTGCTGGTAGGCTCGTAATTAGAAAAACAAAGAGAGAGAAAGAATGCAGAGAGAGAGAGAGTTGTCATTATAGCTCTTGCTTCAAAAGCTCAAAAGTCACAAATGCTATCCCTTTTCACATTAGCCAGTTCCATTTTCCCCTGCTAACGTCTTACAGGAGCTAAATAAACTATGGTTAAACATTAGAAAGTACTGGAGAAGTAGGCAAAAGTAACTCTTAAAGGTCCAATCAATTCTTGTTTTCAGTGAGCTCGCCAATGAAAGCGAGTTCTTGACTAGACCTCAGTCCATCTAAGTCCACGATAGTTAGGTTAGTTTATTATGACATGGCCTGTCCACAGGACACCGTAAATTAATAGGTAGAATGATGATTCCCATGACATCAGTAGTTTTAACTATTCCAGTGATCCAGCCATTTACAACTCCGCTCAAAATCACCAAGGAATATCCATGGGTCACCTAGCGTGTTCGAATTTGACATTACATAGAAGTTCAACACCCACTGTATTACAAAAACCGATCAAATATACATACATACAATCGACTAAGAAGTTCAAAATGCTTTGTCAATCAGTCAACACAAACAGAAGGATTGTCTAAACCTGTCTGAACTCCCATGCTGTACATTCTCCATCTTCAAACGGTTCCGTTTTTCACTGGAAGAAATCTGTCAAGTTAGCAAACAGAAAGGCCAGTCTTCACCACCACCACTTAACTGAACCTGATCTGTCCATGCACTGAAACAAAAGTCAATAAATGCACATATTGAAAAACTACACCTTCGTGGGCACCGTTCAGTATTTCACCTCCATAAAGAGCAACTTCATTTCCTCCAAATGAGAAACATGACAATCATGAGATTTCTCTGAGATTGCCACAAACTTAGAGTGAAGTAGAATAGCCAAGATAAGGCACTAATACTTGCTTCCACTAGCAAATCATATTTACCGTTGCTCTTATATTAGCACGGAAACTATTGATCTGAACAGCCCAAATCTCAAATCTGCACTAGATATCTGGATTTTCCTCTTTCAACTCATAATCTTAATAGCATTTGTCCTTGTCGAAACTCTCAGGACTTCGACCATGAAGGCAGCACTCTTCCTCCACTGTTAACATTTGATGCATCGACATCGACATCAAAGTCATAATCCTCAAAATCCAAATCATCTATACATGTAATGTCATCGCCTGGCTCGTTAACAGCTTGATTATTGTAATTTTGGGCCTCGATTACCGTGGCTCTTTTCTTCGATCGACCAGTGCTTCTAGTGAAATCATCATCCTCTTCATAGTTGGGTTTCGTGCCTCCATTTGCCTCTCTTCTCCGTTTCATGGAATCCATACTATCATTGCTACTGCTGCTGTTTCGATTATCTGTTCCCTGGTATTCCCTAATGGTGGTTTCTATGGTTTCTAGCAACCGATCTCCATACTTGCTTACCTTCGCCCTACACAGAAACATAAAAATAATTATCTGCTATTAGCAGAGCATGTGAGATAAAGTCTCCTCATAACTTACTTTCCAATGCCATTGATTTCAAGCAGTTCTTCCTTTGTTCTGGGAATTCTTTTGCTGATATGTTGAAGTGTAGCATTGCTGTCAAGGACCCAAAAGGAAAAAAGCAAGGGGGCTCGATGAATATTCACTCAATAGCACCACAAAACAAACAATTACAGACTAAACTCATGAAGGAGATAAGCTCACCCAAATATGTGATATGCCATGACCCCATCCCCAGCTTCCTTAACAAGAATAGTCCGTAGCATACGCAATGAAGTGTATAATTTGGCTGACAGGATCTGAAATACAAGGAGTTCCACAAGCGGTAAAGAGAGACAAGCAACTTCATCCTTTTTCTTAGGAGAATGGACAAACTAATAGATGCGTGCTCATGCATATATTTCCATACCAGATCGCCTTGAGCTTCAGGTTGAGCAGGACCGTCTATCTGAGGCATCAATTTCCCAGAAGTCAACAATCCTTTGGCAGGAGTTACATCAGATTTACTAGACTTAGATATCTTTGCCACGGAAGGAAATCTGCAAAATATGGTGGCACTAGAGTCAAGCAAAAATTGCTTCATTTAGATTATCCTAGTATGTTACACATTTTGATACAAATATTAAGTTTTCAAAGCAGATCAAACAAATAATATGGAAAACTGGTGGCCATACTGTCGCTAAATCACCTAAAATGTATGGCTACTCAAAAGACTCAAGCGCAAATCTCCCAGTAGTAATGGAGATTTCATAGTTTTGTCACAGGACAAGTATGAGCAATACATTTCACAACACCATGATCGAACTGTTAGAATATTTAAATGTTAATCACGCATTTATCTAACAGCTTAAGCTTTTAGAGCAATCAGCTGTGGTCTCACCAAATTTCACATGGTATTAGAGCTGGAGATCATAAGTTCAAATCTTTCCAAGCCTTATTTGTGTCCTCAATTAAATTTCCATGCTTAGTACTAAGCAAAAGAGACTAGACTAAGCATGAAAAGGAGTATTAGAATACTAAAATGTCAAATCACACCTTCATATAACAGTTTAAGCTTTTAAAGCAGTATTAGAATACTAAAATGTCAAATCACACCTTCATATAACAGTTTAAGCTTTTAAAGCAATTAGCTATCGTCTCACCAAATTTCACAAACCTTTCCTAGGTGATCCTAAAGTTTCAAGTTTTCTCTTTTTAGAAAAGGTACTAAACGGCTCCCAGTAGAAGCCACTTATATCAAAATTATGCACAAAAGCTGCTTCTAACATTTTCAACAAATTTGATGTATGAAACTGAACTCTCCTGCTATACCAAAAGTGAAGAGCGCACAACCAATTATCCTAAAAGAATCCCAGGAGGATTTAACTCTTCGAAATGCCCTTGTGTTTCTCTCTCCTATTAAGCCAAAAGCCAAGAAGAGAAATCATCTAGTAATCAGTTTTTTTTGAGATGCAAACCCACAATTCGCGTCATACCATAACTGAGGGCAGCAAAATTACTCCTAAAATAGCAAAAATTGTAGTCCAAATCTTTCTGATCCAAAAACTTTAAGTTGTGCTGCACAATAAACCATATCATCCATATGTATCTACTGATCGATCAAACTGGTTGAATAAATCTTTCATCCGTGCGTCAATGACAAAGATCAAAAACCGGTACCATCTGCAAGAAGGGCTTAAAATCTAATAGCATGAAAGGTGTTAGTTTCCCACCTAGAGGAAGAATTATAATTGAAGGGAGTTCAGGATAAAAGAGCTGCAGGCCAAGCACAACAAATTGCTCTCACAAAGGGGAATCGACTACATCAATACTCCATGCCAGTGCTCCTATTAAGCACCATTTTCTCTCTGAGATTATAAACTCAACATTTTTAGACCTCATATAACCTTTTTACCACTCTTCTAGTGTAAGATCAGATTTTATACTTGGAACATTACTTCAAATGATAAACCACTATAAGTAGCTATCTCTGATCTAACTTATAATGAAAGGGATTATTTCTCCCAGTCTTCCTTCAAATTCCCAGCTATCCCCCAAAGCTCCTAATCTTGAATGCATTTGGATTATTTTTCCCGTATGAGTCAAAGCATAAAGAAGTAGATTTGAGTCGCAAATATGTTGCAATCATGACTTTACTGGAATTGAGATCCAATTCTATGATGAATGCCACCTGGCAAAACAGGTATGACAGGTATGAAATTAAGAATAAATTCATTGCAACCAGTGACTAGAGAGAGAGAGAGAGAGAGAGAGAGCATTGATGTGAGGGGCATTTGTGGAAAGGAAAGGCCTTGGACAAGATGCAAAAGTGAAACACTAATGGTCAGATGAGACAAAGATCCAGCATCTACCACAAAAATTTACAGTAGATCCTGTTGGCCCTAGTGGTTAGAATAGTCGGTTCATTACAATAGATAGCAGCAAATAAACACCCTCAGAAGTGCTTAGTCATATTAATCTTCTTTTTTTTTTTTTTTTTGCCAAACACCCTTGAAAGTCCATGACCAAAACAAAATATCTATAATAAATTGTTGTTTCAATAATTAAGTCCCTAGTAGACCCACAAGATGCTTGCAACCAATAAATGTTGATTGTCATTGAAGGCAAGAAAAGGAAGGTTACTTTGAAATATCTCTTTGTTAAATATAAAATATGAAATGTCAAAGCTCCACAATTTGAGTAAAAAGCATGCAAAAGTCATGTTAATTTGGACAGGGATTAGAAGATTCAGATGAAATGCATCCTATGTGTCTCTAAGACATAATTGCAATTCAAGCTAAAGATTATGGAACAAAACAAGTTTCCAAAAAGGCAATGCAACACCCTATCGGGGCAGAATAGCAAATGCATAAGTAGGCACATGGTTAATAAGCACTGTGAGATGCTGATTATAAATTTCCGACAATGAAAACAGAAATTTCTTGGTTCAGTGAAGGGATGCCCCTCTCATCACCAGTTAAAGAACAGCAAAATTAATGACAAACCTCAGTATGACAGATTGCCTTCCAGAGCAAAGATTGTAAGCCTTGGATTCATTTACCTGAACAGAAACAAACAAAGGAACATAGTCTCCTGTCTGAAAGCAAAAACAAGCATCCAAAAGGAGGGAGGAAAATTTTCTTCTCAATTAAATGATTAACCATGAATTTCATGGCCTCACGGAATCATAGCAGCGATATTTACCTTCAGTATTGATGACAAAGATCCATAAAGGTCACTTTTCCTAACATCCTCCACCAGGAAATCTTCAGTAACAAGATGCCGTAGCACACGGGAAGCTTCTCCCTTTGCTAGATGTTTCCCAGCTCCATGCAAATTCAACTTTTCATGTCGATGCTTTTTGACCTGATTTAACACTCCAATTTGAGAATCAAGCAAACAAAGACCAGGATGATCAATGGAGAATATCTAAGTTACTGTCTCAACATACAAATTGATTCAAAGAACCCCTGTAAACTTCTAATATGTGAGCTGAAGAAAACTGCTGCCCTGCTAACTTCACCAACTCAACCTACGCAACAGTAATTCCACATTCAAGTATAAGCAAAAGTCTTAGCTCGCAAGAGATTGGAGCAAACCACCACAGCAACCGAAAAAGACAAATAGTAAGCATTCAAACCAATTGCTTTGCAATCTCAGTCACATCCTTCTCAACAAAACTTTTGATCTTGAGGCAATTGTCACATGTTTTTCCACAATTATTGGAATCAAATTTTTCTCCAAAATGAACAAGCTGCAGGAGACGTCGACAGTCAACATCATTTTCACAGTAACTGACCTGAAACAGTTGAAATGACTTTCAGACCATCTATAATGATTGGAACTTTAGAAAGCATCATTTGAATCAGTACAATACCATGCGCAGGAGATTGTCAGTATTTGTTTCGAGTACCCTTCCTGAATTCGCCATATTGATACGGTTATAACCATTTGAGAATGGACTTTGCTCTACTGCTCCTTGGCTAATCATATGTTTTACGCGTATCTGTCAAAGAAAATATAGAATACATAAAGTTCTATTATTTTTCCCTGATGTGCCATAATGTACTGAAGAGGTTACACAAAAGGAATTGTCAAAGCAATTTTTATTTTTAGTAATTTAGAAAAAGAACTTGACAAAATTAACCAACTTTCAAATTGCAAAGTTGAGCATGAACAAGAAAAGTCAGTATGATAAAGTCTTTGGAGTCATAATGTTCATAAACATACTAAAAGATGTAGGAGAAGGATAAGAAATATGAGTGCATAAATTTGGAGAAGAATCGCTGTATCAGCATTACATAATCACTGTAACTGTAGTACAACACACAAGACGAATGCTGACCATCTCGTCCAGCACGACCGCATTCCTGTGATATAACCAAAATCCAGAATCATCACCATGTCATGAGCTAAACCCAAAACATTGAATTACACACTGACTTTATTAATGTTCAGCAATTGAAACTTCCAGCACTCAAATGCACAATAGAAGCATCATCATGTTTCAAAATGTACCTGGTGATAACCTTCAATTGATTTAGGAAGGGAATGATGAATTACAAAGCGGACATCTGGTTTGTTGATACCTACAAGACACATTGTCCATGGTCAAAATGCTATCGCATTTGATTACTACAATCAGAAATTGGTGAGAAAAGAGAAATACCCATTCCAAATGCCACTGTGGCACAGATTATATTGATCTCATCTTTGCTCCACTGCTTTTGGACAAATGCTCGTTGAGCAGGGTCCATGCTCCCATGGTAAAATGCTGCTTTATGTCCATATTCCTGACAAATACAATCATTATTTTTAACAAATTGTGGACAAGTAAAGGATCCCTTGAGTCTTAGCTTTTATTGAAGCAACTTATCTAACAAATAAAAGGAATAAAAAAGAAATCTGCTTTGCCTATTGCAATATAAGGCACACAACCCTGTGAAAATATAGGAAATTAAGAAATATTGATTGAAGAATATGAAATATACTTTGTGTACTAAAAACGAGAGAGAAATATGCAAAAAGACTCAAATTTGTCTTCCCCCTTGATACTCTCGCACCACATAGCATGTTTAATATCCAAAACAACAAGATGATACTCATACTAATCTTCCATGAATTCATGGTACAATAATGGAAAAGTCAAAAAGGACATAAAAACCTAGCATCAAGAATGGAGTAAAATTAGCAAACATTCGGCTGCAGCATTGAGCTAACATATGTACACCTGACAAACATATTCAGAAATCGGTAAGAAAATAAATGCCAATGCATGTGCAAATGTACACAAGCATGCAAGCATATATACACAAGTAAACAACTGAACATGAATGCAATGCATGTGGTGGAGACACACAGATAAGGAGAAAAAATCTATATGCAATGTATGCAAAGCCACTGCAGTGCATACAGAGCTTCATGAGTCCTACACTCGCCAAAAAAGAGAAAATTTTCATGGGCTTGGTTGAGCTAAAAAAAGGATAGTCAAATCAGACTTGCAAGCAAATTCAACGCTTCTGGATTGGGTTGGGAGGGGGGAGGAGAAGGATACGGTTTCTTTAACAATTCGGAAATAGTCCTCTCCATGAAATAAAAATTTTAAAAAATGGGAAGCTAAATGGCATATACTATATAGTAAATCAATTTTGTAAGCACTACTCAACAACCAAAACTAGCAATCAAATCCAAGGTGTCATCTTTTTTAGGCTAGAAATAATTTTTACAAAATTGAATCTATCTGATCATAGCAAGCAATCATGGCATGTGATCATATGTAGCTGAAGTCAGGCCAAATTTCAATTAAGGGAGCTACCATCTAGATGAGTCTGAATTCCATCAATTTAGGTCAATATAAAAAATCATAACATCAATTCATATCAATCTCAAGCATGAAATTTTAACCCTCATGTCTAATATTTCATTCAAAAGGATGTGATAAATTGTGTTATTACCATGCGAAACATAATGCTGTCAAAGGTTTTGGCAAGTAGTTTCAGGTAAGGTGTACTACTGAACTCTCGTACTAGATTATTCCAACCAGTTGGAGGTTATGTTCTAGCCTCACCAACAAGTCTTTAGTTCAACAAATTGAGGGACTTGATTTAAAAAAATAAAAATAAAAATCAAGCTGTCTCCATGTGAATATTATCCTATATGATCAAACAACTCTTAAATATGGTTGCCAACAGCATCAAACAGGACCAACCTGTAACTTTTCGGCAACCTTCTCACAGTCCATTCTTGAGAGACAATAAATTATCCCGCATTCATCAAAATGATTTTCTTTAATGAATTTGTCTATGTCCTCCAGACACTTTTTCGTCTTTGGAATGACAGAATACCTGCAAATTTCCACAATCAGCTATAATTTCCACAGCTGAAAGATAAATGTCTCACTTAGATGCAAACCGTAAATTTGGACGATTAAAACTCTGCCGGAAAATAATGCAGTTGACAAGAGCAAGAGCTCGGACAACATCTTCTTTGACACTGGCTGTTGCAGTAGCAGTTAAAGCTAACACTGGAGTGCTAGGGAACTTCTGTTTCAGAATACCAAGACCCTGCATAACGTACAAGATGATTGGCATGAAAGATGGAGCAGTATCAGTAGCATAAAACTCAAGAAAATTTTACCTCCATACCTGATAGTCGGGTCTAAAATCATGACCCCATTGACTCACACAATGAGCTTCGTCAATGACAATCCTAGCAAGAAGTTCACGAGCATGTAAACTTTCCAACTGCCGCAACAAAACATCGCTTCTGCATTCAAAAAAGAGGCAAAAAAAGCTTTCTGAAATATTCAGAAGAATGTAAAAGAATATGTTATTAACTTCGTGGAGAAGAAAATGATAATATTAGATATTCAAAAATTAGATACTTCATTCAGATATTTCAAGAGAAACTGGGGTCAAACAACGGGCACCAAAGTATTATCTAGATGGTCAAGCTACTAGATGAGATGTCCTTCAGAGTTAAATGCATTAGCACTCCCACGCCAAGGCTGGACTTTTGCCTAAGATTTAGGGTCGCAATTGATTATGAGTGGGGAGGTAAAAAAAAGGGCTAGAAATATTGGAGCTCTGAATCCTGCTCTAGTGCCACGTACAAATTCTTAGAGCACTTCCAACTTATCTTAAATATTTCTCCACTCAATGATTTGTCTATCTATAGATATGTGTTCAGCCTTCATCACTTATGTTGAATTATGAGCCTTACCGTACAAAAGCACAGCAGTGCCATTAACTGATTTAATTCATCCACTAAGTGGTATGATTTTATGATGTTTTTATATGTCTTGAGCTATAGATATGCCAGAAGCTGCCTCTTAGCTATGCTCCAGGAGATTAAAAACCAATTTTTCTTGCATCATTTGTGAGGAGAATAACACTCACTTGGCAACCTTCTCAGGTGTGACATATAGGAGCTTGAATTTGCAATAATCAGAATTGAGTTCTCTAAGGATCTCCTGCTGTTCACTCCAGTCCATGTTAGCACTTAAGTAAGTCGCAGGAATATTAGCCTACAAGAAAAGAGTGCAGGAGAGCATTAGAGAAACAGTCCCGAAAAACCAGGATAACTGAAGATATATGATGTAGACACGAACATGTTAATCCGGCAAGTTACCTGCAACAAATGCATTATTTGATCTTGAATAAGTGAAACGAGGGGTGAGATAACTAACGTCACCCCTGGACATATTAGAGCTGGAAGCTGTCAGGAAAAAAAATAAAAGAGGAGTAATGCACAAGCTTTGAAAAACTTGACATATTGGATTCACAAGCCATCACACATTCCAAACCATGCACATCAAAACAGGAAGGTTTTGTAGCAAAGTTACATGGATAATGGGACAAACAGCATGTTGAGAGAATGTCGAGTACCTCCATTTTTCTATGGAACTCCAGGGCAAATGAAGCTAAAGAAGCACTTACTGTACTAAAGTAATATTGCATGAACACAAACAAATATCAAACCTCAAACTTAATTTACCTGGTATGTCAAGCTTTTTCCACCTCCAGTTGGCATTAAAACAAAAACATCATATCTACTCATTGTGGCATTTATAATTTCTCGTTGGTTTGGGCGGAAAGAATGGTTCCCAAATACTTTTTTGTTATGATCCTGGCAGCAAAAGTTAGTAAGCAACAAGAGGTACAAGATATGCAAATAAAAGCTAAGTATTAAGTGGGCAACACCTCCAAGCTTTTTGTCCACGGGAAGCTCCAGCTGCTCCACTTTTTATCAATTGAACCTTCAGTATAATTAACTTCCACAGGCTTTTGAATGTATGAGTCTCTATCCACAGGACCTGATGAAACAGGAAACCTATCTGAAGTGAAAGAAACTGATGGCGAGTTCCATCTGTCATAACCACCAGGCTCATTTTGTGGATGAACATGGGCTTCTAGTCTAAAAGGTTCTACCCTAGATCCAAATGCTCGAGGTGTTTCATACAGGGAAGACGTCGGGGGCGCTGCAGATGCAGAAAAATGAGACTTTCTCCTTTCCTCATCAACCGTAAGAGAGCGAAGATGATTCTCAAGCTGCTGAATTTGCCTATTGAGGTGTGACCTAAAAAGTGTGCATACATACAGCATTTAAAAGTTATTGCATCCCCTATTAGAGCTTCTTTCTATAACATCTATACAAAAGCTGGAAATTATAACTAAAAGATTTTCATTCCTCCATTTTGCATGCATTAGATTCCAAGCAGAAAGGACTTTACGAAGAGAAGAAGCTGGGTAGGAGCAAACCTATCATGACGAAGCTTCTCCACCGCTTCTGGAGTTAGTTCGGTCACATTGTCAAGGAGCTCGTTGGATATTGCAATTAAATTGTCCTTCATTTCCTGCAAATGACGTGCAGCATCGGGGCAAAGGCCTAGCTGTATCCATTACAATATTGAACATATCAAGCGTGGAAGAAAACAATATACGGCATCTTAATGGGACAAATGAAACTGGCCAACTCACTTTTAACCCATGACTGCAATTTGAACGCAGCTCCTCAGGCAAACAACTTTCATCTTGTTGTAAACTATTCCTTTCCACATCTGGAGTTATGGGTGGAAGCTTCTGGATTGTTGGTTGAGGTGTTGAAGTGGATTGATAATGCTCCATTACTATCTGGTCGACATCAATACTCTGAAACCCACCTCAAATTGATGAAGTACCATACATGGCAAAGGCAATAAGATAAAATGCTGATCACAGAGACATCAAATAAATTGAACTAAGGTATGAAGTGTCTGATGGCAATTGAACTAAGGCAAAAGATGTTTTATCAACTGACTGAACCAGAAAGAAAGCTTTTAATAAACAATATCAGTGATCCAATCATGAACTGTTAATCCATCATTCCTTAAGGATCATATAGAAGATTTTTATTCTTTCTAATAAGTATAGAGTCTGGACACACTAATAAATGAGACCTAAACGTACTTAGAGTCAAAATTAGACTGACCTACCACCATTAGTCAATTCAAGTAACAAAACTGAAAAGCAATTTCTATTAGAAGAAAAGACTACTCCTTTTCACAATGTTACAGTTTGATCAGCAGCTATCCACTTAAGGAAAAAAACTACCTCTAGAATGTCATCGTCATCTAGCTCATCAGCCAAAACTCCCCCTGATGATTTCGTTTGTGCATTAGGCATGCTGTCTCTGTTCATTGCTGCTGAAAAGCCTTCACAATGTGCTTTATTCTCCCCTAAAATGCCATTTCCACTTTGCCTAGATGGACGTCCCCCTTCTGCAGCCTCATAATGGGCCAAAACAACTGGATTAGAAACATAATTATTTGACGCATCAATCCTGGCAGTCAATCCATTTAACTTTTTATTGCTTTCCCAAGAATGACCATGTTCTTTGCCACTGCTTGAGACAGTTCTGCTAACTTTATCAGAATGGCCAACATTGTCATCCTTGACCGGCAAAGTCTTCCCAGGTGTTATGTATGTTCTAGAAGATATCCGAAGACTGGAAAGAGCATGCCAAGCCTGCGAATTTAACATGCCACAGTTCCATGTCAATCAAAAATTCAAAATATCATGGATAATTGCTTCCTCGGGAGAGCTAGAGTTACATTTACAATTTAGAACAATCAGCATAGCCATTGAAAACAATAGAACGCATAAAACTGTCCTCATGCACAAATTCTACAGCGGGCAAACGATGTTAAGAAAAGGGGCGAAACTGAAAGAAAATAAAATTACCAATACTGGAAGTATGATCAGCATCTCACATTATGTTACACATAAATCTGCTTAACAAGTTTACCTTGTCTATTTGGTTATTGGGTAATCGTTGGGGATTCACCATGGAGAAGACCATAGACCTAACGAACAATGCAAATAGTCAATAGGAGACCAATATAGCTCAAACAGAGTGCATAAGCATACAGCAAAGGCACAGGGCCCTTACTAAGGCTAAGGCAATTGTACAGGGTCATCATATAAATCAGCCAAACAGCAATGTCCGTGACAACCTGAGAAGTGGATTCCAGTATCCATCCTTCACATAAAGAAACACTATCCTAATGTATGAAGTTGATAATGCTAGACTATAGAAACTGCCTCCAGAAAAATTCCGTGCAGAGCACAGCGAATCAGTACATTGCAAACAGTTCTAAGCAGCAGCTGGGATTTTGACCCATTAATTTTCCAGCTCAAGATACCATGGCCACCAAAAGACCCACAAGCATGTAAATTCTGTCGCTTGGACCAGCAAAACAACTACATTAGGGAGAATCCGCAGTCCCGACCGTCAACATTCCACTCTCAATAAAGAGCACGGGAAAAGAATTTCGTCTACAAGAACAGTAATTTCGTCGACCGACATCAACAGCAAACGAGGACACGACAACATCAGCAGAAGTTTCGGCCGACTCATCGTCGCAACGCGACGGTTAACCGAACCGTGATAACGAACTACCTCGACCCCATCGATTCTTGGACGGGAGGCCTCTGGTTCGGCAAAGAGTAGAGGAAATTCGAGCTCAGGAACTTGGATTGGTTCGAAAAGTCGTCGTGAGCGCTCGCGTGGTCCGACCAATTCACCCTCGGAAGCCGATCATCGCCCCCTCTCTCCGACTGAAAATCAAACAACACCCAACCTCCAAAACATTATCTAAAAAAAATTTAAAAAAAAAAAATAGAAAACCTCCAGGAAACAGTAAAAACAGGGACAGCAGCTCTCACCGCGTTTGCATCTCATCGGTCGTCAAACCCGCGCACGCATCGCAAAATCAAAGCTGTCCACGAATCCCTAACCGGAAATCGGAGCTCGCGAAGGCGTGGGGTTAGAGAGAGACTGATACCGAGAGAGAGGAAGAGGAGGAGAGAGAGAGGAATCGGGATGAAGATGATGATGGTGGCGATGTCTGCTGCTGCTGCTAGAGAGGGAGAGGAAGAGGAAGATGGCGGGATAACTCCATTTGGTTCGGATAGCAGCGGCAAATTCCAAATTTTCAGCTACGGGAAATTGAGAAAATGGAATGGACTAATAAAAAAAAAGATTAAACATTTTCGGTGTTTTACTTGGAGTTTGGATTAGAAAGGAATACAGCTAATATTCCCTGACCTTTTGGTTTTTATAATTTTTGTTTTTCCTCGAAAGCAATCCTGGATAGTTGATATTTAAGAGAGCATTTAAATAAAAAATAAGAAAGAAAATAGAAAAATAAAAATTTAGTAATATTTACATTTTAAAATTGTTAAAAAAAACGCATTTTTTTGTTCAAAATCGTTCTCCAAATAGAAAAAAGTGTTTCGTTTTTGGTTTTTAAATTTTTGTTTTCCTTCGAAAGCAATCCCTAATTTTGAATAAAAACGCGTTTAGTAATATTTCGTTTAAAAATTTTCCATCCCATAAATAAAAAATGTTTCCGTTTCGAAAATTTTTGAATAAAAAACGTTTGGTAAATTTGTTCTAGTTGAACTTTTTTGTTTTTTTAATTTTTAATTTTTTAATTTTTAATTTTTTTCTTCTTTTTGGCCGGTCGCGCGGCCTCGGCCATGGCCGGCGACCAACCGACGAGGGTCAATGGCCTCGCCCAGCCACGGCGAGGCTCACCGACCCTCGGCAAGCTCGAGCTCGCCCAGCTTGCCCCACGCCGGCAAGGCTCGGCCTCACCGAGGGCTAGCAATGCTCGACGAGGTCACCGGCCCTCGACAGCGGTCGCCATGGTCGAGGCTGACAACCGGCCAAAGAAAAAAGAAAAAAAAAGAAGAAGAAAAAGAGAGGAGAGAGAAAATTTGTTCTTAAAAATTGTTCTAAAAACAATAAACAACTTTTCTAGTTTCTTATTTCTGTTTAAAATATGTTCATGGGAATAAAAAAATAGCTTTGGAACAAAAACGCAAACAAATGCGTTTCTGTTCTTTTTTTGTTCCCCGGAACAAAAAAACAGAAATTTTGTTCATAAACAGAAACAAAGAAATTTTGCTAAAAATTTCAAAATAAGAGAGAATGTTTTTATGTGGATTAATTTTGAGAAAATTGTTGGTTTTTATTTATTGATAATTTGAGAAAAATGGTTTTCTTTTTGCCAAGATAAGAAGTCGTTTTTCGCTCTATCCAAACTTGTTTTTGGGGATAATAGCACAAATGATGCATGACTTTAGCTAGATGTTCGATATTGTGTATGAACTTCTAATTTGTTTAATAGGATTTATTTTGGCTGAATGTGCAATTTTTCAAATTTTATTCAATATGATCATTGAACATTTTTATATAGTGTAGGGACCACATTAAATATTTGATAATAATTTGGAGCTAACATAGAATAACTTAAAGTTTAAGGATGATATTACATATTAATCGAGCTCCATTGAACACATTAAAAGTTTAAAGGCGACATTGCATATGAACTAAAATTCAAAAGCTATATTGAACGAATTAAAATTTCAAATATGACATTACACGTTTGACCAAAGTGCAAGTACCATGTATGTCATTTTCCCTTATTTTTAGTCAATCAAAATATTTTTTTGTAAATCAATTAATTTTCCATCATTCAAACAACGAAAAGTAAAAATAAAAAATAAAACAATTTTCGAAATATAATTTTCCTTCAATCAAACGAACTCTAACTCAATCTAATTCTTCCCCTTGATAAACTAATGGCGTTAGTGGGGGAAAAAAACTCCTTTTTATGCTAAGTTGGAAAAAATGTGTGCCATTCAAAATCCTTTAATTTTTGTTTCATTTGTTTTGCAAAAAAATGAGCTGTGGGTGGCAGTCTTGCCACGGTGATCGACGGTGACGGTCCGCAGTCGTGCGGCGACAGGTGGTGGTCGTTTGACGATTAGTGACGGCAAGTTGTCAGTGGATGGTGGAGGTCAACTTGCAAAGTCGTCAACTTGCCCACCTCTATTTAAAGGTTTAGATGGATCCCAACACATCCCCACAAACACACGTCAAGATGGCTACCATCACTCTACTCGTTTTTGCCGTCCCCCTGACGGCCAGAGTCCCCGCTCCGTCCTCCTTCCCAAATATAGCCACCCCCTGACGGCCAAAGTCCCCGCTCCGTCCTCCTTCCTAGATACGGCCGCCCCTTTGACGGCCGGAGCCACCTAGTGGCAACCGTCGTATGACCGTCGCACGACCGCCGCACAACCGTTGCACGACCGACGCACGACCGTTGCGCGACCGGCACACGACCGTTGCACACCGCTATCTTAGGAATGACTGATACCGAGAGAGAGGAGGAGAGAGAGAGAGAGAGAGAGAGAGAGAGAGGAGTCGGGATGATGATGATGATGGCGATGGATTGGGCGGGTGCTTCTTCTTCTTCTGGAATGTCTGCTGCTAGAGAGAGAGAGAGGAAGAGGAAGATGGCGGGATAACTCCATTTGGTTCGGATAGCAACGGCAAATTCCAAATTTTCAGCTGCGGGAAATTGAGAAAATGGAATAGAGTAATAAAAAAAAAAAAGATCAAAACATTTTCGGTGTATTATTTGGATTAGAAAGTAATATAGCTAATATTCCCTGACCTTTTGGTTTTTATAATTTTTGTTTTTCCTCGAAAGCAGTCCTTAGATAGTTGATATTTAAGAGAGCATTTATTTTGCTGAAAATTTCAAAATAAGAGAAAATGTTTTTATGAGGATTATTTTCGAGGAAAATTGTTGGTTTTCATTTATTTGGTAATTTGAGAAAAATGGTTTTCTATTTGTCAAGATAAGAAGTCGTTTTTGGTCTATCCAAACTTGTTTTTGGGGATAATAGCACAAATGATGCATGACTTTAGCTAGATGTCCAATATTGCGTATGAACTTCTAACTTGTTTAATAGGATTCTTGGATTTTGGCTGAATATGCAATGCTATTCCTCGACTTTTAATTTTATTCAATATGATCGTTGAACATTTTTATATAGTGTAGGGACCACATTAAATATTTGATAATAATTTGGATATAACATAAAATAAATTAAAGTTTAAGGATGATATTACATATTAATCGAGCTCCATTGAACACATTAAAAGTTTAAGGGCGACATTGCATATGAACTAAAATTCAAGAGCTACATTGAACGAATTAAAATTTCAAATATGACATTACACATTTGACTAAAGTGCGAGTACCATGTATATCATTTTCCCTTATTTTTAGTCAATCAAAATATTTTTGTAAATCAATTAATTTTCCGTCATTCAAACAACGAAAAGTAAAAATAAAATAAAAAACAATTTTCGAAATATAATTTTCCTTCAATCAAACGAACTCTAACTCAATCTAATTCTTCCCCTTGATAAACTAATGGCGTTAGTGGGAAAAATACTCCTTTTTATGCTAAGTTGGAAAAAATGTGTGCCATTCAAAATCCTTTAATTTTTGTTTCATTTGTTTTGCAAAAAAATGAGATGTGGGTGGCGGTCTTGTGGCGGTGATCGATGGTGATGGTCGGCAGTCATGCGGTGAGAGGCGGTGGTCGTTCGGCGGTCAGTGATGGCAAGCTATCGATAGACGGTGGAGGTTAACTTGCAAAGTCGTCAACTTGCCCACCTCTATTTAAAGGTTTAGACGGATCCTCACACATCCCCACAAACACACGTCAAGATGGCTACCATCACCCTCCTCGTTTTTACCGTCCCTCTGACGACTAGAGTCCCGCTCCGTCCTCCTTCCCAAATATGGCCACCCCCTGACGGCCAGAGTCCCCGCTCCGTCCTCCTTCCTAGATACGGCCACCCCTCTGATGACCGGAGCCACCTAGCGGCGACTGTCGCACGAACGTCACACGACCGCCGCATGACCGTCGCACGATTGGCGCACGACCATCAAACGGTTGGCACACGACCGGCACATGATCGTCGCACGATTGCCGACCGTCGCTGCTGACCGCTATCACAGGAAAACCACCCACAGCTCACATTTGATCAAAGTTCAAGTACCATGTATGTCATTTTCCCTTATTTTTAGTCAATCAAAACATTTTTTTGTAAATCGATTAATTTTCAGTCATTCAAACAGCAAAAATTAAGAAAAAAAAAACAATTTTCAAAATATAGTTTTCCTTCAAACTAACGAACTCTAACTCAGTCTAATTCTTCCCCTTGATAAACTAATGGCGTTGGTGGGGAAAAAACTCCTTTTATGCTAAGTTGGAAAAAATGTGTTATTCAAAATCTTTTAATTTTGGTTTCATTTGTTTCACAAAAAAATGGTTTATTTTGAAAAAGGATTCACTTGTACTGCTTGAAATGATTAACCAACGATAAATATTTTCATTATTGGCAACAGTTCATATTTTAATTATTTGAAAGCGATGAAAATAATTTTCATTCAATTATTTTTGTAAGTGATACAAGCGATCACTTTTAACAATTATAAATTATCCATTTTTGCAAAATAAATGGACTCTTAGTTCTAAACTTTTTGATGATTTGTCAATTAAATCTTTTCGGGCAATATAATTGAAAATCATTGACATGGGTGTCGTTCATCCTATATGGCACGGTCAATGTTAACATGGACAATTCTCATAAATTTTATAATTTTTTATTTTTTTTCCTCTATGGTTGATGAGGGCCACTAGCAACCCTTGTTGGCCATTGGGCTGCGAAGGCCTTGGGTGAAGTGCAAAAAGTCCCTTGCTAGACTTAGGCGAGGCTTTTGTGGTCAGTGAAGGTTGTTGGTGACCTTTATTGTCATAATGAAAAAACAGAGAGAAAATAATAAAAAGAAAAAAAGTTAAAAATACAAAAATTATTCACGTTAGTATTGGTTGTGTCACATAAGACAATTGGTGTCATTGTTTGCAATTTTTGACAAAAATTACCTAAAAAGACTCAATTGGTAAATTATCAAAATGTTTAGGATTATATTCACAAAATTAAAATGTTTAAGACTAAATCGACATAAATGCAATAAATTTAAGGCATTTTTGATAATTTCTTAAAGAAAGAATTTTAATGAGCATGTGCGGAGCTTAACTTATCGAAGGATAAAAAGATTAAACCAACACTAGCACTCAACATAATCTCTAAAGTAAAAATTGTATATATTATTATCGTAGGTAAAGCTGGAATTCCCATGGTGCAAGGAGTAGGGGCGAGCAAACACGAAACTTGGAACTTACATGTTGAAACAATCTTCCTCATTTTCTAGAACCTAAAACCTATTATGTCACAAGTTTAAAAGTCGATTTGAAGGTCCACCTAAGTTTCACCTATATTATTAATTAAATAATTATAATGAATCATCATTTTTAATTATCACCAGTTATTGCTACAATCCACTAACTATAACTTATATTTAGACACACACAAAATATGAAATATAAACAAAATAAAAGTCTTAGTCATAGAATGAAAAAATTTAGACTAGTGGTTATACATCATTTACTCATCATTGAATGCCGCAGA
This sequence comes from Eucalyptus caleyi, assembly GCA_014182885.2. Taxonomy (NCBI): domain Eukaryota; kingdom Viridiplantae; phylum Streptophyta; class Magnoliopsida; order Myrtales; family Myrtaceae; genus Eucalyptus; species Eucalyptus caleyi. The sequence goes on from CM024472.2 coordinate 19,951,330, forward strand.
ATAGCGTAAGATCACACAAAATACAAATACTTATTCTGAATTATAGGTGTCAAGTTCCACTTATCTAGAACCGGGAATATATTTATTGAAATAAATTCCCAAATTTTTGGAACCTAAAACCTATGATGTATATCTTAGATTTCAAAATTAAATAGATTCTCATCCGTCCAATTTTTCGGCTTTTAGGTTCTATCCTAAAACTATGCTTACCCTAGCAGGAGGCACATACAACCTTGTCCTTCGTGAGTTCGTGGGGGCGGAATGCCACCTTTTCGACGGGTTTTGACCTTTGTCCAAAAGAGGCAGGGCACACCACCTTACAACGGGTTTTGAACGTTGTCCAAAAGAGGTAGTAACAATTACGATAGAATATAAAAAAGAAAAAAATCAAATTTGTCTTTGGTGAAATCACTGCTATGGAGCGAAGGCATCGTATTTCATTTGCCTCGGAATATGCATGCTAGGGACATCGACATAAAATTGTTCCCTGAGGATTTAGTAAAATTGCATCTGCTCCATATATTTCACAGAAAATAAATGATTTGAAAAGTATTTTCTAAAAGACAATTCTTTTTACCATTTAAAATATCTAGTCAGCGAAAAATATTTTTAATATTGATAATAATTCATGTCTAAATAATTTTGATAGACCATGAAATTATTTTTCGTTTATTCATTTTTATAAACAATACAAGTAATATTTTCAAAAAAAAAGTATATGACAAATTATTAATTTTTGGCAAAACAACGCAAGTGAAAAAGGGCGAAAGAAAATTATATAGTTTTTCTGCTTAGGCCTATCCCCACAAGATGAATAAAATAAATTATTACATATCGATTAGCGGCTATGAAAATCCAGTAGCCGATCTTTTCGTTGCATAAAACTTGCTGAAAATTGTCCCTCATCTGTCTATATGCATCCAAATTCAAGGAAACGAATCTTAAATTTTAAGATTTTTGCAAGAAAAAGTAAAAGTTTAGACGAAATGATAATAAGTTCTAAAATTGACCTTATTAGAATGAGAGAATATTTTTACTTTTTGGAGATTATTAACATAGTTATGGATACTAGATAAATTCAGTAGTAATAAGTAATAAGATTTATCTACGAGAATGAGAAAATAATTATATATATAATCTCATACAAAATCGATCCCATCATGCGTGCCAATAATATGATATGTATATATATACCGATGTGTTTTTTTTTTTTTTTTTCTAGTGACCGGCGCACGACCGGTGCACGATCGGCGCAGGACCGGCGCACGACCGTCGCACGATTGCCGACCGTCGCCGTTGACCACTATCGCAGGAATGATTGATACCGATAGAGAGGAGGAGGAGGAGGAGAGAGAGAGAGAGAGAGAGAGAGAGAGAGGACTCGGGATGATGATGATGATGGCGATGGATTGGGCGGGTGCTTCTTCTTCTTCTGGAATGTTTGTTACTGCTGCTGCTAGAGAGAGAGAGGAAGAGGAAGATAGCGAGATAACTCCATTTGGTTCGGATAGCAGAGGCAAATTCCAAATTTTCAGTTGCGGGAAAATTGAGAAAATGGAATGGAGTAATAAAAAAAAGATGAAAACATTTTCAGTGTTTTATTTGGATTAGAAAGGAATACAGCTAATATTCCCTGACCTTTTGGTTTTTATAATTTTTGTTTTTCCTCGAAAGCAGTCCCTAGATAGTTGATATTTAAGAGGGCATTTATTTCGCTGAAAATTTCAAAATAAGAGAAAATGTTTTTATGAGGATTAATTTTGAGAAAAATTGTTGGTTTTCATTTATTTGGTAATTTGAGAAAAATGGTTTCCTTTTTGCCAATATAAGAAGTCATTTTCGCTCTATCCAAACTTGTTTTTGGGGATAATAGCACAAATGAAGCATGACTTTAGCTAGATGTTCGGTATTGTGTATGAACTTCTAATTTGTTTAATAGGATTCTTGGATTTTAGTTGAATGTGCAATGCTATTCCTCGACTTTTAATTTTATTCAATATGATCATTGAACATTTTTATATAGTGTAGGGACCACATTAAATATTTGATAATAATTTGGAGATAACATAAAATAAATTAAAGTTTAAGGATGATATTACATATTAATCAGAGCTCCATTGAACACATTAAAAGTTTAAGGGCGACGTTGCATATGAACTAAAATTCAAGAGCTACATTGAATGAATTAAGATTTCAAATATGAAATTACACGTTTGACCAAAGTGCAAGTACCATTTATGTCATTTTCCCTTATTTTTAGTCAATCAAAATATTTTTTGTAAATCAATAATTTTCCGTCATTCAAAGAATGAGAAGTAAAAAAAAAAAAAAAAACAATTTTCGAAATATAATTTTCCTTCAATCAAACGAACTCTGACTCAATCTAATTCTTCCCCTTGTTAAAGTAATGGCGTTAGTGGGGAAAAAAACTCCTTTTTATGCTAAGTTGGAAAAAATGTGTGCCATTCAAAATCCTTCAATTTTTGTTTCATTTATTTTGCAAAAAAATGAGCTGTGGGTGGCGGTCTTGCGACGATGATCAACGGTGATGGTCGGCAGTCGTATGGCGACAGGCGGTGGTCGTCCGACGGTTAGTGACGGCAAGCTGTCGGTGGATGGTGGAGGTCAACTTGCAAAGTCGCTCCATCCTCCTTCCCAAATATGGCCACCCGACAGCCAGAGTCCCCGCTCTGTCCTCCTTCCCAGATACGGCCACCCCTCTAACGGCCGGAGCCACCCAGCGGCGATTGCCGCACGACCGTCGTATGACTGACGCATGACCGGCGCATGACCGGCGCACTACTGTCGCACGATTGCCGACCATCGCCGCTGACCGCTATCACAGGAATGACTGATATCGAGAGAGAGAGAGAGAGAGAGAGAGAGGAGTCGGGATGATGATGATGATGATGTCGATGGATTGGGCGGGTGCTTCTTCTTCTTCTGGAATGTCTGCTGCTGTCGTTGCTGCTAGAGAGAGAGAGAGGAAGAGGAAGATGACGGGATAACTCCATTTGGTTCGGATAGCAGCGGCAAATTCCAAATTTTCGGTTGAGAAAATGGAATGGAGTAATAAAAAAAAGATGAAAACATTTTCGGTGTTTTATTTGGATTAGAAAGTAATACAGATAATATTCCCTGACCTTTTGGTTTTTATAATTTTTGTTTTTCCTCGAAAGCAGTCCCTAGATAGTTGATATTTAAGAGGGCATTTATTTCGCTGGAAATTTCAAAATAAGATAGAATGTTTTTATGAGGATTATTTTCGAGGAAAATTGTTAGTTTTCATTTATTTGGTAATTTAAGAAAAGTGGTTTCCTTTTTGTCAAGATAAGAAGTCGTTTTCGTTTTTGCTCAATCCAAACTTGCTTTTGGGGATAATAGCACAAATGATGCATGACTTCAACTAGATGTTCAATATTATGTACGAACTTCTAATTTGTTCAATAGGATTCGTGGATTTTGGCCGAATGTGTAATGCTATTCCTCGACTTTTTATTTATTCAATATGATCATTAAACATTTTTATATAGTGTAAGGACCACATTAAATATTTGATAATAATTTGGAGAAAACATAAAATAAATAAAGTTTAAGGATGATATGACACATTAATCAAAGCTCTAATGAATAAATTAAAAGTTTAGGGAAAGTTTACATATGAACTAAAATTCAAGAGCTATATCAAACAAATTAAAATTTTAAAAATGAGATTACACATTTAACCAAAGTTCAAATACCATGTATGTCATTTTCCCTTATTTTTAGTCAATTAGAACATTTTTGTAAATCAATTAATTTTCCGTCATTCAAACAACGGAAAGTTACAAAAAGAAGAAGAAAATTCGAAATATAGTTTTCCTTCAAGCAAACGAACTCTAACTTAATCTAATTCTTTCCCTTGATAAACTAATGGCGTTAGTGGGGGAAAAAACTCCTTTTTATGCTAAGTTGATAAAAATGTGTGCTATTCAAAATCCTTTAATTTTAGTTTCATTTGTTTCGTAGAAAATGGTTTATTTTGAAAAATGATTCGCTTGTACCGCTTGAAATGATTAACCAATTACAACAATTCATATTTTAATTCCTCGAAGATGATGAAAATAATTTGCAGATTTAAGCAAATTAAAGGATCCATTTTGGTATGTCGAGGAGATTGATGTTTGCGTGTTTTGGTTTTGGTATGCGATGCAGCGAAACAGCATCGAGGCAGCGAACAATTTCGTGTGCCGGAATCGGTTGCTGCCAAGGCTGAAGGAGCAGATATTGGCTTACATGTGCTTGAGGTTCAAGGCGGAGAGCTTGAACCAGCATCAATTGATAGAGCAGTTGCCGAAATCGATCTGCAAGAGCATTTGCCAGCATCTGTTCTTGCCGACCGTGGAGACGGTCTATCTGTTCAAGGGCGTTTCTCGCGAAACCCTCTTGCTCCTGGTACGTCGCTTCACATTTGCATGAGAGTCAAAAGTCACAAAATATAATCTCGTAAGGCATGTGAAGCCTATGGTCTATGTGAAAATCGAGTTACTAGACACGCAGAAATTTAGTCCTAGCCATCCATGAACTTTGGTTACTCAGGACCGAAATCAGTGGAATTTTTCTGTTCTTTTGCTGCATGCCAATTGCCCTGAAAATCTAATGTCATCGGGGTAGGTGGCCAAGATGAAGGCCGAATATCTGCCGCCAAGAGAGGACGTCATTATGCAGAACGAAGCGCCTGATGATGTCTATATCATCGTGTCCGGCGAGGTCGAAATATTCAACTGTGAAACGGAGAAAGAGCAGGTCGCTGGGGCTTTGCAATCTGGGGACATATTTGGAGAAGTCGGCGCGCTCTGTTGCCGGCCTCAGGACTATACTTACCGGACCAAGTCCCTCTCCCAATGCTGAGGCTAAAAAGGAATGATCTCATAGAAGCTATGCACACCCAACACAACGACAACATAACCGTGATCAAGAATTTTCTACAGGTTCGCCGCTAGCTTAAGACACGGTTCGCATTTCATCTGTTAAATCATCCGAGGCTTATGTTTTAACACTATGCGACGCAGCATCACAAGGAGCTTAAGGATCTATGCATAGAAGACTTCTTCACGGACGCAGGACACGAGCATGACGACCTCCACTTGTTGACCGTGGCGAGTACCGGTAATGCTGCTATCCTCGAGAAGCTTCTCAAGGCAAAGTTGGACCCCGACGTCGGGAATTTAGAAGGGAAGACCTCGCTGGTACGTCTTCCTTAATCTCCAACCGATTCTTGTTTTCATTTGTACAACATACGCTCCGGTTTGGATTGAATAATGATTGCGTCACGGTTGATTCCTGAACTGGAATGCCGCTTCGGCATAGACATTATCCATTACGGTTTGTCTGTAAATGGAAGTAAACTTGGAATGTTCAAACGTGTCAATTTACAAGTTCGCTGCTTATTTGATTCTTTAGAAATGTGAATGTACTGAAAGTTGTTTGTTGCTCTTATGACTTTGCATCAGCACATTGCAGCATCACTGGGCCATGAGGACTGTGTCTGGCTACTGCTAAAAAATGGATGCAACATACATTTACGAGGTAACGCGTTTATTGCCTTGCGACCTCGCCGACTATCATAAATATATGCGCTCCTTATATCCTTAATGTCCTGCACGACAGACCGGAATGGCAACAATGCGCTGTGGCACGCGATATCGTCGAAGCAGCACTCAATCTTCCGAGTCCTGTACAGCTGTGCCGCCTCTTCTGATCCTTGCACGGCCGGCGACCTCCTATGCACTGCAGCGAAAAGGAATGATCTTGAGGTGATGAAGGAGCTCTTGAACCACGGATTGAACATCGACTCCATGAATCACCAAGGTTTCACGGCTCTCCAGATCGCCATGGCTGAGAACCATGAAGACATGGTGAATTTACTCGTGATGAACGGCGCGAATGTTGCCGACTCAAACTTGCCCCATTTTCCTCCAGAAGCATTGAACGAAATGCTGAGCAGGAGAGAGACGGGGCACCGTATTGCCGTGCCCGACGGTGCCACATTGCAGGATATGCCAATGAGAGTGCACGAAGTTGAGCGAGAACTGACTCAGGAGAAATCGGACATGGCGATTTGTGTGAGGGTGAGCATTTACAGAGGCCATCCAGTGGCAAGAAGAGAGAACCGTCGCGCCGAGGCGGGAAGGCTCATCCGATTGCCAGGTTCCATTGACGATCTCAAGAGCATTGCAGGTGCATTTTCGTTCTTTCCTTCAAAAGTATGGGATGCTTTTGAAGTATTGGCAGACTTTTAAAGTTTAGGCTATTGTTGGAGAGTGCCACTAAAGCATTCGCTAAGGGCACACATAATAACCATTCTGTTCCAGAAATAGTTTCTAGAAGAGTTTATAAGCAAAAATAACCGTTTAATAACGACACAAAATTTCTACTCTAAAATAGAAATTCATTTGGTAATGATACAAAATTTATTCATTTCGGACGGTTGTGGCTGACGACCGACAACCTTTAATATAAAAAATAAAAATAAAAATGATTTAGTAACAAAAAAATGAATAAAATTAAATAAAACATAAATAAAATAAAATAAAAATATCCTTAAAAATACATTTATTTTATTTATTCTATTTTATTTTATTTTACGAATAAATTTATTTTAAAATGAATAAAAAAATTATTTGCAAAACACTCAAGGCAAATAAAAATAATTTTATATTTATTTATCATAAATAAATTATTTTTAATAAATTTAATAAACTAAAAATAAAATGATAAATAAAAATAATTTATTTATTTTAATAAATTCATTTTTATTTTTAAATGAATAAAATGAATATTTTTATTTTTATTTTTAATAAAATGAGGAGAGGCGGAGGAGGAGGAGGAGGCAGAGACGTAGAGGAGATGATGGAGGACTTACCAAAATTAGGATTTAGTGAGAGAAATTATTTCGATTTCTCTTCCAAAAATCAAAAGTAGAAAATTTTAGCTTCGATTTCTTTTCCAAACCTATTTCCGAATGAAATCTATTCCAAAATAGAAAAACTGAATTAGATTTATCAAACGGTTTTCTTCCGAAAACAAGTGCCTAACAAAAACTATTTACACAGAAATTTTGGGTTGTCATGCACCTCCTAAGTAGCTAATAAAGGAAACTGTGCAATTTGCAACACATCATCTTTCTTGACTTATACGTAATAACTGCAATTTTGGTACTTGTTAATGAGATCCACAAGTTTATTAGACCAAGTCAATTCAACATTATAAAGATCTACAAACCATATTGAGCCCGTTCAAGAACACAAGTTCTCGTGCAATTTTTTGTATTCTCTATGTTTTCGAGCAAATCTCTCGTATTCTTTGGAAATAATAACAGGGTTCTGGAGCCTACAAGAGTTGAAACAACTCGCCTTAAAAGTTCCACAAAAGTAATTTTCTTTTTTCCCTTCTTCCCTCTCACTTTATTGATCTGCAACTTAGGATCCACGGTATTTGAAGCTACAAGAGAAACTTTTATTTTTTTTTATCTTTTCTTCCCTTCTTTCAAAAGGGGAAAATATATTCAATGCGGAAAATTCCCTGCAAGTTCTTGGCTTTGAAGAGAAGCAAGGTGACTATTCCCAGTAAAGAAACAAAGGGGCGAATATCTGATCTGCGCTGCATTTGCTTTAATGTAAAGCAAAATTATCCCCAACAGAAGGACAGATTCCTCTTCCTCTCCTTTTTTAACAAGAGGAAGGCGATAATGATTCTTCTTGTTTGCTCATAAGAACACATCTTTTATATTCTCCTTTTGATTAAGATGGTATTCTTTTTTTTTTCTCTACATTGTTTTTACTAATTTAGATATTCTTTCTTCCTTTCGGGAACAGTTGTGTGGTTTGACTATAGCTTTGCTTTTAATGGCCAACATCTTCGCTGGCTGTCATTCACCAACCTTGTACGTCAAAGTCTTTCCTTATTTCTCTCTCCCTCTGGGGCCTGTAGGAACATCATCAGATTGCTACATCTGTTGAGACAACAGGGTTGGTTCAGTCTGCTACCGACGTCTTTTCCAGTTGTTATTGTTAGGTTTCGCTGGTTTTGAACCCTCGGTCAACCTGGTCTTCATTGACAGTCGACTGGTGCTGGTAGGCTCGTAATTAGAAAAACAGCGAAGATGTCCTCCGGACATTTTGGCTGCCGCACGACCATCGCACGACCGGCGTACAACCGACACGACTGTCGCATGATTGCTGACCGTCTCTGCTGACCGCTATCGCATGAATGACTGATACCGAGAGAGAGGAGTCGGGATGATGATGATGATGGCGATGGATTGGGCGGGTGCTTCTTCTTCTTCTGGAATGTCTGCTGCTGCTGCTGCTAGAGAGAGAGAGAAGAGGAAGATGGCGGGATAACTCCATTTGGTTCGGATAGCAGCGGCAAATTCCAAATTTTCAGTTGAGAAAATGGAATGGAGTAATAAAAAAAAGATGAAAACATTTCCGGTGTTTTATTTGGATTAGAAAGTAATACAGCTAATATTCCCTGACCTTTTGGTTTTTATAATTTTTGTTTTTCCTCGAAAGCAATCCCTAGATAGTTGATATTTAATAAGGCATTTATTTCGTTGAAAATTTCAAAATAAGAGAGATGTTTTTATGAGGATTATTTTCGAGGAGAATTGTTAGTTTTCATTTATTTGGTAATTTAAGAAAAGTGGTTTCCTTTTTGTCAAGATAAGAAGTCGTTTTCGTTTTGCTCAATCCAAACTTGCTTTTGGGGATAATAGCACAAATGATGCATGACTTCAACTAGATGTTTGATATTGTGTACAAACTTCTAATTTGTTCAACATGATTCTTGGATTTTGGCCGAATGTGTAATGCTATTTCTCGACTTTTTATTTATTCAATATGATCATTGAACATTTTTATATAGTGTAGGGAGCACATTAAATATTTGATAATAATTTGGAGAAAACATAAAATAAATAAAGTTTAAGGATGATATGACACATTAATCAAAGCTCTAATGAATAAATTAAAAGTTTAGGGAAAGTATTACATATGAACTAAAATTCAGGAGCTATATCAAACAAATTTAAATTTTAAAAATGACATTACACGTTTAACCAAAGTTCAAAAACCATGTATGTCATTTTCCCTTATTTTTAGTTGATTAGAACATTTTTTGTAAATCAATTAATTTTCCGTCATTCAAACAACGGAAAGTTAAAAAAAAAAATTCGAAATATAGTTTTCCTTCAAGCAAACGAACTCTGACTTAATCTAATTCTTTCCCTTGATAAACTAATGGCGTTAGTGGGGAAAAAACTACTTTTTATGCTAAGTTGATAAAAATGTGTGCTATTCAAAATCGTTTAGTTTTAGTTTCATTTGTTTCGTAGAAAATGGTTTATTTTGAAAAATGATTCGCTTGTACCCCTTGAAATGATTAACCAATTACAACAATTCATATTTTAATTCCTCGAAGATGATGAAAATAATTTTCGTTCATTTATTTTTGTAAGTGATACAAGCGATCACTTTTAGCAATTTTAAATTATCCATTTTTTATTAAACAAATGGAGTCTCAATTCTAAACTTTTTTGATGATTTATCGATTAAGTCCTTTCCGGCAATATGGTTGGAAATTGTTGACATGGGTGTTACTCATCCTACATGGCATAGGCGATGTTGGGTGAGGTGCGAAGTCCCTTGCTAGACTTAGGCGAGGTTTCCGTGGTTAATGGAGGTTGCTGGTGAACCTTATTATCACAATGAAAAAATAGAGAGAAAAAAAAAAAAAAAATTGAAATACAAATTATTCAATATCAATTGTGTCACCTAAGTCGATTTGTGTCATCCTTAGCAATTTTTGGCAAAAACCACCTAAAAGGACTCTATTTGTAAATTATCAAAAAAATTATGATTATATTTACAAAATTAAAAGCTTTAAAACTAAATCGACACAAATGTAATAAATTTAAGGCATTTTTGGTAATTTCTTAAAGAATGAATTTTAATGAGCATTTGCACTTATCGAAGGATAAAAAGATTAAGCCAACACTAGCATTCGACATAACTTCCAAAATAAAAATTGTGTATACTATTATCATAGGAAAAGTTGGCATTCCCATGGTGCAAGGAGTAGGTGAGAGCAATTTTGAATTCCACTTGAAACTTGAAACTTATATATTGAAACAATCTTCCTCATTTTCTAGAACCTAAATACCTATCATGTCAAAAGTTTCACATTTCAAGATCCACCTAAATTTCACCTATATTATTAATTAAATATTTTTAGTGGACATCGTTTTTAATTATCATCAGTTATTGCTACAAATCCATTAACTATAGTCCATATTTTTAAACACACAAAAAATATGAAATATAAACAAAATAGGTCATAAAATGAAAGTTTAGACTAGTGGTTATAAATCATTTACTTATGATCGAATGTCGCAAAATAGTGTAAGATCACAAAAAGATATGCATCGAGAAAAATACAAAACTTATTCCAAATTATAGGTTTCAAGTTCCACCTATTAATATATCTGTTGAAATAAATTCCCAAATTTTTGGAATCCGAAACCTATCATATATATCTTAGATTTTGAAAGATATGCATGCCACCTTTCGACCGGTTTTGACCTTTGTCCAAAACAGGCAGGGCACACATCTTACAACGGGTTTTGATCGTTGTCCAAAAGAGGTAGTAACAATTATGATATAATATAAAAAAGAAAAAAATCAAATTTGTCTTTGGTGAAATCACTGCTATGGAGCGAAGGCATCGTATTTCATTTGCCTCAGAATATACATGCTAGGAAACTATCATCGACATAAAGTTGTTCCCTGAGGATTTAGTAAAATTGCATCTGCTCCATATATTTCACAGAAAATAAATGATTTGAAAAGTATTTTCTAAAAGACAATTCTGTTTACCATTTAAAATATCTAGTCAGCGAAAAATATTTTTATTATTGATAATAATTCATGTCTAAATAATTTTGATAGACGATGAAATTATTTTTTGTTTATTCATTTTTATAAGCAATACAAGTAATATTTTCAAAAAAGTAAATGACAAATTATTAATTTTTGACAAAACAACGCAAGTGAAAAAGGGGTGAAAGAAAATTATATAGGTTTTCTGCTTAGGCCTATCCCCACAAGATGAATACAAGAAATTATTACATATCAATTAGCGGCTATGAAAATCTAGTAGCCGATCTTTTCGTTGCATAAAACTTGCTGAAAATTGTCCCTCATCTGTCTATATGCATCCAAATTCAAGGAAACGAATCTTAAATTTTAAGATTTTTGCAAGAAAAAGTAAAAGTTTAGACGAAATGATAATAAGTTCTAAAATTGACCTTATTAGAATGAGAGAATATTTTTACTTTTTTGGAGATTATTAACATAGTTCTGGATACTAGATAAATTCAGTAGTAATAAGTAATAAGATTTATCTACGATAATGAGAAAATAATATTATATATATATATTCTCACACAAAATCGATCCCATCATGCGTGCCAATAATATGATATGTATATATATATATATATATATATATATATATACCGATGTGTTTTTTTGTTTTTTTGTTTTTTGGTGATCGAGGATCTGCTGGATACAAGTCTAATTATTTACGATATTTATTTATTTATGTGTTTATTTTTGGGTGTGTACGGATACAAGTCTATTTTAAGTAACCTAAAAAGATGGATAAAACGTTCGGCCCTAAATCACTGTCCTTATAGAAGGAACTTAACCGTCCATTGTCATAATTTTTCCCCAGTTCTTTCTAGGGTTTTTGCAGCAATCTCTCTGTCTCTCTGCATGTTCATCAACATCATCATCATCATCATCTTCCTCATCTGTACTCCCATGGGGGATCCTCGTTCACCGACGACCGATCTCTCGACTCTGCTCGGAGTCAATCACAAGAGCTCGACCGGCATTTTCGACATCTCCAAGGCCTACAAGTTCCTCCACCTGAAATGGCACACCGACAAGAGTCCGTCAAACAAAACCGAGGCCGAATCCGACAAGGTAACGAAACCGGGTCCATCATGTGCCGACATTGTACATTGTTAGAGCAAGATTTTTTATTGGTGATTGATGTTTTCGCGTTTGTCTCAGAGTTTTGATGGGAAAAGGAGCGACGAAAGAGTCACAAGCAGCGACGATGCGACGACATCGGACGGCTCGTCACATCACAACCGCAGCGTCGATGACAGCTTCTTCTTTCGCCGCTCGTTCCTGTCGAAGAGCACGAGTCGGAGGAGCCACACGCCGAACCCGTCGCTGTCGAGGGCGAGCAGCCGGATCAACACGTCCTCGTCTTCGTCAGATTTCAGTACTTTCTTGCGGAGCACGAGCAGAAAGGTGGGATCCGAGACCGAGGCTCCGGCCACGTTGTCGAGGAACATGAGCCGGAAAGGGAGCACCCCAATCTTGTTCTCGCATACGGCGGCCCGGCGGAAGCCCGCCCCAATCGAGAAGAAGCTGGAGTGCACGTTGGAAGAGCTGTGTCATGGATCTGTCAAGAAAGTGAAAATTAAACGAGATGTGATCGGCGACACGGGGTAATCATCTTTCCCCCTCAAATCATCATCTCTATTCTATCCTCTCTAATTAACATGGAATTGTGTTATAAATATCGAAATCGACATCAGAATTTTGCTTGAGGAATAACATGTTTCAGACATGATTATCATGCATATATCTACAGCATTGAATTTTTAGCAAATACTGATTTTTCCATCGCACAGGATCGTCCAAGAAGAGGAGACGTTGAAGATCAACGTGAAACCGGGATGGAAGAAAGGGACGAAGATATCGTTCGAAGGCAAAGGCGACCAGAGGCCGGGGTATCTGCCGGCCGACATTGTCTTCTCCATCGAAGAGAAGAGGCACCGGCTGTTCAAGCGGCGGGGCGACAACCTGGAGATCGCGGTCGAGATCCCGCTCGTGCAAGCCCTGACCGGGTGCACGCTCTCCGTCCCGCTATTAGGAGGCGAGGAGATGAGGGTTCCGTTCGATGAGGTCATATTCCCGGGGTACGAGAAGGCCATCCCGGGCAAGGGCATGCCGAACCCGAAGGAGGACGGCAAGCGGGGCGATCTCCGGCTCAAGTTCTACGTCGAGTTCCCGGATGAATTGGATGATGAACAAAGGTCTGAAATCCATAGCATTCTCGAGGGTTGCTGTTATACATGATCCTTAAAATCTAGGGTTGCTTCTTTTTCCAATTTCATGGCAGGTTGATATACAATCAAATGGGAATTGGTGATGCACTTGCTTAATATATTCGTGTCATTTATTTTTGCTAGAAATGTATATGGTTAGGTTAAACATTAGATAACCAATATTTTATACAAGTAACTCGTTCCAATTACGGTGAATTTAAAAGATGAACATTTAGTGACTATGTGCGTCGAGATTATTAGGTCTTTCTATTCATAAGAAGTGAATTAAACAGGTGAAATTGCTGAGCTCGGTAACACGAGCTTGTAACTAGTTGGGGCCATTAATGTTGTGACATGAAATGCTCTGATTACATTGGCCCGACGGAAGAGTTAAGACTCATTGATCCATGTTGATATCCATGCTACCTTCCAAAGAAGTGACATATTTTAACGATCAATAAGCCGCAGAGGTGGCCAAAATGACCGAGTAAGTGTTGAAACTTCAGGGGATTTAGAATTTCATGAGAGCTCCAGAAAAGTTCTCGAGTATATTATGGGGAATACACATTTCTGTTCTAGAGGATTCTATAATTAATGGGGTAATTTGTAAACAAGGAGATTGAATTTACATTGCAATTAAGGAGAGATCCACGATTGTAACTAGAGAGGTACATATGTAAATACGGGTCCCCTTTCATTCATTTGCATCAGCCGCAAGCATAACACAGAAAGAGCAGTAGAATATTTCCTATCAAATCACTTGTCTCTCTATAGCTTTTTTTTTTTTTTTTGATACCGATGAACTGCCGGAGCCCCCTTTTGCTTATGCTATTCGAGGTTACAAGACCCGCCGGTGCCCGGTGACACCATCGGGCCTCGCCGCGAAGCCGCTATTTAGACATAAATCTCAAGAGAAGCTAGCATAGGATCCCACCACCATGGCTCCCTGTTTAAAATGTGTTGACAACGCAGAGATTCGAACTCATTCTCTCGGCGATGAGGTAGTAAAGCCCAAACCAACTGCACTGCCCGCAGGTGGGTACTCGTCTCTCTATAGTTTCTCTCGACCATCCCAAGCATGTCGAGTGAGCGCCATGGCCTTTTGAGTTTTGAACCTACCACTCTACCACAACACAATAGTATATACTTTAACATATACTACTAGCTAGCAAATATGGAACGCATTAATGACGTGTGTGCAAAATATTGTGAAAAGGACGTGCAATGGGAGAAAGGAAAACGCGTGATTTGAGTTATTTTTGGAATCAAATTTAAATTATTGCGGTATAAAGATGATGACTTGCATTTGTAATCTAATTGGCGAGATTTATTTTATAAAATGATAATTATGTTCACATTTTAAATTACTTTCATGCCGGCTTGTGTGTGACCACTAATTATTATATTGGAGGTTTTTTTTTTTTTTTTTTTATTTTGCGGTATAAAGATGATGACTTGCATTTGGAATCTAATTGGCGAGATTTATTTTATAAAATGATAATTATGTTCACATTTTAAATTACTTTCGTGCCGGCTTGTGTGTGACCACTAATTATTATATTGGAGGTTTTTTTTTTTTTTTTTTAATCGTTGATTAAAAAATTAACTTTAAAAATTGAAGTACGTGAGAGTTACATATATCAATATCTACGGTAATATTTTGGATGAAAAAAAATGATTGTAGGATAGTGTGGATAAAAAGATACTCTGACAGACTAACACTACTAAATTTAGTGGTAAAACTGATTTTTTATCATTGTATCTACAAAGTGTATTTTATAATAACTATACACGTATTTAATATACACACATATAGGCTGTGTTTGGCCTTTCGGATTTCTACATAGAATTGGACTGGATAAGATATGATAAGAAATTCATGGATTTTTTCATATCCTATTCACTATTTGGTGAGTTACAGATTTAAAGTCAAATATTCTCATATCCTATCCTATCCATTGTTTGGTAAACTACGGATTTAAAATCGAATATTTTCATGAGCAATTATAATCTTCAAAAAAATAAAATTAGGAAAGCGCAAACTAAAGATTAGAGCGAAATCATCCAAAACGAACTATTTTTTTCAAATCAAGAGATTCTCACAAAATCACACAAAATCAATCCATGATTATGCATTATATGTAAAATGCATAAAGAATCTATATGAGATGAGTCAATTAAGAATGTTGCCTTGAAAGAATGTTGCCTTGTTAGAATTGGACCATTACAAATTATTTGTTGATGAGGATTTGTTATCCTTATATCTAGTGAGTAACTCCCATTGCGTTACATTAAGGTATATAACTGACTATAGCTAGCCTTGAGCTTAACAAAAATAATTTTGAATTTAGTTTCAATTGTCTGATTCACATGTACCTTACGTAATATTTTTTTAGGTTAGTTATCTTAAGTGACATCGATTGCCGTGGGATCTATAGTATTTTAGTCAGTTCATTCAATCAATGTCTACTTCCCGTTGATAACCTTAGTAGAAACACTCAGAAAAATGCATACGTCCTTAAGACTGGCCAAAGCCAAACAAAAGAAATTTAAAACGCTCTTCTTCACAATAGGGACGCAATCAGGAAATAAATGAATAAAATTGCAGATATGCAACCACAAGAATACATAAACCGACAAGGTAAAACAACATCGCAATTCTAACATTTACTTCTGATTTATATATGTTTTCCCACGTTGAACTTGTAAATAATACCACACAAGCAATGAATATCTCCTACTGAGATCGGGTATTTACCAATAAATCAATGATGACATCCACTACGCGAATAAAATTACTAATATACAACCACAAGAGCACATAAACCAACAACAACACAATTATAACAAAATCGCAAACCTTGTAAAGCATGCGAATATCAATGCATAGAGAGAGATGAAATCTTGCGAGAGAGCAGAATTGCCGTGGCTCCTCAATGGAGATGGTGCTTGAATTCGTCAGATTAGAGCTACTGAGAAAAAAGATGTGTTTCTTTTTTTTTTTTTTTTTTTGTGAGAGGAGTTGTGCATGTTAGAAGGAAAAGGAAAAGGAGAGCAAAGGGTTTTTTTAATAATAGATTGATAAAAGAAATCCTATCTAGGTCCATCCCACCACTTCCCCTCGGATTTCTTTATCTAGACTATATCCCTCTATATCTGACCTTATCCTATCCTAGCCGGCTGCCAAACATGAGATAGGATAAAACATATCCTATAGAGACTTTTATCCGGTCCATCATTAATTAACAAGGTCAATTAATGATGACATCTAAAATCTATTATTTTCTTATTTATTTTTTTATGCAAAATTTCACTCTCCTCATTAATAACAACAGCTAGTTTAATTTCCATATCCATATATGTGTAAACTTGGCTCCTCCTCGCACGAGCTCAATTAAAACCTCCATGCCATAAATGCATTTTTTGGAAAATGGCACAGAAAGGGAAAATAATAAAAAAAATTGATAAGGACTTAAAAATTAGTCAATTAGAAATAATATTTGAAATAATTAGTCAATCAAAAATATTTTAATTATCGACAACTATTGTCTAAACATTTTCATGGACGCTAGATATATTTTTCATTTATTTATATTTTCAAGCGATCATTTTTAGGAAAATACTTTTCAAATCATTTATTTTTCGCAAAATAAATGAGGGAGAGAGGAAACGGAAACTCTCTCCTTAGAAATAGGAGAAAATTATTCATGACGCTTTAAAGATTATGGCATTAAATGTTTAACATTCACTGCTTAATAGATAAAAGAAATTTTGATAATGGTTTTTATGGGAGAGAAGAAGGGAAATATATTTTAAATATGGGAATTCCTCTTCCATGATGTAATTGATAGGTATACTGTATCATTCTTATTTTTGCCAAATGTATCTTCACCTCATACTAATGCTAACTCAATGGAAATAATAAATCCGTGTATATCCATATTAAGTAAAAAGAGTGAATAGAACACATCAGCTATTGCAATAGTGAGAGTCCAGCCAACTAATGCATCGGATCCCAACAATCTCCAATTACTAACCATTTGAGAGGATCAAATTTCATCAGTGGTCCCTAAATTTTAAAATAATTTCCCAATCTAGTCACAAAAATTCTAATTTTAGCTATCGATGTATGAATAGGCCGGCTCCGGGCAAACTGCCCATGTGGTGATGATCCCCGAGTGGCAATGGGTGCGGGATCTAGGAAACCCTCTCGTGCATCATCCCCACCATCGGTTCGCCAGAAGTCCGTGGACGGCGAAAGATCAAAATTTGAGAGCATATTTGTGTTATCAAAACCACAAGTCAACGAGCTTATTACAAAAGGGTAATGAGTTCTCAAGAAAGTCACCTCTCTCTTTAGCAGTTAGCATGGTAGGTTTGGTCAAACACGTCCGGTTCGATGATATTAAGGGACTATATATACACGACAAAATTCAAAACTTGGGTAATGCCAAAGCTCTTGCATTAATTTCGTTCGTGGCGATCTTTTCCGCTCCGCTATACAAGGGAGAGAGAGAGAGAGAGAGAACGCGGAAGGAGAAGTTGTCTGGAAGGAAGGGAGGGAGGGAGGAGGGCGAAGGAACCCAAGAACCCAAGAAAGATGGCGGCAAGAGGAGAGACGAGCTCGACAGGAGGGAACGATGCAGCGCAGGATCCGTTCACGTCTGCCCAGAACATGTCCAAGAGACCTAAATGTACGTGCTCCTTTTCTCCTTCTCAAGGTTTTGGTCGTGTATCCCTCGTTTCATCTTGGCTTTTCTTGATCTCTCGTGATGGGAAAACTCTCTCGGTCCTTGACTTTCTTTGTCGCTGGGTACGAACCCCTGAGACGATCCTCATTGTTACGATGTGATTGTTCTTGATTCTAGGAATCTTCTCGTTCATCAACTCACGTCCTTTAGCCCGACGATCGTATGTCCTGAGTTGGGTTGTTCATATATAACCAAAAAAAGTATGACCTTCGTGTCCTTGGCCCAATGATCATATATACGTGGGAGATGATTGCACGGAAAGTTTGAGAACGAGGGTTTATATCTTCTTGAATAGTTTCAAGTTTCATCCAAACGTGAACGTCTGCTTCAGCTTTTGAAGGAATGCGTTCTTAGATAAATTGGCCAGTAGGTTGACGTTCCTTTGTTCTGTTTCATTAGAGGTTTTGGGAGGGGCGAGTATGGATAGATGTTTGAATAGTGTGTTTGGTTAAGCATTTCCAATGGGCTTTTAGCCTCCAAATTCCCTTGGGAAATGCTTTGAACCGTTTGGCAACCATTTTAAAAGTGAAAGTCAGTATTGGGAAGGTTGAAAGCCCAATGCTAGTAGGGACTAGCTTTGGGTTTTCAGCATTTGGCCAAATGCTGAAACTTTTTTTTTTTTTTTCTAAACTATCATCACTCATTCTTCAAATTTCTTATTTTGCCCTCATTATTTTTTTAAATGCCAAAATAATGCTAAGAAAATCAAATTTATATGAATGCTAAAAAATTTAAAATATTTTGGTCTTTTAAAAAAATATTTATATATTTGATTTTTTTAGCATATATATTTAATTTTTTAGTATTATTGTCAAAATTTATATTTAAAAAGTTGCATACATTATTTTTGTTTTCAATTTTAAACAAATAAAAATTAAAAAATTCCAACGAAGGGTTTAGTCTTTAAAAAAAAAAAATTATATATATGCATTTGATTTTTAGCATTATTCTCAAATTTATATTTAAAAAGTTACACACATTATTTTTCAATTTTAAAAAATATAAATTAAAAAGTTTCGATGAAGGATTTGGTTTTTTTTAATTATATATGTGTATTTGATTTTTTTAGCATTATTGTAGAAATTTATATTTAAAAAGTTCAATACATTATTTTTTTTTCAATTTTAAACAAATAAAAGTTAAAAATTCCAATGAAGGGTTTGGTTTTTTTTTTTTAAAAAAAATTATATATATGTATTTGATTTTTAGCATTATTTTCAAATTTATATTTATAAAGTTGCATACATTATTTTTCAAATTTAAACAATAAAAATTAAAAATTTCAACGAAGGATTCCATCTTTTCTTTAAAAAAAATTATATATATGTATTTGATTTTTTTAGCATTATTGTCAAAATTTATATTTAAAAAGCTACATGCATTATTTTTTTTCTATTTTAAAGAAATAAAATAAAAAAACTAATATAAATTACCCAAAGAGCTTTTCAAATGCGTTTTCTACCAAATGACATTTCTCTCAAAGTTACTTCTCAAAACATAGTTTACCAAACGGCCTTTGCATTTGCCTAAAGTCCTTTAGGCTAAATTACTTTGCATTTTCCCAATAAACTTTCAAAATGCTGAACCAAACGCACCCGAAGTGCTAATTCAGCCTACAAGAAAAAGATGGCGAAGTGCTTTTGATCTCAACAATGTATCTAATATGCAGAAATGCATTGCTGTCAAATATAGTAAGACATTTTCGCAGTGCTCCTCCACTCAAAACCGAGTGATGTTGTACTTGGAATCATCATCTTGCGATTGTCTATGTGCTTGGATCAATCTTATTTGAGGAATTGGTTTCCTTTTTCTCTTCTGATAATTTTTTGGTGATGAAGCATTTGAGATGTTTTCAGGCATCCGAATCAAGTGAATGTTGATAGGAGCAAGTACTTTTTAGTTTTCTGACAATTAGAAGTTTTTCAGCCATATTCCATTGTCTGTCGTTGTGTGTGTTTGATAGCCAAACAACTTGGGTAAGAACTATAGATTTGGCTTGATACAACATTTGCAAAGGGTTTATACTTGTTGGGGGTTTGTATTATTAGCTTTGATGCATTTGTCCTTGTTTTCGTTTTTCCAGATTCTAGGTTTACCCAACAGGAACTTCCTGCTTGCAAACCAATTTTGACTCCCGGTTGGGTACAGTCTTCAATTAGCAATATTGGTTCCTTTAAATTGTGAAATCACAATTTATTGTTGTGGCAAAATCATCTGTGGCTTCTTAAAAACACTTCATCATTTTCAGGTTATTACAGCTTTTATACTCGTCGGTGTGGTCTTCATCCCAATTGGCCTTGCCTCTTTGTTTGCCTCTCGAAGAGTAATGTTTCAATTTTCTCATTTCATGATATTTTGTTCTAGAGTTGATTTTCTTGTTTTTGTATTGTCAAACACTTCATATTCCTCTGGATGTAGGTAGTAGAAATTGTGGATCGATATGATGAAGATTGCATTCCTCAAAGTTTCAAGAACAAAACTCTCAGCTACATTCAGGACGATAAAACTAATAAGACTTGCACGAGAAGTCTAGTCGTGAGTTCATTTTCTGCTTACTGGGGAAGTTTTCTTTGGTCCATGCTTATCTCCATCTTTATGTGTGTTCTAAAAGAATCAATCGCTCCATTGTTGCAGGTCCCCAAGCAAATGAAAAGTCCCATCTACGTCTACTATCAGCTGTCTAACTTCTATCAGAATCATCGCCGGTACTCCTATTCATGTCCAGTTTATATTCCATCTTTCCTATGATTATACGCACAAACATTGATCAAAATTTTTCCACATGACGTCTTCTCTAGGTAGTCAAAAGTAGGAGCGATAAACAATTGCGAAGCAAGGACGGTGAGCAGAAAACAAACACTTGTGAGCCTGAAGATCAGGTGGGAGACGAAGATCCAATCGTTCCTTGTGGCCTCATTGCGTGGAGCTTGTTCAACGACACTTACAAGTTTTCAGGGAACGATACGACGCTGGATGTCAACAAGAAAAACATAGCATGGGATAGCGACCGAAAGCATAAGTTCGGATCTGATGTCTACCCGAAGAATTTCCAAAGCAGAGGTCTAATCGGCGGTGCAACACTTAATTCAAGCATTCCTGTAAGAGTTGGATCGCTTCCATCTGATCCTTTCATTGGTTCGAAAAGTCACTCTCTCTCTCCCTTTCTCTCTCTTTTTACTATTAACTGATTGCATTATGCTTTCAACAGTTAAGTGAACAGGAGGACCTGATCGTGTGGATGCGCACAGCAGCGTTG
The DNA here is from genome assembly GCA_014182885.2 of Eucalyptus caleyi. NCBI lineage: Eukaryota > Viridiplantae > Streptophyta > Magnoliopsida > Myrtales > Myrtaceae > Eucalyptus > Eucalyptus caleyi. The sequence continues at coordinate 19,972,505 of CM024472.2, forward strand.
CCGACTTTCAGAAAACTATATGGAAAGATAGAGGTTGACCTCGAAGCAAATAAGACGATCACGGTCACAATACAGAATAATTACAATACCTACGATTTCGAGGGCAAGAAGCACTTGGTGCTATCGACCGCCAGTTGGATAGGTGGGAAGAATGACTTCCTGGGGGTGGCATATTTGACTGTTGGAGGGATTTGCTTGTTCTTGGCAATTGCCTTCATCCTTGTCTACGTGCTCGTGCCAAGGTGAGTCTCAATCGGTTCAAAACATGACTGTTGCAATAGGTGTTTGAGAAAGATTAGCTTTGGGAAATTTGACCGTTTGATTTTGATATCATTTATCCTGTTGTCTTCTTTCTTTTTGTCTGATGATTTGGGCAGGCCTCTTGGAGATCCATCTTACCTATCTTGGAATAGGAATCCAGCTGGACGCTGGAGGTAATGCCCAAGTTTCAATTCTGGAAGGATTCTTGTCATGTATGGTACTTTGGTTTTCTGACATTTAATACTCTACTATTCAGTTGAGTCATTGTAAAGGAGACTTCATCTTTTGTAGCTTCCTAAAGCTCAGGATGAATTCATATGTGCTTCTAGTATGAGTTTCTATCCATGATATGCACTCGTGAACGTAGGTATAAAATGCATGTTTTCACGCATGACCCACCAAACAGGCAGGTAAATTTACCAGCTGTGACGAAACTGCGGTACACATAAGCAATGATTTAGCAGGTGATGGAGTTTCTCCACTGATGAAACCAAACAGCTCTTGGCTTCGCAAGAACCTGTGAAATTGTGCTTGCCAAAGAAGAAAATTATCTTTGGCTAGTTTTTTTTTTTTTTTTTTGGACGAAATTAGAACTTTCATTAAAACTTGGGATCTTCGGCTAGTTTGATGGTAACAAAGTTGGAGATGTTAACATGAATTGGAAATGGGTATTTCTGTATTCTTGCTACCATTTCACACTTTCAGACCCTAGATGATGCTCAATTACAGACACAATCACTTGCTAGTTTTACAGTATGGAGTCGTGAATATATCACTAATGATGATTAGATCTTGATGAAGAAGAACAACTCACAGATCTGTTCAGAGAAACAGATGATTCACAGGTCTACAATCAAAGGAGAATACCACCATTAGCAGCAGAGGAAAGTGATCAATGAAACTTGAATGTGGCTTCAACCTGCTGCAGTTTCAGCATCTTTGCACAGTAAACAGAGATGATTTGTGCTCTCAAGTATAGCTCTGATACCATGAAGAAATTTATGAACAGAGAGAGAAAAGAGAAACAGAGATGATGAACTTTTATTCAATGAGAAGTATTTTTACATCTGAGAGCTCGATTACTTGTTTGCTCTCTTCAGATCAGTTTATATATCAGCTGAAATTATTAACTGACTGGAAAACCTAACCAACAGAAAGCAAAACAGAATGTTTCAGCTTTACACACTTAAAACCGAATATTGATTCCGCAATGTAAACATGCTACACGTGCTACAATCTTCGTTGTTGACTTCTTCAGATTCAGACATTCTCATTTTCCTTCCTCTATTCTCGGCAACACCAGATTCTTCAGTAGCTTTTCTTCCTCTGTTCTTGACAGCACCAGTAGCAACTCCTACGACCACTGCACGACCGCCTTGTGCCGCCGCATGACTGCTGATCGCCGTCGCAGGACTGCCACCCTTAGCTCACCGGCCACTGCCCCTTCTTGCGGCCGGTGGGTTGTGGGCGGCAATCCTGCAGTGGTAGTCAGTGGCGACGGTCAGCGATTGTGCGGTGGTCGTACGGCTGTCGTGCGGTGGTCGTAGCGATCGTCATGCGGCGGCGGGCGACAGTCGACGATCCGTGAGTAAAAAGAAAAAACAAATAAATACAAAAAATTATAAATTTTTACCAAACACATTTCTATTCTTTTTCTATTCCCACAATAGAAATTTTGTATAATTTATTTTATTCAGAAATTGTTTCCGAAGTAAAAAAAAAAAAAAAAAACCCTTTTGGAAAAGAAATAGTTTTCCGGAATAGAAACGTTGCCATGCGTGCCCTAATTTATTAACTCAGTTCTGCTAACTTGAGGGAAATTCACTTTCATGGATGAGGAAGATGGAGTGACATACCAAACTTTCTGTCACAATAGTTATGCTTGGGTTTAGAGTCTGACTTTTTCGTGTCTTAGTTGAAGTGTACGGACATTGTGCCTCACCTCGATTCCGCACTTTAGGTTTCTCGCTCAACATGGATGAATTTTGCAGAATTTTGCAAATGCACGTGACACAGTCTCCGTTACTCGTGTAGCCTGTGACTATATGGTTGATATATTATTGCTATCTTTTCTAAGAATAACTTTCAAGATATTATTACAGATGTATGTGAGCCATTTTTGTCGAAGTTCTGCATCTGGATCGAATTCTTTATCGCTATCTGCTTTTGATTTTCTGTCAACTTCGAAACATAACCTGCATTTGCATCTGCGCTTTTCATCTGTTCATCTTATTTTTATCAAACCCTATCAAGTACGTATGAATCCATCTGGTTTCCCCATCTGCCCTGGATAATTCATATACAGAAAGACAATTATACATGTAAATCATTGCCTCTTCATTGCTCCTCACAGCTGGCATGTTTACCTGTCTGTTTGGTGGGTCATGCGTGAAAACATACATATATACTGACGTTCGCATATGCGTATGATGGATACAAACTCATACTAGAAGCACGTATGAATTCATCCCCAACTTTAGGAAGCTACAAAAGATGAAGTCTCCCTTTACAATGACTCAACTAAACAGTAGGGTGTTGAAATAATTGATAGGTATACTGTATCATTCTTATTTTTGCCAAATGTATCTTCACCTCATACTAATGCTAACTCAATGGAAATAATAAATCCGTGTATATCCATATTAAGTAAAAAGAGTGAATTGAACACATCAGCTATTGCAATAATGAGTGTCCAGCCAACTAATGCATCGGATCTCAACAATCTCCAATTCCTAACCATTTGAGAGGATCAAATTTCACCAGTGGTCCCTAAATTTTAAAATAATTTCCCAATCTAGTCACGAAAATTCTAATTTTAGCCATCGATGTATGAATTTCCAATCTCATAATCAATACCTTTTGTGGGAATAGGCCGGCTCCGGGCAAACCGCCCATGTGGTGATGATCCCCGAGTGGCAATGGGTGCGGGATCTAGGAAACCCTCTCGTGCGTCTTCCCCGCCATCGGTTCGCCAAAAATCCATCGACGGCGAAAGATCGAAAGTTGAGAACATATTTGGGTTATCAAAACCACAACTCAACGAGCTAATTACAGAAGTGTAATAATTCTCAAGAAAGTCACATCTCTCTTCAGCAGTTAGCATGGTGGGTTTGGTCAAACACGTCCGGTTCGATGATATTAAGGGACTATATATACACGACAAAATTCAAAACTTGGGAAATGCCAAAGCTCTTGCATTAATTTCGTTCGTGGCGATCTTTTCCGCTCCGCTATACAAGGGAGAGAGAGAGAGAGAGAGAGAGAGAGAGAACGCGGAAGGAGAAGTTGGCTGGCAGGAAGGGAGGGAGGGAGGAGGGAGAGAGAAGGAGGAGAGAACGACGAGCGGAGGAGGGCGAAGGAACCCAAGAACTCCAGAAAGATGGCGGAAAGAGGAGAGACGAGCTCGGCAGGAGGGAACGATGCAGCGCAGGATCCGTTCACGTCTGCCCAGAAGATGTCCAAGAGACCTAAATGTACGTGCTCCTTTTCTCCTTCTCAAGGTTTTGGTCGTGTATCCCTCGTTTCATCTTGGCTTTTCTTGATCTCTCGTGATGGGAAAACTCTCTCGGTCCTTGACTTTCTTTGTCGCTGGGTACGAACCCCTGAGACGATCCTCATTGTTACGATGTGATCGTTCTTGATCCTCGGAGTCTTCTCGTTCATCAACTCACGTCCTTTAGCCCGACGATCGTATGTCCTGAGTTGGGTTGTTCATATATAACCAAAAAAAGTATGACCTTCGTGTCCTTGGCCCAATGATCATATTTACGTGGGAGATGATTGCACGGAAAGTTTGAGAACGAGGGTTTATATCTTCTTGAATAGTTTCAAGTTTCATCCAAACGCGAACGTCTGCTTCAGCTTTTGAAGGAATGCGTTCTTGGATAAATTGGCCGGTGGGTTGACGTTCCTTTGTTCTGTTTCATTAGAGGTTTTGGGAGGGGCGAGTATGGATAGATGTTTGAAGTGCTAATTCAGCCTACAAGAAAAAGATGGCGAAGTGCTTTTGATCTCAACAATGTATCTTAATATGCAGAAATACATTGCTATCAAATATAATAAGACATTTTCACAGTGCTCCTCAACTCAAAACTGAGTGACGTCATCTTGCGATTGTCTATGTGCTCCGATCAATCTTATCTGAGGAATTGGTTTCCTTTTTCTCTTTTGATAATTTATTGGTGATGAAGCATTTGAGATGTTTTCAGGCATCCGAATCAAGTGAATGTTGATAGGGGCAAGTACTTTTTAGTTTTCTGACAATTAGAAGTTTTTTCAGCCATATTCCATTGTCTGTCGTTGTGTGTGTTTGATAGCCAAACAACTTGGGTAAGAACTATAGATTTAGCTTGATACAACATTTGCAAAGGGTTTATACTTGTTGGGGGTTTGTACTATTAGCTTTGATGCATTTGTCCTTGTTTTCGTTTTTCCAGATTCTAGGTTTACCCAACAGGAACTTCCTGCTTGCAAACCAATTTTGACTCCCGGTTGGGTACAATCTTCAATTAGCAATATTGGTTCCTTTAAGTTGTGAAATCACAATATATTGTTGTGGCAAAATCATCTGTGGCTTCTTAAAAACACTTCATCATTTTCAGGTTATTACAGCTTTTATACTCGTCGGTGTGGTCTTCATCCCAATTGGCCTTGCCTCTTTGTTTGCCTCTCGAAGAGTAATGTTTCAATTTTCTCATTTCATGATATTTTGTTCTAGAGTTGATTTTCTTGTTTTTGTATTGTCAAACACTTCATATTCCTCTGGATGTAGGTAGTAGAAATTGTGGATCGATACGACGAAGATTGCATTCCTCAAAGTTTCAAGAACAAAGCTCTCGGCTACATTCAGGACGATGAAACTAATAAGACTTGCACGAGGAGTCTAGTCGTGAGTTCATTTTCTGCTTACTGGGGAAGTTTTCTTCGGTTGATGTTTTTCTCCATCTTTATGTGTGTTCTAAAAGAATCAATCGCTCCATTGTTGCAGGTCCCCAAGCTGATGAAAAGTCCCATCTACGTCTACTATCAGCTGTCTAACTTCTATCAGAATCATCGCCGGTACTCCTATTCATGTCCAGTTTATATTCCATCTTTCCTATGATTATACGCACAAACATTGATCAAAATTTTTCCGCATGACGTCTTTTCTAGGTATGTCAAGAGTAGGAGCGATAAACAATTGCGAAGCAAGGACGGTGAGTGGAAAACAACCAATTGTGAGCCCGAAGCTCTCATGGGAGACAAAGGTCCAATCGTTCCTTGTGGCCTCATTGCGTGGAGCTTGTTCAACGACACTTACAAGTTTTCAGTGAACGATACGAAGCTGGATGTCAACAAGAACAACATAGCATGGGATAGCGACCGAAAGCATAAGTTCGGATCTGATGTCTACCCGAAGAATTTCCAAAGCGGAGGTCTAATCGGCGGTGCAAAACTTAATTCAAGCATTCCTGTAAGAGTTGGATCGCTTCCATCTGATCCTTTCATTGGTTCGAAAAGTCACTCTCTCTCTCCCTTTCTCTCTCTTTTTACTATTAACTGATTGCATTATGCTTTGAACAGTTGAGTGAACAGGAGGACCTGATCGTGTGGATGCGCACAGCAGCGTTGCCGACTTTCAGAAAACTATATGGAAAGATAGAGGTTGACCTCGAAGCAAATAAGACGATCACGGTCACAATACAGAATAATTACAATACCTACGATTTTGAGGGCAAGAAGCACTTGGTGCTATCGACCGCCAGTTGGATAGGTGGGAAGAATGACTTCCTGGGGGTGGCATATTTGGCTGTTGGAGGGATTTGCTTGTTCTCGGCAATAGCCTTCATCCTTGTCTACGTGCTCGTGCCAAGGTGAGTCTCAATCGGTTCAAAACATGACTGATGCAATAGGTGTTTGAGAAAGATTGGCTTTGGGAAATTTGACCGTTTGATTTTGATATCATTTTTCCTGTTGTCTTCTTTACTTTTGTTTGATGATTTTTGCAGGCCTCTTGGAGATCCATCTTACCTATCTTGGAATAGGAATCCAGCTGGACGCTGGAAGTAATGCCCAAGTTTCAATTCTGGAATCCCATGTCTTGAAGGAGTCTTGTCATGTATGGTACTTTGGTTTTCTGACATTTAATACTCTACTATTCAGTTGAGTCATTGTAAAGGAGACTTCATCTTTTGTAGCTTCCTAAAGCTCGGGATGAATTCGTATGTGCTTCTAGTATGAGTTTCTATCCATGATATGCATTCGTGAACGTAGGTATAAAATGCATGTTTTCACGCATGACCCACCAAACAGAGAGGCAAATTTACCAGCTGTGATGAAACTGTGGTACACACAAGTGAGCAATGAAGAGCGGCAGTGATTTAGATGTATGATTGCCTTTCCGTATACGAATTATCCTGGGTTGACGATGATAGGGTATGATAAAAATAAGATGAACAGATGAAAAATTTGCAGATGTGAATGCGAGTTACGTTTCAAAGTTGACAGAAAATCAAAAGCATAGACAGAGAAAGAATTTGACGCAGATGCAGAACTTCAACAAAAATGGCTCACATGCATCTGTGATCATATCTCGGAAGTTTTTCTCAGAAAAAATAGAATTAATATATCAACCGTATAGTCACATGCTACACGAGTAACAGAGACTGTGTTACACGAACTGGCAAAATTTTGCAAACATTCATCCATTTTGAGTGAGAAACATAAAATGCGGACTCGAGGTGAGACACAATGTCTGTACACTTTAACTAAGACACAACAAAGTCAGTCCCTAAACCTAAGCATAACCACTGTGACAGAAGATTTGGGAAGTCACTCCATATTCCTTGTCCATGAAAGTGAATTTTCCCCAAGTGAGCAGAACCCACTTGAAAATTGTACTCTGGAAAGCACCGAGAGAAACTCAAAGTTCGTCGTGCATAGGTCTATCCAAAGGCAGATCCAAATTGGCAATTACATTATCGACGACATGGGGAATATTGATGCCCTCTTGGTTGCCTCTAACTCCAATCTCTGCCTGTCCTGCCATACCAGCCTTCAATGCAGCTGTGACCTTCCTCTGCAATTTCAGTAGTCCAATGCGTTTCGAAACGACATATAGAACAGCACATGAGAACAAGATAAATCCAACAGCAATTATTATCCTGTCAATCAGAACCAGGTATTAGCTCAAGGCAATTCCAGGTAAAATATGACATGAATTGAGGAAAAAAAAAGGTGTGCCAAATCCAGACCTGTCAATCACATCTTGACGTCGCATTGTAGAAAGTAGGCTTCGGGTGCGCATCAACAATGAACGGTGGCCCTTGTACTCACTTTCAGCCTTCCTTAAGACTCCAGTCGATTCCTCTGCAAAATCCACCATGAAAATGATACATTTGAGTTTCTTCAAAAGTCATATTTATCTATTTGCAGAGACAGAATATGGAAAAATAAGTTTCCCAAGATGCAGGCACTATTAGCAAATGCATGTCACTATAGATAGATTTCGCACATATGACAGATAAAAATTATCGAGTACTCTCTAGCTGATAAAGTTGTTAGTCTTTAAACTTCACTTCCCCACGAGCTTCCAACCCCAGAAGTGCAATTCCTTGTTTCCTCAAGTTAAATTGGTCTATAGTCCGGTTAATGTACAATACGTCGCTTTGGATGCTTTAATCATCACTTTCTCATATTCTTACTGACAATACAGGAATAAAACTCACCCATTTTCTGTCACTCACAGTTCTGTCGCAACAAACTGTTTGTGAGTGAAATTTCACTTTGATGTATGAAGTACAAAAGCAGACTTAATTCTCAAAATAAAAATAACTTATACTTTTTCTTTTTCAATATTTGACACAAAAAGGCTTACTAGACAATCTCAGGAATCTCTAACCCCAAGGGCTAATGGTTATATGCCTAATGAAGGTTTTACATTATGTTGACAGAGTAAATTTTAACTTTGAAACATTCAACTCGACAAAAGACAGCTAATGCAGTTTGATTGGACTTCCAGTTAATTTTGTCATGATTGCCATTTTACCTTCTTTCCTGTCATGACATATTTATACACAAGTACCGACTACCAAACAAGTATTGCATACCTATCTAATGGCAAGGGCCTTAAAAATATGAAAAGATTAATAAACCTGTTCAAAGTAGGATACATCTCATAATTATCTTAATTTGATGATTGATAATACATGATTATGACAAGGGAGCACAAACTGCTAGTCTTACATAACACTTAACTAGCCCTTGTCTAATAATGTCCCTCTTTCTATTTGCAGAAAAGATAAAAGGTTTAAAAGCCTAGAAGGAAAATACATCAAAATCCAAGATCTTAGCCAAGTGCTTCCTATGATAGAAAAGTGGTAGGTTGCTTTGAGACTACCCCTCTTTCCATTACAAATCTTAGCTAGGAGAGCCCATTTCCATAGTGAGAGAAAAACTGAGGTCACAGCTCATGCATTTAACAGAGAGAGAAAGGCCAACCCAAAAGGATTTGTGACGAAAAAGTAACGATGAAAAAAAATCTGGAGCTTAGCAGTGCAACCATGACAACATGTATTTGCTTCAAAGCCTCTTCATAGGAGCAGAAAATACTTACCAACAGTCACGAGCGTATTTGCACTCCGTTCCACCTCCTGCAAAGTGGCCTTAGTATTACAATTATTTTCCTCTTTGTATAATTCAGTGTTGGGAATTTGGAACAACATTAAATATCCATGATACAGACACCCTAAAAAGTGCAGGAAAAGAAGATGCAAAGCGAGCCAACTCTTCACCTGGACCATCAGCTGACGAGTGCGGCGAAGGCTCTCTGTGATACTTTCTGCAGCAGATGTCATTCCAGCCTTTGTCCTAACAATTAGTGGTAGGCAGTAGAGATTAACCACATGGATGTCTGGAATTCCAGATATTAAAAGCCATACCATCTCGGAATAATAAAATATTGCGGAGTTAAATAAAAAAGTAAAAGAAGCAATACATACTGTAAATTGCGTCTCCGAATTGTTGATTCTTCTCCGCCACCAAGAAGCAGTTCTCTCTAAAATGCAAGAAATCAAACGAGTTCATCTTCCTGAGCCCACATTTGGAACTCACTACATAGAAAAGTCATTATTGAGCAAAGCGAAAACAAAGCATCATATAGAGGAGACTGTACATACCTCTTCTTGCGCAGCCTTCTTCAGATTAGCCCTTGCTTGCAAATTAGCATTCCTCATCCTCATTCGCAAGCTGATTACAGAGATGATCTTTGAGAATCTTCTACATATTGGTGTATGCACAACTAGTTTGGTCATGTAGAAATATTTACATTCAAATTATTCAGGAATGCTCAAGCATTGGTTGTCAAGCATATATATGAGCTTTTAAGAGAGTTAACAAGCAAACTATATCAGGATTGGACCAATAAGACCACAAATCTTTTCTCAACTCACAATGAAGCAACTGGGGCTTATTCGGATTACTCTTTATCAAAATCCTTACAATTTAAGTTAAACAAGGCCAAACATACCTGGACCAAACATTTCTTTCAAACAAAAAGAGAGAGAGACCCTCAACAACAGAAATTTCCAAAAACAAAAACTTTCTTTAGCTTTTCTCAAAACAAGAATCTTTCGTTCTCATCCATACTTCCCAACACCATTTTCTGAAACGAATGATTTGGCTCACAATTGTAAGTTTTACTCCAGCTGATAATGACAACATGCACACAAGAAGCAGTCATCTTCCAGAGTTCACAAAATTACGCACATTGAGTTTCAGGTTAACCAATTAAGAACCAAGAACGTACTTTTGGCTCTGGGTCTTCCATGACTCGAGCAACGACTTGGCAGATTCAACTGAGTCGATGGCAGGCAGCTGTGGGGCAAGAAGATCAAGTTTAAACTGCAGTGAATTCAACAGAGCCAAGCCATCCTGTGCCAGACCATTCAACCTCGGGAGTGAATTCTTCTCCTCTCTCGACTTCCCATACTCCTCAATTGCCTTTATATGCTCTTGGGTTTTGACATATGCCTCACCCCATTCCTTCTTCACTTCCTCAACAGCCTCCACTACCTTGTCCATTCTATAAAACAATTGTTCCCCCAGACAATCAGCTCAAAATCAAAAAAGGAGACATCAAACGAATCAACACGATCCCATTTGACCCATATTGAAAAGAAATGTTAAAATTACAAGCTTTTCACAACTCATGACTGCAATTCAGCTCCTCAAAAAGACCCTCCATCATTCTCAGGCTCCAACAGCTTGAATAAAAGGAAAAATGGAGACATCAAACAAATCAACACAATTCCATTTGACCCAGATTGAAGGAATGCTAAAACCATAAGACTTTTGACAACTGATGATTACAATTCAACTCCTCAAACAGACCCACTTCACCATTCTCGGGCTCTAGCAGCTCGAACGAAGGAAAAATGGGGACATCAAATTGTCGCCACTTGATCTTGCTTCCCTCGAAGTTAAAAAGGGAAAGGTCAGGTTTAGGGGTACTTGATCACGAGTTCCCTCACGAGATTGCAAGCTCTCCCAAGCTCGTACCCCACGTGACAACAGGTTTATTTATGCAATCTAATTGTTTAACCACCTAAGAATATACAGGAGTCGCTACTAGCCTCATTCATTTTTTTTTTTGGGGGTCGGCTAGAAAACCCAATCGAGGGTCGGGAGAGTTCCCTTGCAACCATATATCTAGTTCGGGGATTGGGTTACGGTAATACTTCTATTAGCGCCATTTTAGTACCTAAACAGTATAATGTGTTTTTCCTAACATGTCCATGCGTTTCTTTTTACATTTTCGGGATCATCAATTCTAGACTAAGTGATGATGCGCGGTGGATTACTTTCATTCTATTCTATTCCTTAAAAAAAAAAGGAAAACAATCAATGAAATTGAAATCGCAAGAAAACAATCAAGAAAAAACAGTAAATCTATCATGCAATCCTAAAAATATGAAAGAGAGCACAATTAAGAAAAATGAGAAAAAGAGAAAACCCGCAACTTGTTGGGTTTTATAAACCCAAGACATATGTTGAGAAAACAAATAGTACATGATATCGGTCAGAATGGACATCGACCTCTACCATCTTCACGCCTTCTCCATCTTCAGGACCTTAATCTAAACCTAATCTAAGAAACATGGATTCCTTGCCTCATCTTATATGACTAAGATAACACATAGCAATTGTTATTATAACGAATGGACATAGACATCAGACATGAACATGAATCTAGCAAATTCAAGTCACAAACAGCAATTACAACTTGGTGACAACATATTATGAATATACACACGACATTCATAGCCAAGAATACAGCATGTTCAGTAAGAACAACAATGAATCCAGTAAACTTGAGCCATGTATGGTAAGATTAGACATATTCAGCGAGCTCACAATGCAGCAGGTGTACAGATTCAACAAATAGCACATGATGAGATAAAGATTATGCAAGCTAATAGTGACTATGTACTTGCACATAAAACCCAAGCAAGATGCACAATAAACTTGCTATATGTAGTTCAAGTGTCAAGAAGGCACTAACATGAATTTTGGCCTCTAAGAGACCCAACAAGTATGAAAAGATGGGCATATATCAACGTTTCAATTCTGTAACAAGAGTTGAGAGCATGCATGATTTCGCTCACTAAGAGATATGCATGAATCTAACCAAAAATGTGTCATATAGAATAAAGGATGACAAACATTTCTCATTGAGAACTCAAAACCTAGTTATGATCACATGGATGATGTGGACGAAATTTTATTGAAGACTCAACTTCAAAATCATCATGCATAAGACCACACAAGAATGGTAAACAGTCGGATTCATAGGGACGAGACAGCACTGCAGTTCAAGACAAATTCCAGATTTCAAAGCTCGATTTAAAAAAAATGAAAAGGCAGGGCAAATGATGACCAAATTGCACATATAATATGTCTATGGAAAGCTTGAGAAGTCTACTACAAATCTCAAGAAGACATTAAATCCTAATAACATCATCTACCAGCTCAATCCATCTGAAACAGAACGTAAGTCAGAACAGCAAATCAATCTAAAACTGCTGCAGAATTGACAGATTTCAAAAGTGTTTTTCAGTGACCAAACAACATCTACTATGGGCGTGCGACATATCAAATCGAAGCTCTAGGAGTGTATTTTTTATGTCTAGAAGGGCTCGAGATCAACGAACCTCATCTAGCACCTCGTTTCAGCCAAAACAGAGAGTGACATATCAGGCATGCGAAATTGCAAATTAACCAAATCAAGCTCAATCAACCTCAAGTTCATGATTATTGATTGTCAATCCACAGAAAATCATCCTATAAAAGCAATTAACCGAAGGAAAGACTCACTCCAAAAATCAAAGACAGCATTTCCCTATATGTTGTAACTAAAGGCATTCCATAAAGCATCGCTCTACGATCTAAATTCCACTCCACCAGAAGTCAATTCCTCACCAAGCATGACTAATCTATTGTTTACACAAGCAACATCACATCAAGACAACTAGCTTTCTGTGTTACTTGAACCCTCATCATACGAAAGCATAATCCGAGAGAAGGATAAGCAGCGGAAGCTTAACACAATGCAGCAGGAGACACCCAATCATGGGATATCAAGACATGGTCAGCATCCATGGATTGATTTCCAGTAAAATTTGATTCATCCCTGACATAATATCTTTTCCAAGTGAACATAAAATTCATAATAACACGATCTTATGTCACTGCACATGCTTACTTAAGTGGAATAGCATCAAATGAAGGATCAATGGACATTTGCTCAGGGCCACAACAGTTGCAAATCAGCATGTATTGAAGAGGTTCCAACAAATCTAAAGCAAGTTCAAAATGGAACACCTATAATTTTCCATGAAGAAACAGAACACAATTAAGTTGATATGACCAAAATTGATCAAAAACCTAGTGATTAATGAAATTCTGGGTCAATACTTGAATTAAAAACACACTTATTTAGTTCACGAATTTCATCAAACAGGCAGTATACATTTGGGCCCAGGGAGCTTAGATGCAAAAAGTAGAACAGTGATTCACATCCAACTCATCGCAAAGGAAATGCAGCAAGTTTAAATCATTAATAGAACCTCAATCACAGTCCATTTTCACATAAACGGTGGCAACAATTCCCAGTCTCTGCTTTGTACATAAAACGCACAAGCACGCCTGACTAAGGAACTGATTCTGGAGCTAAGATAGAACAGAGCAGCTCGAAACATAAACCTAACCACGATCCCAATCTTCTAACTCCACGCCCGCAAAACCGTGGCGCCAGAAAACAAACTGATCCGCTCTAATAGATCGCTACGACCTCAGTCTTTCCAAAGCAGAGAAATGCCGAGACCTAAAATCTAATACCAAGGACGACGCATTGAAACCTCAAGAACTCAAAAATGTCACCGCACCAGGAAGCTACCGTGACGCCATGGAATCAAAAAAAAAAAAATCGGAAAGAGAGCGAGTTTTACCTCCTTCCGGTTCCCTAACAAACCAGCGCGTCCATTCCGAAGGTCGATTCAGCAGCGGCGGAAGAGAATTCGCGTCAGCGCCCCGGACGAAGAGAAACGAAGAACTGAAGGCGATCCGCAATCCCGAAGCGAGGAACCGGGACAAGGAAATGATCGGAAACCGATGTCGCCGCCGCCGTCGCTGTCACCGCCGTTGATCGGCTTCGGATCTGAGCCCCTCACCTCGAGCTCCTTCGCTGGCGGTTACTCTGTTTTCTAGGGTTTTTAGGGAAGTGCAGAGGAGGAGGTAAAAAAGGAGACGTCAAACGAATTAACACGATCCCATTTGACCAAGATTGAAAAAAAGGCTAAAACCACAAGCTTTTCACAACCCATGACCGCAATTCAACCCCTCAAACAGACCCACTTCACCATTCTCGGGCTCCAGCAGCTCGAACGAAACGAAATCAATCCGAAGGAACATCTCAAAGCCTCCGAACCAAGAAAGCCGTTAGCCAACTCACCTTCAATCATGAACGAACGTCGACGATCTGGTCTGACCGTTTGCGGCGAAAGAGATCGCCGGAGAGAGACAGGATCGCCGGGAGCTTTTCCGATGGTGATCGAGGGGGAAGGAGAAAAACGCCTCCGGATCAAATACCGACCCGTTTAAACGAACCGCGAACGGGGAATGAGGAATTTCCTTTCTTTTTTTTTTTTTTTTGAATTCTGAGAATTTTCCGGATTTCTGGCTTTCTTTTCCTCGAGAAAATTTTATTTTTTATTTTTTGGAAATTTTAAAAGAAGATATGATGAGATTTAATCTGTTTCGAAGAAAAAGAATTGATGTGAAATATTAGCTTTCTGCTCAGTATAGACAGAGTTTTACATGTTTTCGTGGTTCCAAGCAAAAATCAGAGTGCAATTTCTAGATTTTTCTATTATAGACTTAAAAACAATCCTCTCAATCTCAAATTTTTTATTTATTGAAATATTCCAATAAAACTCATTCGTGTCATAAGATAAATAGTAAGTCTAATTTAATAAACATTTAACAAAAAATGAATGGTAAGATGATGCAACGCCACATCTAGATGGAAAATGGAATCTTCGGCCAGATTTTACGAAAGGAAATTTCATACAAAGATATGCTATGTGATGATTTTATTACTTGGCAATGATGTGTGATATAACAAGCTAATAAAGGAAGTGATTCCAAAATTTAAGTTTCGTATAAGAGGACAAGTATATCATGTTATTAAAATAATTGGTTAGTTACACCATGTCATTTGTACGGTTGATATATAATATATTTTTGCCAGCCTTGATTGTGGTTTTTTCTTTAGTGATTGTATTAAGTAGGAACCCAATTGAGATCTTAGACTTCTTGAGGTGCAACATCTCGATCATATACCATTCAATCAATCTTTCGGGAATGATAGATAGGAAATTAGACATAACCGAAAAATTAGTACTAAAATTTCTATTCAGGGATCTTTTGGGCGAAACATTTTAATTCAGGGTTTAGTTTAAATTTTGTTCATGAAGCTCATATTTCTACCTAGATCCTATCAATCATTGTCTTCAACTACTATGCTTAATTGCATAAAACCGCTAACATGGTATAGCTAAGGCAATGCTCATGTGAGGCTTAACGCTGGAGCAGCATCGTAGGCTAGAGGCGACTGTAAGCCGAGCAACCGCCGTGACTCAAGTCAATCCGGCAAATGGTGGGTCGAATCATGTTGAACATTAATTGATTAAAATTGACACATTTAGCCTATTTTGAATAATTTCCATGCAATATAAAACTAGTGACTCATAACCAACCCAACTCTTATTATTAAAACACTTCTATATTTAACATAATTTAGGAAAACTCATACCCAAACCGATGTCAGAGCATGGAATAAACAAATGCAAGATTGAGTGAAGCCAAGAGAGGGGAAAGGGTGCAAGGGTGGACATTGTTTAAATTATAAACCCATTCAACACTCATATTATTTTAAGTTTTATCGTCCAAAATTCATTCACTGAAACTAACAACCCAACCATCAAACATAGGGGTTAAAAATTGTGCTTATAACGCGTTTTAATAGGTTTACTTTCAAGACACCATGAGCAAATGGCAGCCCTCGGCAAAACCTTTCCATCGACTCGATCTCGGCCGATCCGCAAACTTCTTCATCGCGAGAGAGGGTTTGAGTAACAAAGTTAGGCCATTGATCACATCAGTCATGGCCCGTCAATGATCATATCTATTGCAAACTCCTGCTCGAAGCACGAGCAAGCTTTGTTGCACGAGAGGCTACAAGGTAACGGTTAAGTTCTCTGGTGCGTAAACATCCGTGTTATCTCAATAAATAGGTACGGAAGCCAGCCACAGAGACCATCCAAAATTGCAAACTCTTCAACATACTACTAAGCAATGTTCTGGTATTTCTATTGTCCAACCCAGCAAAAACGTTAGGAATCGTTTGCTCACTTGAAGTATCTGGACATGCTTCGATTCACACGCCAATCAATTGCTACAAATCAAGAACAGTGCCGCAATACGATGATCAAGAACACCATCATAACCTTTACAGTCTCAGCCCTTTTGATAATATGCTTCATCACATCAAAAAAGCTTTGTAAGTTCGTAACCAAAAATGGTGCGGGCTTTAACCAACCAGCAACTGAGAAAGCAACTCAACTTGTAGAATAAAACTCATGAAAACGATCCAGCAACCATAAGTTGACAGTTTTGATTCGACGTTCACATGAGTTTGTCAGCGTACAATTGTACAGGGTATCTCTTGCCTAATATTATCTCACCATTTGCCACTCAAAAATGCATTTGAAGTAGATATGAAGAAGCTACATTGGTATCACATCCGCATCAGTCAAACCTGCACAATAGCCCCGCCTACATTCAACATTTACATTTCCTTCCCTCCTTCACAAATGAGTACGACAAAGTGGCTAGATCTTCTTAACTCGACAATTAAAGGCGTTGATGGTTACATGCCACCACAATGTAATCTGCTCACAAATCGACAAGAACATTTTCAGAAAATGTCTAGTAGTCATGAGCACGTAGTTACCTTAGAGCCCCCCCAAAAAAAAAAAAAAAGAAAAAAAAACAAAGAGCTAATTGGACTGTAAAACATATGTCAGCAGAATTATATTAATGCAGTTCTTCAGACTCTGTGCTGCCAAAAATCAAAGATGTGTTGCTATCTGTTTGCAGAGAAACAACAACAATATTGACAACTTATATTCAACCCTCATATATATTGTAGTGATCAAGCATACATAACATGAATTGTATTTGGAGGATTTTTTTTTTTTTTTTAACTGAACAAAGGAAAAAAAAGGCTTAGGGTCTCTAACATTAAATGGGAAACATGATCCTTCAAGAGCAGGGTATGTTCTAATATTTTAATGGATGCAGAGTCTGTGGGAATTTATCATTTTTCAAAAGACCAGCTCAAAGATATCCATTAGGCTGTAAGCTGCTTAACAGTGATTCAGAAAAGAAAATCGTATTCTGTGAACAAACAGACAATTTTACAGTTCCTCAATTCACTCACAACCACATTTTCAAAAACCAGCCGCCTCTTCCTGGTGACTATGTATAGAAAACCACCACAGGTCATCCTCACTCGAAATGATCTACACATAGGTTTATAGAGATTAACATAACCGAATTACCTCAGGAACCTCATTTCTTCCCCAGTGGACGTTGCTTAGCAAGATAGGGAAGATTCACTACTCTCCCAACAATGTCATCTCCGACAAGAACAGTGCTACCTTCTGAAGTAGCTTGTCTTTTAATGTAACCCAAGCCAAAATACCCTGGTTCCCTTGTCGATGTGCAACTTGTCAGCTTTCCAACCTATAGGGTCCACCAGTACCAAAATTTTCCGATTCTCAAAGTTGAACAGTCTATAAAAGTTATCTATGTCAATTAGGAGGCAAGATGGAAATTATTCCAGATGACAAAAAAAAAAAAAAAAATCGACAATTTATGCCAGGCTACAGTCTAAGCTTGTCAGTGGAAAATTCAGAGGCAAGTCATTGCAAAGCACCGGAAAATCCACTAGAGAGGAATTTCTTTGGCTGCAAAAGTAAATTTCTGTTTGACTTGAAAGATAGTTTCAAGAAAGATATGAGATAGCTGGCTTAGGCATAGATCACAGAAATTTTCCTGCCTTTTCGAAAAACTTAAGCATATCTTTGGTTATAAATAGAGCTTCTTTTGTTAATATTATTTTAGTACTACATCACTATAAAGCCACAGACTGTACCTTTTTCCCATCAACAAGGATGGGGCTTTCAGGTTTTGCTGGTGCATCTAGATGAACACCCCATAGGCTCTGTTTGACTCCATCATAAGTTATCAGTCTAGATATCGTCTCTTGCCCCTTATAACAGCCTGAGAAGTCAAGATAATGTAAATCATCTAGATTTCTTTGAAAAAAAGGTTTTATTGTAAGGAGATACCCTTATCCAGTGATATCGAGTTCCAGAGACCAGCTTCTAAAACATTGTACTCTTTGGTAAGCTCCTTCCCAGGTGCTGGTCTTCCTGCAAAAAACCGTGTTTGACAAATGAAATCGAAATCTGAAGTCCGTGATTAGAAGAGACCGACAGTTTCCTCCTCGACAGTGATGTCTCAAAATGTCGTTAGTGACAACCACACCATGCAAATCAGATCATGCATGAATATGGTAACCACGACAAGTATGTGCAACAACCAAAATACTCTCAACAAGATTAACTTTCCGTTTTTAGGATGTCATCACATCAAATGCCAGTGTACTTTAATGAGCAATGACCTTAATGAAAAGTAAAATGATAAATCTTGCTAACAAAGGTTCTATCATTGAACAACAGGTGATCCTGCCAAAACATACAATTTGCAAAGAAGAGAGTTGACATCAGATGACAAGTCCCAGTGAAACATAAAACATAGCCAACTATTGCACCAGGGTTGATTTCATGGTCTTAAAAGTTAAGCATGCATCAGCTCATGATCAGCAATACAAGAAGAAAAATGCTCTAATGACCAAAAAAACCACAAGTAGGTAATGGAAGCTTATAAGTAACACCTCAAAGCAAACTCCTGTGTTTAGAAAAGTGCATCAACAAATGCATTCCCTTGTCCGGATCCTGATCCCCATATATATGACCATAGCAGGGGGTCAAAAGCAGGCTGCTTGGTGGATGCCATCCTAGAAAACATCCCAACAAAAACCCAAACATATATGTCCACTGCTAGAAATAGCGCCTTGAAACCATAGTTCACATTCACTCATGCTAAATCTCTAACTACTACATAAATTCATCCCCAGTATTATTGAGCAATTAGGGAAAAAGGTCCAAACAAACGTTGGTATGCATATGCTAAAATCATTTAAGTGATACTTAACATGAAATGTAATACATTTAAGCCAAGAGAAAATGACCTTGCAGAATTCTTAGTCTTTCCCATGCATTTAGCTCCCATTGGGATGGCACCATGAGATAAGATAATATCCCAGACAGTCATGGCAGCAGCAGGCGATGTCAAAATAGAATAACCTTCTTCAGAAACAAGATTTCCAACTCCTGCCGTTACTGGCATTCCATTTATCTGAAAATTAATAACAATCTTTCAATTGCACGTCCAGGTTATATGACCTCGACTCTCCTCACACTTTTTGAACATCACAGACAGAGATCAAGAACTTGTAGGATATGATGATAAAAAAGTTATAATGCCTAAACCATAGATACTACGCCAACAAAATTATGTCAATCTCTTTATAACCAATAACTGCTGGACATGGAATATACAGATACCGTGTTCCTGCTAGCAGCCATGATAAACGATATTTTATTAAGAGCACCTTGCAACAAATGACTATAGGTGACAATACTCATGCACTTCTTTGCCGCACCACTATACTCCTTTTCACATAACAGCTAAGGGAAGGAAGATGCTACAAATTTAATATGCCCGGATTCACAGGAACACCAGTTGAATTATATGTGATGAAATGCTATGCCCTCTAAATCAGCAACCAGAAGGATTTAATATCACTAGATCAAACAAACATTACACTATAATGTTTATGTGAGCCATATGGTTGTCCATCCAGATCCTTCAAATTTAGATGCTCCATAACCTGTAAAAATGTCAAAACATAACCAACAGAATCATAAATATGAACCAGGTGAAAGTTTGAACATTATGTCTGAGCTCACTGGATAGCACAATTACTTGATTGCTCTTAGGTCCCAAAAGGACAAAGAAGCTTGTCTGCTTGGTGATATCTGTGATCTCTACCTTATCAGCGAAAAATATGTACCTAAACAAAATTCAAAAGGTTAGATAATACTCGCTTAACAAAACATATACAATAAAACACATCAAACTACTTAGTTAAAGACAAATTTCATCTATCAATTCCATGATTGTGCCAGAAGCTTGAGTTTGAATGGGAGCAAACAACAAAAAGCAAGCAGTATTTGAATATTTGAACCATTATACCAGTCGAAAGTGAGTCCATGACAAAAGAACATACTTTGTGAGCATTTCTGTTATGCTTTGACAGGTGACTGGAGAGACAACCAAAGTGATAGCGTTTTTCTGTTACATTTGATGGAGCAGTCATGACTACTGTAAAAGAATTATCTTAACTGCAGCAGAAGGAACAGAATACATTAAGGAACAAGAAGCAAGCAAAGCACTGATTTTTACCATGATCCATGCATAGCCAATATCGATTGTCCGTGCTGTTGGTGTCACAAAAACTGTGTCACAACCCTAGAGATTTGTGGTAGACATTCCATTAGCAAAGTGAGTACTTTATGATACCAGGAAACATGAGAGTACAGAGAGCTTGGTGGAAAAGATGAGGATATCATGTGTGAATCTCCTACCTCTCCTTCATTAAGGCATTCAAAATTTGCTGTGGTCTGATTTTGAAGAAACGAGACACGGTCTTCTCCACTAACTTCGTGTGAAATGCATTGATAAAAACAAGGATGAAAGCACAGAGAAACAAATTAGATGAAAGTTCAACAACCATGAGATACGATGTATTAGACAACTTAGATGCCCTAGAAGATTGGGGCAATGCCCCAGCACCACATCCTTATTCAGTGAACCACAACTTTAAACCAATGAAGGGAGCATGAAGGAGATAAGTGATTTTCTAAGACAAGAAATGCAGAGGCATCACAACCCAATTTTCAACAGGCACATCATTTTGGAGGAAATTATTTCTATAAGAAGAATGACGCGACTGATTTGTTCAGTCAGAGTATACTTATCACTTATTATAAATAGGAGTTTATGAAGATAACCTTGACAAGACATCTAAAGTGTTTAACAGATAGCACAGGCACCCTTGTTACTGAAATTCCCATCAGAATATATTATCAGGCAATCAATCAAATGATCTCCCATAAGAAGCAACCCATACCTCTTATTCGTCCAAAATGCGACAAATCCACAACCTAGAGCATCATGTGTATGTATCAATGAATCAAATTCAACCGAGAAAAAAATGCCAATCACACAAAATGAAGAGGAAATAAGTGGCTGCTTATATGTTCAGCTTAACAATAAATTAAAGACCTAAGCAAGCAAAATCTCCAGCTTATAGTTTAGAAACAGGTCTTGTCTCAAACCATCATTAGATTAAATGACCAAAGAGTCACTGCAAAATTGAAGTCCTCATTAATAGGAATGAAATGTGAAATAGTCCTCACTAGAGCAATCAATCTCAAAGCCAATGTCTAAGTATAACATGTTCAGCCAATGTTAAAACAAATATATCTTATCTATTCTCAATGAGGAGATACCACCCCTCCAAGTTTCTTATTCTACTCCTCCCCTCACTCCCCACAGGGTTCCTCACCCCTCCTTTTTCCTGAAGACCTGCATATCCGCCACTGCATCCTCACCTCGGCTTCTTCGCTCGATCCAAAGCTAATGAAAACCAGAAACAAAAAGCAAGTACAAGTCGGACGGTCGAGATGATCACATTTCCCGGACAAAAGCTCGAACTTGCTGGTTTAATATAGTAGCACGGACAAGCTAGAAGTAACACTCTCTTTCATCCCACCCCACCGCAGTCGATATAGCCTCATACAAGTCCAGCCCACCAGAGGCGTAACCAAAGGGTCCAACACACAGGCACGGGCGGACAAAACGTGAGGCACACTAGAATTTCTGTCCAAAATCAAACCACACTCGTGTACAAGAAGCACGAGGATAAGCGAAAGCAAAAAAGACTAGCCCACATACCGCGAGACCGTTATCAGCCGCATCCAATGCTTCGTCATCGTTGTCATAACTCTCCACAACCCCATCGTCCGACACCTTCGCTCCAGCCCCCACCATGGACTCCTGCAAGAGCGCCCCAACCCAGCAACCCATGCACCCAAAAAGCAACCCAGCACAGGACAGATGAAATAAACAGTCAACAACGAAAACCCAACAATGAATGACCAGAATTCAACTCCTCCAAAATGCATTGGGGGGGCTTACGGCGAGGTCGTGATCGATGGGCGGAGGAGACAGGTCGAACGGGGTCGCCGCGACCGGAGAGAGGCGTCTTTCCATCTGGGTCCCGCTCCGACGCCATGGACGGAGGACGGGGACGAGGGTCGTGGCGCCCCCGACGGAGGAAGGACGTGGAATCGCGCATGGAGGAAAGCGAAACGCAATCGACGACGACGACGACAACGACATCGTTCGGGGTTCGAGCGAAGTGAACTCGTTCTGACAAGAAGTAAAAGAAGAAGAGATTCCCAGGAAAGAAGGTAGGTGAAAGTGCAAATTCGAGCTTTTGTACTTATTTTGTGACATGGCAAAAGAAATTCAATCAATTATGTGCTAGTAATAAATAAAATAATATCAGATAGACTTCAAAAACCCAGATGTAAAATAGATTATGCTGAAAAATAAAATAGATTCGAAAGTCTTATATCTATCACGGGCCAAATATAATTGATTGATTATTCTATCTCCGTGTGTTGATTTATAATTACTGTGTCTATTTAGTTTTGCAATTAAGGGCATCAGTATCTAATTTCATTAGGAGTTGGCATTCACAAGAATAAAGAATAGAGATTATATAAGTAACGTGATTACTTTTTTTCCTTCATCGTTTATCTTAAATAGTTGAGTCTTTTTAATTTGTAGAAAAATATTGTAAACCTTTAATAAATTGCAGCCAACTTATTTTCTATACAAAAATATCATTTATGAGGTTGTACACACATCATAACCAAACAAAAGAAAAGTAGAGTATTGTCACGCGAACATCTAGGAATGAAAAGTACGAGTACAAAGTATCATGTTTCGCTTCAATCGTACAAGCTTATGTGTGTCAGATTAGAATTTCTTCAATATTCAAATAATCATAGGTAAAGTTTATCTATTATTCTCTACAAATTTTTAAATATGCATAATTTTGTCTTCAATATTTTGAAATGAAAAATTGAAAAATTAAAAAATATTTGTCAAAAAAAAAAAAAAAATTATCTTCTCCCTTCTTCTCCTCTCATGCAAGATAAAACTCAGCGTCTGGTCCACAGAAAAAGAGCCTCTGAACCTCGCTTTCTTCTCTTCATCTTCTCTCCGGTCTCCCTTCGCATTTCCGGCAACACCAGCATGATCTCGATCTCGACCGGCCTACTCTGCAACACCCATCACCATCGCCCCTCGCCGCTCCTCTCCAGCGCCGCCGCGAACCGCCGTCGGCCTTCCGGGACGACGACGGCCCGTCTCGGCCCGCGCCGGCCGGCCGGCGGAGCGAGGAGGCTCGTGGTGAGAGGCTGCGCCGGGGGCGATGGCGCGGGAGAGAGCACGGCCGCCGAGAGCAGGCGGCGGAGCTTCTTGACGCTGGAGGAGGCCGGCCTCATCGAGGTCTCAGGCCTGAGCACCCACGAGCGCTTCCTCTGCCGCTTGACGGTACGTAAAACATCCCGCCACAACTCCGTCTCCCCTTCGAAAGCTCCGTTTTTTCCTTCGTGGGTCGGTCGAGAAATCGATTTCTGAGCGGCTGGCGGTGTTGGGAAAATTTGCAGATATCGTCGCTGAATCTGCTGAGGGTGGTGGCGGAGCAGGAGGGTTGCGCCATCGAGGAACTGAACGCCGGGAGGGTGTGCGACTGGTTCTTGAAGGACAAGCTGAAGCGGGAGCAGAGCCCCGAGTCGGCCGTCCTTCAGTGGGACGATTCCGACTTCCAGCTTTGACTTTTTCGCCTGCTGATTTCTTCCCTTCCTTCCTTCCTTTTCCGATGCAGAGTCTGTCGTTTTAGCTGCGTTCGTAGGTAGGATTTAACCGTTGCAGAGGATGACAGAGCTCGTGTCTTGTCTTTTCGAGCATGGACGTTTCTCCCTAACATGGCAGTTCTTATGTATGGGAGAGAAGGGGAATGGTGTGCCGAGTTCATAGGAGATGTGCCGGGCCATGAGCATTAATCGGACTTGACCCCAGAAGGCCTTGGATTGTTGGATCGAGTTGGGATTTAGATGGATCAAAAATGGTCTTACCCAAATGAATCATTTTCTTTATATCAAGGGCGTTTGGTCGGTTCAATGGTAGGTCAGTTTTTACTCCGGAACCTACCTTGTAAGGTCAGTTACTAGTTTGTGTAATTAGGAACCGACCCATCTAGTCTTGAAATTGGCCTTATTTTGCTCTTTTCTAGCAAGCAAATAACTATTTATACAAAGAAAGTCTAAATATGATTCCACGGGAGAATAAAATAACCATCTCTACGACGTATTTCATTGAGGGTTCGGTGAATAAAATATAAAGAAAAATGAAATACTCAGGGCTGGTTCTGTTGGTTTGGTCCCAACCTTGGAACCAAAATTGAACTGGTTATTTTCTTGGAACAAGATCAATTCTTGTGGGAAACACTCAGTAGCTAGTTCAGTCCGGTTTCTAGTTCAATATGAGTTCTCACCCTATTTTTCATGTCATACATTTGTAGAGACCTATGATCTGATTCGAATGAATCGAACCCATACAATGCTTGACCCAATCTAGGTTTCAAATAATTTCTTTATAAAAAGACATGAAAATCGTGAAATAGACGTGAATAGACACCAAGATAGAACCCATCCCTCTCTTAATTCTTAGGGCATTTTTTACATTTATATTTCAGTCTTTCAATCGAGAAATACAATTTTTGACGTGCTGGATTCCAACGTATTATTTCCAAGAATTTCGGCAATTTGCTGAATAGTTGCTGCCTTCTATGATAATTCTACGTCAATTTGGTACTCCTTTAGTCCTCATGCCTCGTACCACAGACCCGAAATTCTATGAATCATTTGATTGTTGATGACGAAATTCGGGAAGGGATTGAATCCGCACGATGTCTCTGCTACGGATAATGAACAGCGAGGGCGGCGATGGTAGATAGGAATGACGGTCGCTCGAACTAGAGCAAGAGAGATTGGAAAAATGAGTACAATAGCATTCGAGGCCATGCCCGCTTGTTATAAGGCGTCTTAAGATCAAAGCCAACGCTGAAGAAGCACATAAAGAAAGTGCATGTGCACCTTCTCACGGACATTGGCACACATGATGACCACTTTATTTTTGTTTTGGAATTGGTTTTCTATTTCAGATTTTTTTTTGAAGAGAAATAAAATAATTATCATGCGCGTTATTTTTCTATTTCAATTTGGAAGAGAAATAAAATGGTTATCATGCGCAATCTTTTTCTATTTCGATTTGTTTATAAATAAAAATCCAAAGATGTGAATGAGAAAATGATCTCTCAATAAGATCGCTTCTTACAACAAAATCGAGGCGATGGTACATGCCTTATAGCCTTTATTACGGGTATTGGCCACACCTAAATTTTGACGATTTGTTTAAGTGTTTATTAATTACATTGGAAAATTAGGGATTAATTTCTAACCCCTTAACAAAAAGTTTTCATTAAAATTGCATCACATATAGACATTAGGAGCATTTGCGTCACTAGTTTTAAAATTTATCAAAAAAAAATCTACAAAAAATTTAAATAAAAAAATTCGAAAATTTAAAAAATAATAATAAAAAAGAAAAAGAAAAAAAAAAAAAAAAGAAAGAAAGAAGAAAGAAGAGTAAAATATATATATTAAAAGGTATTGTGTTTTCGTTATTGCACAGCGTTTTGAATGGTCTTTATTTTTCCAAAATCGTCTTAAAAAAAGTAAAGTAAAAAAAAATCATTAAAAGGTATAAGAAAATCGAATGAGGCCGAGTATAGGGCTTTTCTTCGTCCGTGGGCTCATCGACCTATCTCTTTTTCCTTTTCTTTCTTTTGCACTTGGACCGGCCCATCTACTTTTATTTCAGCGCAGCCCATGCGTGAGTCTTCTTCCTCCCCTCACGCCAATCACGCTCCTGCAAAAGAAGAAAAGAGAAACGTACAAACGAGGGGCGAGGTAGAGGATCGCGAAGGCAAAGGACGGCGTGATCCCAGGGTCGGAGATCAAGCGGCCGCGACAGGCTGGCGCTGGCAGAAGCCATGCGCGCCTGTCGTTGGCCGAGCTCAAAAGGAAGAGACCAAAGAGAAGATGCGGGGGTTCTCGGCTGGTTCTTGGGTTCAAGCGAAGAACAGAGAGCACCGGAGAGCGAGAGAGGGCGAAGGACAGAGAGATGGAGGGAGCTTGAGCGAGACCAGAGAGCTCGAGAGAACGGAGGGCAAGCCGGAGGGAGAGGTCTTCGGCTAGGAGAGAGGGGGAGACCGAGAAGGAGGGTGAGCGAGAGAGAGAGTGGTTGGTCGTTGCCGGAGGTCCGTTCGTCAGCTACCCGTCATTCGCCGCAGTCCTCCTCTCGAACCAGGTAGGCTTTTGTTTCAACCGTGTGTCCCTTGTTTCTCGGGAGGCGTCGGGCCGGAGCTTGTGCCGACTAGTTCACGCAAGTTTCGGTCCGAGCCGGTCCTCCTGAAAGCTGCTAGCTGTTCTAGTATGCGTCATGGGGGCTTCGATTAGTCTCACGTTTCTATCAAGGGGAAAATTCCCCGTGTCAGTAGCGCACACCAAATGCTTGTGGAAATGCTGCTAGCTGTTCTAGTATGCGTCATGGGGGCTTCGATTAGTCTCACGTTTCTATCAAGGGGAAAATTCCCCGTGTCAGTAGCGCACACCAAATGCTTGTGGAAATGCCTAAACAATATCTAAGTTCTGCAAGTTTGTTGAAACCCGGAGATAGTTGTTCTTCGTTTATATCTGTTCCGACTGTGATTAACCTGTCCATGAGCGGATCTTGAGCATTGCTTGTGCATGTCGGTTGATGTTTGCCAAATTTATGTCCCAAGTGATCCTCTCTAGCCGATGCACCTCATCTGTTTGACAAAATGTCCCAAAAGAATCGAGAAACAACCCAAGTTTAAACTCAGTCTGATTCGTGCCTGCTCATATATATGTTGGACTGTGTCTGTCTTTTATGTTTTCATTGCGATTCCATGCAATTTTCGTGGAGTAATCATGTGTGTTTGAGCCAGGGGATGTTTGCATCCGAAAATGGTTTAGCAGCCGCCGGAGTTAGGTGGCCGGCGGCGGTCTGCGCCAGTCGGGCGTGGTTTGGCGTTGGAAGGGACGTCGGGTGCTTCGGCTGGTGGTGTTGTTCGGATGAGTTTCGGTGAGGAAGCAGTTTCGGAAGGGAGTGTCGCGAGGAAGGAGAAGACACGCTTCGGGAAGAGAAAAGAGGGAGCAGGGAGGAGAGAGAACAAAATAAAAGGAAAAGAAAAGAAAAAGAAATAAAAAGTGGGTAATGAAAAGAATTGAAAAAAAAAAAAAAACAAAACGGAGGAAAAGACGTTGGAGTCGTCGAAGGGGAAGGAGACCAAAGGGGAAGAAGGCAAATTAAAAACAAAAGAAAAAGCAAGAGTAAAAGTACGGCCAAAAGTTAAAAAAAAAAGAAAAGCAAAAGTTGCTTCGGGAAGGAGGAGGGGCAGAAATGAAAGTGCAGTAGGAGAAGACGAACTAGGGAAAAAGACAAATGGCGCAAAAAAAAAAAAAAAGTATTAAATTTAAAAGATTAATATATATATAGGTTTAGGCCGGGTCTGCGGGTCGGATCGGGCTCATCCGATCCGAACCCGCTCCCTCGAATATTATGATATTAATTTTTTTTTAAATTAAAAATTAAAAATTTCAAATTAAAAAATCGAAAAATAATAAAAGTTCAAAACTCCTTTGAAAATTCAAAAATTCAGAAAACATAAAAAATTTCGATTTTTTTGAAAAAAATGAAAAATTTCAAAAAATTGTAAAATCTAGTTTTTTTTTGGGAAATTTGAAAATTGTTTTTTATAAAAAAAAAACCGAAAAATCCGAAAAAAATTCTAAAAATCTTTAAAAAGGTTAAAATCAATCTCTTGGGTCATTTTCTCCTAAAAATGTAAGTATTCCAATTTAAAATTATGCTTAAATTTGATTAAGCCTTTAGGGTTTACCTTAAGGGTTTTAGTTGCCCTTAAAGACGAATACCTATTATTGCGCAATTTTGGTATATTAACTTTAGCTTTCCTTTAGTCTAGTTAAGATTAGTATTTATCCTTGATGTAAATTATTTGCTCTCCAATGCAATTTATTTAAATGCTTTCTTTGGTTGTTAATTGTTATTTTAATGACTGCGTACTTGCATGATTAGGTACTGAAAATGCACTAATTGGTCAATTAGTGTAATCAAATCCCCGACTCTAGATTCTTTGGTTGCATAGGAAGTGAGGTACACTCCCATGCATTACTTGATTTTTAGTCGACTCCAATAGGTTAGTGGCGACTTCTTTTTGCAAAGTTTTTAAAAATATTCCAACATCACGTGGGGTATGGGCTTGGGAGAGCTCACGCCTAATCATGGGCCTTAGGCCTATCCTTTAGGTAATAACCATAAACCTGTTCCCTCCCTCGAGGGTAGGTCGCGACAACAGGGTTTTAGTATTTCACCAAGATTAGTCATAAGAGAATGAGCATCATTAGAAGATCGATCGACGGCTATCAATCGAATATCCACTCTATTCCTAGAGTTTCATATGCAAAAGTGACATTGATTTTTGAAAGAAGTGTCTTCTATTTTGAGGAATTTGTCCACCAAATGTGATTTGCATTTCGGTCCCAAAATGTGAGAATAAGAGAATTTGATTAAAAATACAATTTCAATTTTTGTGCCCCAAAATATAATCTTGACTTGAAAGAATTTTCTAATCAAAAAGCAGTTTTGAGCCCATAATTAAAAATTTAAACAAAGTCATGTTTAGCAGGGTCTAATCAAAGCGTTTAGAACTTACATTCAATGTTCACTTCTTAAGAGTGATTGCTAATTTTTCAATTATAAGCTTACATTATCGAGGGCATTTGATTGATTTCTGTGAATTTCAAGATGAAAATTCAATTAATTAAAAAAAAGCGAATAAAAAGAAGAATGATACTTACAGTAGGGGACGGATTCTCTCTCTCTCTCTCTCTTTAAAATTACATTGATATGCACATGAGATGTGGTTTGATTTATACTCTATACAGCTCAAAATGAAGTCATAGGATCACTGGACCAAACCAAAAGATCACGGTTAGGTCATGTTACCCATGACTCTAACTTCGTCAAAGAATTGACCCATGTCACATGGTTGCAGACTAGGGTGGGGACCTTTGACATTAGGAAGGAAATTTCGGGATTGAGATAGATGACTTGTACTACATTATTGTAATCGGAGTGGTATCTACCTCAACACCATTATAGGTGATCCAATGTGGCCCAGATCCGGCGGCAGGTAATGTGTGTCATAGCATAGTGCAATGCAGAAAACACAGGCATGACCATTTATGGGCAAGCAATACTTCATAAATTCAAAACATGAACATTTATTTACAACTCCACACCTGCAAGACAAGGGGTTAATAATCACTCATCCCTTTATAACTCCCAATTGCAATAACATTTAATACTCACATTAGAGATGTACCTGATATCCTCACTACCAAACAAAAACTATTTTTGAACAAGAGAGATTTAGGCCTAAGTCCTCTAAGGTTCAAACCAGCTCCCCACTGGAGTCGCCAAGTTGTTGCGACCTACCCTCGAGGAGATGGAATGGGTTTAGGGGTATTGCCTAAAGGACGGACCTAAGGTCTATAATTAGGCGCGGGTTCTCCCAAGCTCATATCTCGCGTGACATTGAGGCATTCTAAAAAATGTCGCAAAGATGAGTCGCCACTAGTCTATTGGGGTTAGATAGAGACAAGTGAGATATGGAGGTATACCTCACTTCCTACACAACCATATAATCTAGGGTTGATGACTTGATTATACTAATTAATTAATTAGTGCCATTTCGGTATTGATTTTATATCCTATCCACTAACACGTGAGGTGATCATGCATGTGTGCAATCATTAAAGTAATAATCACAGCTACCAAGATCCTAATTGCA
This sequence comes from Eucalyptus caleyi, assembly GCA_014182885.2. Classification (NCBI taxonomy): domain Eukaryota; kingdom Viridiplantae; phylum Streptophyta; class Magnoliopsida; order Myrtales; family Myrtaceae; genus Eucalyptus; species Eucalyptus caleyi. Next base: position 20,002,653 of record CM024472.2, read on the forward strand.
GTAAAATTGAGCAAGTGCAATTAAACATAATGAAATATTTAAATTAAACACACGATATAATCAATATGCAAGAAAATAAATGCCTAATTATACTAAGAAGACGAAACATGGCAATTTCCAACCAAAACTTACATTTTTTTAATTTTTAATTTTTAATTTTTCAAATATATATTTTTAAAATATTATTTTAATATTATAATATATTAAAACAAACCGGGTTGGATCCCTAAGTTGGGACTGACCCGGTTCGTGGAAAAGGGCCCAAGCTCGAATTGGATCAGGCCAAACGGCTCGAACTTGGATTGGATTGGGCCACGCAACCCAGGCTGGCGAATCCTAGCCGAGCTGGGCCTGGTGTGCAAGCCTAGTCTAGTCTAATTTTGTTTTTTTCTTTTTTAAAGGAAGCCCACAATCTCACGTACAAAAACAACCCAAACCCAGCCCTAATACTCAGCTCGGATTGTTCAAAACCTTACTTGGTTCGTGATCCGTGCCCGAACTGGATTTTGGCCGAAACACTACTCGGCTGCAACCGAATGGACATCCCTCTCTTTGCTTGCGGTTGAGGCATAGCTGGGCGGATGGATGGCAGCGGCCGGAAAGACAGTAGTGGGTGACGACGACGAAGTAGCGTCTGGTGACGGGCGACACGCGATAGCTAAGTGGAGGATGACAACGTTAGAGGCTAAACGAAGGTGTTGAGCCGATGTTGCCAAGGGGTTGGATCTCGTGATGGCTTGACACAGCAAGGACATGATTGGCAACAATCGTCGAGATGGGCGGCTGCTGGGCTGGTGCTGTGACGGGGTCATTGGTGACTGAACGACAGCCGCAACCATCCTAGCAGTAGTCTAATGTGTCGACAGCGTCAAGGACGCTGCTCAATAGGGATCTAGTGTGGCGATAGCGTTGGGGATGGCGGCGATGCGGCTCGAGGGATGGCGTTTGGCCAGGGGGTTGGGTCATGAATAGCATCGACACGGTGAGGAGCTAGACATGGCGATAGTCATCGGGGATGGCGAAATAGCAGCAGCACGTGACGACGAAGCAGCGTTGTCTCCTAGATTTGATTAGAAACAATCAGATTTGGGCTTGCTCGGCGTCTCTCTTTCTTTGGCTTGCTCACCGCCGAAGAGATCTCCGATGTCTCTCCGGCGGAGGTCATGTGAACTCCCTTCTTTCTCATCCGTCTCTGTTCTCTCCCAGCGGTGCTCTATGCTCTCTCAGTTTCCCCTCGTCCCTCTAGCTCTCTTTCTCTCGAGCTCCACTATGCTCCTCTTTCCTCTCTATTTTTAGGTTCTGCTTTTTTCTTCTTTTTTAAGTTCCATGTCCTCATGCTTTTTGCTATCAATGTAGTCTAGGAGCCTTCGTTGAGTCATTTCTCTCATCTTTTCTTTCCTCATGCAACACAGAGAGAATAGAGGGAGATAGAGTAGGAAAATAAAAATAGGAAGTAAAAAGGTGGGTTGGCCAGACATTCGAAAGTGGGGTTTATATAGGGAAGCTTGAAATTCCAGGGCTTCCGATTTTTCCTTCAGAGCGAAGAAGCAAGGCGAGCCAAATGTGCTACGAAAACCGAGAAAGTATTTCAATGAGGGTGACGCGGAGGGTTGTGCCGATTCCTCTCGACTACGTTTCATCTTTTACTAGGCTGACGCTTCTCAACCAAATTTGGCGGGACATGCCTACGTCTTGAGCGAAGCGATGCGTTATGGCTTTGGTTGGGCAGAGGGAGGGGGACGCTATGGCAGAGACGCACACGCACCCACGTGCCGTCGAACCTAGACTTGGAACATGAGGGGAGTTACTTAGTTCCTACTGCCAAAAATGAGACAAACAGAAGAAGCTGTTGGGAGGGAAAGTGTGCTTCCAAGTCTAGGTTAGACGGCACGTGGGGCGTGTGTGCGTCTTTGCCATAGCATCCCCCTCCCTCTGCCCAACCAAAGCCATAACGGGTTGCTTCGCTCGAGACACAGGCACGTCCTGCTAAATTTGGTTGAGAAGCATCGGCCCAAGAAAAGATGAAACGTTGTCGAGAGGAATCAGCACAATTCTTCGCGTTACCCTCATTAAAGTACTTTCTTGGTTTTCGTAGCACATTTGACTCGCCTTGCTTCTTCGCTTTGAAGGCGAAACCGGAAGCCTTGTAATGTCAAGCTTCCCTATATAAACCCCACCTTTGAATCTCTAGCCAACCCACTTTTTATTTCCTAATTTTCTTTTCCTGCTCTATCATTTCTCTCTGCCTTGCGTGAGGAAAGAAAAGAGGAGGGAAATGGCTCAACGAAAGCTCCTGAACTACATTGACAACAAAAAGCATGAGGACAGGGAGAATAAAAAAAGAAGAAAAAAACATAACCCAAAAATAGAGAGGAAAGAGGAGCAGAGTGGAGCTCGAGAGAGAGAGCTAGAGGGACAACGGGAAACCGAGAGAGCAGAGAGCATCGTCGGGAGAAAACAGAGATGGACGAGAAAGAGGGGAGTTCACACGACCTCCGCTGGAGAGCTCTTTGGCGGTGAGCAAGCCAAAGAAGGAGAGACGCCAAGTGAGCCCAAATCTGATCATTTCTCATTAGATTTGGGAGACAACGCTGCTTCGCCGTTGCTTGCCACTGCCATTTTGCCATCCTCGATGACTGTCACCGTGTCGCTGCTATCTACGACCCAACCCCCTGCCTAGATGCTGTCCCTCGAGCCATGCCGTCGCCATCCCAACGCCATCACCGAAGGAGGATGGTTGGGATGGCTTGGCGGCATGGTGGGCAACAATGACAATGTCGAGATATGCAAGGACAGGCGGTAATGGCGCGGTGCTAGTGTGATTGGTGGTGGCACAGGGCAGCAAGGAGTGATGATGACGTTGGGGTTGGCAGTGTCGTCAGTGGCTGAGGAGGCGGGGGCAACAGCAGGAACGGTGATAGAGAACCTCCTATCTCCAGATCTGGCTTGCTCGAGCAATAGTGGCTTCACGGGGGCAAGGGCGACGGCGATGGAGCTTTAGGCAATTAGAGATGTCAGGTTGTCGCGGCCACAGCAGGGCAAGTGCGCGGAGGCGGTGATCAGCAGAGGCGCAGAGCAAGTTGCTAGCATTAGGCTGCAGCGGCGTCACTCTGAGGGGGAGTGACTCGGATTGGCGTGCGGGGGGGGGGGTTGATGCTTAGTCGACGGGCAGAGATAGTGGGCCATGATGAAGGAGATGGAGTTGCGAGCAGGTTGTAGGCCGACATAGGTTCCAGGCGAGGTGGGGTGTGGCGATGGTTGGCGACCAGACGCGGGCGGCACAGACGGACGTGATGAAGGACAACAATAGCGGCGTCGTGGTTAGGTCGCGGCTTGAAAGTGGGTGGAGTGGCTGCCCACCATAAGAAGATGAACAGTATTGTTCTGTTTCTTCCTCCCCCTCGCCCTCTCCTTTCTCTCGAACGCCTCAAGGACAAAGAGAGAAAGAGCCCCCGAGAAGGCCGGGCACATGTTGGGCCAAAATAAAAGAAAAGTGGGCTGGCCTAGGCGAGGAAAAAGAAAAGGGAAAGAGAGAGGTTGGGCTGACTTGCCCCAGCTCAGTCTCATTTTTCCATTTTCCTTTCTTTTTTTTTCTCTTTTTTTTTTTGTAATTAATTTCCTTTGTTAATTTTTTAATTTTTTTCCTTTTTTGTCTTTTTGATGACGATTTTTTTTTGAAAAAAATTAAGAAAAGACCATTCAATATGTGGTGCAATAATGAAAACACAATACCTTTTAATGATTTTTTTTTTTTTTACTTTTCTTTCTTCTTCTTCTTTTTTTAAACTTTTTTTAGCAACTAATTCCTAACTTTTAATGCTATTAAATCTTAAGTAAAATAGTAAAATTTGGATGTCAACAAGATCGAGTAAAAACGGGATACATCACAAATGAAAATATTGCATCTGAGGGTGGAATAAAGATAAATAAGATTTCTTATTTTATGATATAAAGCTATTTTCTCAAAAACCTTACCCTCACTTTCTCCTTTATGCCTCTAGTTCCCCCCCCTTCCCCCAAGCGAGTTCATGTTAAAGGTTCACCAAAGGGGTGAGACATTCGAACCGCCGAGATGAACAATCATGCTTTTTCTCTCTTATTAGATTTGATATTATTTGGTCGATCAATCTTTCGATGTTGTAGTGGCCCATTTACCTTTCTTGCTGTAGCCGATTATGTGGTTCTTGGAATATTGCAATGAGCTCTTTTGCCTTTTAAGGTTTAGATTGTACAATGTAGTTGGTATTGAGAATTTGTTTCTTTGGGTTGAGAGAGGAAGGAAAGAGTCGGCGATAATTATGGATTGATTACTAGAAGTTACTTGTGCATCTTCGGATTCTTAGGCAGTGTAATCACGAAAGATTTTTACCATTCTTGTTCTGCAACTTCGAGATCTTTAGTAGCAAACCGAGAAAAGGGGTTGGTAATACTTTCCGTTTGTGCATTTCGGATAGAAGAATGAATTAATTAGCATGAATTTATGAGATTCTTCCCATTTCAATTCGAAGCTCGCATTATTATCATTTCAAGTAGCCCTATTGGTTTGAGAAGGATATGGAGTGGCATTGAATGATTTTGTCATTATCTCAACCTAGCACTTTATACATGTCTAATGTCCTTGTTTATTTATTTATTTTGTCTCGTAGATATGGATCATGATAATAACAAAGAAATTTGTAGCATTTTGATGAAACTTAGACATATATGATTATGAGCACTAAAAGGTACTACCATTAGACATTTGTTATATGATTATGGTGTACCCTAGCACTAAAAGGTACTACCATTAGATTGCACATTTGTTATAAACCAAGCTTGTTTAGATGATCTTAATAGCTCCAATGACTTGAATTGTTTGAAACAAAAACTTAGGGTCCTGGATTTTTTTAAAAATTTTTAGAACTCACATTTTCTAGCTCAGTTACACTTTCATAACAACACTTATTCATTTTATCAATTGAAGGGTTGTGTGCGTAAACATCGTGATTGAGTAAATTGTGGTTTTGTGAAAGATTTTATATTAAGAAAGAGGGACCATGCCTAGTGCACCTGCAAACTCTCAGTCCCAGCATGTGCTGTGCCTCCAGCTTGATTGCTTTAATGATGGCTTTGATGTCTTCTAGAGGAAGAAAGGATGATGGGAGCTAAAGAGATGTTGTTCCTCCACGCTTCCAACTCCTGTTAAAAGGTCTAGATTGCACTTCTTTTGTTCTTTTAACTATCTCGTGTGTTCTGAATTATTTAAAAAAAACTTTCTTGTGTGCTTTTGACATGGTCCAACAATCTGGGGGCGAGATTGTCTTTCGATAACCTATTTTATAATTAATAAAAAAATTAAAAAATTAGTCAGATTTCTAAGTTTTTATTTGTTTATCTCTATTAGAGTTGGGGGATAATAGAAGTGTATAAAGGAATCGAAAACCATCTGGATCACTTGGATTTGAACAAGTGGTTCTTAAGGAAACCGATCCGATTTTTGATTTCATGGGCGGATTCACCCACCGGATCGGACTGGTATTATAATAATATAGATTACAATAATATATTAGTTTTTAATATTAAAAAAATGAAAATTCGAAATTACTAAATCTGAAATGTGGGGCCCGTTATTCTCCCTCGCATTGCGTCTCTCTCTCGGTTCTCCACTTCTCCGTCTCCAAAATCACCCAACTCTGTTGGTCTCCATCTCGCGACCACGCGCGCATCTAGACTAATGACGGCGGCGGTGCCGCCTTCGGCCATTCAGCGGCCGCCCTCTCTCTCTTTCTCGGCCGCTTGTGTCCATTTGCTTTAAGTCGAATCTCTAATCTTCAATCGACTCGCTAAATCCCATAATTTTTTTTTTTTGGTCGAAGCTAAATCCCGTAAGTTATTCGTCTGTTTTGGGTGGTCAACGCATTGTCTACAAGTTGGTGACAATTACGAGGTTATTTCTGGGGATTCTTTAATTGATATCCAAAGCATTATATGCTTGATATGCATTGTGGACAATGTAATATAAATTTTTTGGATAAATGGTTTACAAGGCAATATATGCCCGATATGCTCGACACTCTCTCTTGAGCGATTATTTCTATAACTCCTGTTTGTTCCTTGATTAATGATTGATGTATATGCATCCAAGTTACCTGTTTTCACGTACAAGTGTCGATGTACAATGTTAAGATATATGGTATATACATTGTCGAAACATTTTCTGACAGCTTAAGCTAGTGAGGAAAAATGGTCAGTTCACACGTATTGCATATGCCACTGTGAAAAAGGGTTGGCACTACTTTTCGTTTGTGCATTTCCGGCTACAAAAATGAATTAATTAGCGTGAATTTGTGAGATTCTTCCCATTTCAATTCTAGGCTTGCATTATTATCATTTCAAATAGCCCTATTGGTTTGAGAAGGATCTGCAGTGGGGCTTTGAATGATTTTGCCAATATCTAAACCTAGCAGTTTGTACTTGCCTACTCTCTCTCTCTCTCTCTCTCTTTTGTAGACATGGATCTTGATAATAACAAAGAAATTTGTACCATTTTGATATTATGGGAGATGAAACTACATGACATATATGATTATGGTATACCCTAGCACTAAAAGGTACTACAATAGGGCTAAAAGCTTGTTTAGATTATCTTAATAGCTTCAATGACTTAACTTGTTTGAAACAACTTAGGATAAATAGAAGCAAATTTGCTCAATAATGTGAGTTGAAACGCAAAATGGTTTCTTAGCTTGGTTAATGGTTCACGTAAATGTTAGGTTTGTTGAGTTAGTCCCTTTGTATTTTTATGACATTGAACAACCTCGAACAATGATCTTTTTTTCGAAATTGTGAGCTACATAGATTTGGCCTTTTTTTATTAAGGGATAAGTGCATTGAAAATCCCACAACTCGTCACGAAAGTGCAATTAAGTCATGAAATTTATAAAATGTAATTAAGTTGTAAAACTCATCAAATTGGTTTAATCAAGTCTTTCAATTATTTGCAGTTTTTAAAAATTTTAGATACCAATTACACTTTCATGACGATTTTTGAAACTTGATTGCACTTTTTGAAAGTTTTAGGATACAGTTACCCTTTCGTGACAAGCTTTACGACTTTCAGTGCACTTATCCATCTTATCAATTGAAGGGTTGTGTCTCTAAACATCGTGACCAAGTAAATGTTGGTTTTGTGAAAGATTTTGTCTCAAGAAAGAGGGACCATGCCTAGTGCACATGCAAACTCTATGTCACAGCTTGTGCTATGTCTTCAGCTTAATTGCTTTAATGCTGGTTTTGATGTCTTTTAAAGAATGAAAGGATGATGGGAGCTAAAGAGATGTTGCTCCTCTGCTTACAACTTCTGTTAAAAGATCTAGATTGCACTTCTTTTTTCTTTTAACTATCTCGTGTGTTCTGAATTAAAAAAAGAAAAAAACTATCTTGTGTGCTTTTGACATGGTCCAACAAGCTGGGGGCGAGATTGTCTTTCCACAACATCTTTTTAATAATTAATAAGCAAATTGAGAAATCAGTCGGATTTCTAAGTTTTTTATTCTGTTTACCTCCATTAGAGTGGGGGATAACAATCAGGAGTGCATAAAAGAATCGAAAACCATCCGGTAACCAGCCCAGAACCAATGATTTTTAAGAGAATCAGTTTGATTCCTGATTTTATGGGCGGTGGTTTTAAGGGAATCAATTCCGTTCCCTATTCTATGGCCAGATTTATATACCCATATTGGACCAGTATTATTTTTTAATATTAAAAAATGAAAATTCGAAATTACTAAATCCGAAATGTGGGGCCCGTTATTCTCCCTCGCATTGCGTCTCTCTCGGTTCTCCACTTCCCTTCTCCATCTTCTCTCGAAATCACTCCAACTCCGTCCTCTTCTCGCATTGCGCCTCATCTTCTCAAGCCTGATATTGTGCAGTCGATGACTTCTAATGGCTGTGAACCAGACATTGAGCATTATGAGGACATGTAGAGAATGACAAGGCCGTCATCTAGGCCCCTCGAGCTCTGCAAAGCTCGCGGGAGGTCCACATGGAGGCTGCGCAACCATGATCTGGTCCGAGCCAAAGGCGACAACCATGGCCAACCTTTGATCTGTGCCATGGACGTCACAGCCAGAGGCTCAAATGAACTACCGATATGAGCAGCTTTCTAGCCAGAATCACAACTCCTGGATTCCAAGATAACTTATCGGAACCTCGTAGATTTCAACGTTCGCGAACCTGGAGGAATTGAAAAAAGAGTAATGGGAATGTTCATGTTTCTTCCTCTCGCTTGGCTGTTCTTCCCGCTGTAGGTCGAGCGGAAAAAGTTCTTAGACATGGCTTCTTTCCCTCCCTATTGGGAACAAATAAGCGCGGGGAAGAGGGAAGAGGGAGAGGGGGGCCATCGATTTTTGATATAATCGGACAGAGCTTTCTCGGAGGAACCAGATCGCAGCTCTAAAATCACAATCGTGTGCGTTCTCTACGATCTTTGACTGAGATTATCATGCCCCAAAATTTTCAACCTTTCAAGCTTCTAGAGACATTTGGCCTTGATGCCTGTGTTATCAATGGGTGGGTCGGACCAGGTTTGTGTGATTCCCGACCCGACCTGAAATGTGCGCTTGACCCAACCCAAATCGATACCCGAAATATCATATAATGGGTCGGGACGAGTTGGGCTGGGCCAGGTCGGGCCAGCATTGGTTTTTCCTTTCACTCTTCATGCGTGTGCAATGAGGACAAGGCAGTTAGCTAATTGGTAGATTGATTAGCTAGGTGTTTCGTCGTCACTGCGCACGCATAAAGAGAGAGAAAACCTGTGCCGGCCTGCTTTGACCTAGCTCCACCCGACCCGAATTTAACACAAACAATAGCAACACCTAAAAGGCCTGATTCCGAAATACCCTAATTTTAGTGTCGGGCTGTGTGGGGGCCGGGCCAGGTCGGCTCGGCCGGGATGGGTTTTTTGACATCCCTACTTGATGTTACGAGATGTTAAAGTAGATGTTTGTGAGTATTGTTTTATTATCAGATGTAAGGCATTGCGCAATGATAGGTTTGATGCGAATTTTCAGGCAACAGCGGTTACATGACTTGATGTTCTAGTGAAAAGATGAAAAAGGTTTGATATGAAAATGCAGTTCTTATAAATTTTTGGCATGTAACTTACTGCACGAGTGAGTTTATGCCACTGGATTGTGCAATTTGGTGGCATTTTTTTTTTTTTTTGGAAGATGCAACCTCGATATTCAAGTTTTGCTTGATTATTAGATTTTGGCTGTTGGGGTTTAAGTTGCGACTTCTCTCTTGTATGGGCTTCTAAGCTCTACCTGGTCTGCACCTACTTCCCGATGACCAAGCCGAGCCTTTAAAGAGTAAAAAAGAATTCGGTTAATAACATGATCTGGCTGGTGGGTATTTGGTTTTGGGAGCTTCTACACTGAAAATTGACAGGAAGCTTGGATAGACATCAGGCTTTCAGTGGACAGTGTAATGAAAACAAGATGAGGCATAGCATTCCTCATGATATTAAGGAAATTCAATTTGTCCCTATCTCGCGGGAGGTCGGCAGGTTATGAATGCTGGTCAGTGTGCTTTTGTTGCTCGATTTTGACTTTAACTTCATGTGATAAAAGATGGAGCTTCTTAACAGTATGAGGTAACTGTAAATGTTTCCTGCCTTTTATCTCTTGGTGCTGACTTGATATGCATGAGAATATGTAATGTGTAATCTCGTATTACCTGCTGAATAGTTTCTATTGCAATATACAGAAGGAAAAGTCGTTCTATATCTCCGTGGCGATGCAAGAGTCGTTCTCCAATAGTGAGGCGTCACAGAAGTCGCTCCCCTACCCCAAAGTGCTATAGAAGGCAAAAGAGTAGAAGTTCCTCTTTGGCTCCTACTCATAGCTCTTCTAATCCAAGCCTTGGGTCTGTGGAGTGCAAAAGTGCCAATGAGAAATTGAGAAAGGAGTTGAAAGCGTGAGTTTCGAGTAGTTCCATTTAAGGGTTTGTTTTTCAGAAAATGCTCTTTCTTGGGTTAGTTTTATGCATCATTTCCTAATCATACAGTAAGGGAAGAATGGCTTGGACTTGTTATTTTTTATTTCATATTATATGAGCTGTGTTTAGAATGAGTGCTTTTCGATTTTATTGGGAATTTGTTATGGTTATTTCTTATCGATGGATCTGTTTTTCTTTATCCTTATTAATGAAATTGTTTGAGGGTTTAATTTTATAGAAGATTTGTCTGTGAAGAACTAGAAGCACAACAACTAGATGTATTTGCATTTCTACATTGCTAAGAAAGTTTCTTGAGTTTAAATTCCATTGAATGCTGTTGAGTGCCAGCTCATCCAATTTTGAGTAATTTTACATAATTTAAGAGTTGATAATATATTCTTGAGTTGGCGTTGATCATGCCTTGGTTCATTGTCACTTTTCATCATTTAAATTCGAGAGACATCAAGAAAGTGCACTCTAATGTATTATCATTGTGAGAAGACATTCTTTATGGGGACAAAACATCATGTACATTAAAGAATAGCCAAAATTTTCTCTCACCTGAATTAGTTATGTGGCGGTACTGCAACCAGGCCTTAGGGCATGACTATTCCATAAGGAAGGAGTTGAAAGCGTGATCAACGCATTGTCTACAAGTTGATGACAATTATGAGGTTATTTATTGGGATTCTATAATTGATATCCAAAGCATTATATTCTTGATATGCATTGTGGACAAAGTAATATGAATATTTTGGATAAATAGTTTGCACAGCAATATATGCCCGATATGCTCGACACTCTCTCTTGAGCGATTATTTCTATAACTCCTGTTTGTTCCTTGATTAATGATTGATATATATGCATCCAAGTTACCTGTTTTCACGTACAAGTGTTGATGTACAACGTAAAGATATATGGTATATACATTGTGGACACATTTTCTGACAGCTTAAGCTAGTGAGGAAAAATGGTCAGTTCACACGTATTGCATATGCCACTGATGCTTGCTTTAGTGAAGCGCTTAGTTGTGGGGCTCATATTCTTAGGGTATATGGGAGATTTCAAAGGGCATTAACATCAATTGTGATCTGGAAATAGAAAACGATTTTTCGTTTTGAGCTAATTGTCTTGGGGGAAAATTTGTTTATAGAATGGACAAGGTAGTGGAGGCTGTTGAAGAAGTGAAGAAGGAATGGGGTGAGGCGTATGTCAAAACCCAAGAGCATATAAAGGCAATTGAGGAGTATGGGAAGTCGAGAGAGGAGAAGAATTCGCTCCCGAGGTTGAACGGTCTGGCGCAGGATGGCTTGGCTCTATTGAATTCGCTGCAGTTTAAACTTGATCTTCTCGCCCCGCAGCTGCCCGCCATTGATTCCATCGAATCTGCCAAGTCATTGCTTGAGTCATGGAAGACCCGGAGCCAAAAGTAAGTTCTCGGTTCTTAATTTGTTGACCTGAGACTCAATGTGCGTAATTTTGTGAACTCTGGAAGATGATCGCTTCTTGCGTTCATGTTGTCATTAGCAGCTGGAGTAGAACTTACGATTGGGAGCCAAATCATTTGTTTGAGAAAAGGATGTTGGGAAGTGTAGACAAGGAGGAAGAATATTTGGATAAATATTGTTGGTTTCAAGATAAACTGCACCGCCACTCTTGTAAAAGATATGGCAACATGGAACTAAAGCATTAAATGCTTCAACATCTGCCACTTTGGTGTAATCATTCAACAATCATTCAAATTCCACAAATTTTCAAATTGAAAGAACATTCATGTAGATGGACTAGCTGTTGAAATTCTTTTCGTTCAACTTTGGAAGTTACGCTTGGATAGAATCGGTGGATGACATTGCTAACTATAATACTAAATGCTGAAACCAAAAGAATAATGGTATTATGAACTTTGGAAATTTAAAATAAGAGCACCAAAAAATGGAGAGAGAACTTTCTCATCGAGAATGCTTTCTCTTTGACTTCGTACTACAACTTTTGATCTCATGGCCTTTTATGAAAGTTGAACGTGCACTAAAAACACAAATGTTGACAATATTTAATGAAGAAAGATAAAATAGTTTAGGGTGCACTTGGCAACTAATCAAATAACAAATGATTTATTCCTTTATTCTCGGAAATAAATTTGGAATAGAAATCCATTTGATAATTTTTTTTTGTTTTCAGAACAAAAATCCATTTTTTTGTTCTTAAGAATAGATTTATAATATAATCAATAAGTAAAAAAAAAAATTGTTTCTTTGTTTCTGGAAACAATTCCGAAATCAATCACAAACCTTTTTTTTTTTTTTTTTTTTGTTCTTTTCTCCTTCTCTCTTCCTCTATCTTCTTCTTCCTCCAACCGGTCACTAGCAATTGTTGGCTAGGCAAGGTTCGAGTGAGGCCGAGCCTCCCAACAACGAGGCTCGACCTTGCCCAAATTTGCGAGGTTGAGGCTCGTGGTGGCCAAGCAAGCCTTTGGCAAGCTCACGGATCTCGCCCAGCTAGTCCTCAGCCACCACCATCGTAGGTCGCCGGCGACTGGCCACAAATAAGGAGAAAGAGAAAATGAAAAAGAAAAAAAAGAAAATTAAGAAAAATATAATAAAAGTATTAAAAATGAAAAGAAACAAAAAAAAATTAAGAATCCTACTAAACGCATTTCTATTTTGGGAGTAAAAATTTTCGACAGTTACCAAACACCTTCAAATACTTAGAAATTGTATCAAGAAACAGAATAAAAAATAATCATTTCTAAGTGGAGATTGTTCTCAAAAATGGAAACGTTACCAAACGCATTATAATTTTGTCAAAAAATATTAACCAACTCTAACTTCAGCATAGAAGTTTTCATTCTTGAATTCTAAGGAGAATATGCAGTCCACCATAAATCAGGCCCGTCGATATCTTTTCCATCTTCATGGAGGTTTTGTCAACATAATAATCAATTTTCTTGGTCAAATTCAGACAACTTTTGGTAAGTCAAGTTGTTGTTTCAAAAAAGAAATTACATCAACGGTCAAATTCGACAGAATCGATAGATAAGTAATTTTTATGCATGCATTTTCCGCCGTAAAATTTCTTCTATCTTTCGTGGCCCACTTTGCATGTGCTCATTTTCCAAGCGAAGGTTTATGGGGTGGAAAGTCAATTCACCGAAAAGACAATTATGCCCTTCTGAAATCAAAATGAAATTACTATTTATCTTGAACGTGCGCCAGCAGGCAACAATCGCAGCAAAAGATGGAGCAAGTTAGCTGGGAAAAAGCACGCCTCCACCGTGAAAGTGTAGAATGCACAGTTTTCCTCTAATAGCCACGGAAGCCTTGTGATAGTAACGCGAGAAAATCATAATAGACAATTAAGAAACACACTTATTATACTAAACTACGGTACAAGTACAACACTTAAAATAAACACTCTCACACCACATATCAAATTTCACACTCAAATTAGCCGATGCATACATACACTCAACTATTCTATTTTCCTTTTTCAAATCACACAGAGCCACCGAGGTTGCGGTGCTTCTCTCTTAGAAGTTTGCCTTTGGGCTTGGTGACTTCCTATTTTGAAGCTCTCACTACTGGAGGCTTCCTTGAAGCTCACATATGTGTGGCTTTCCTAAAGCTCACCTTTGTACCCGGTGGCTTCCTCTCTAGCCAGAGGCTCTTTTCCTTTGTGTGGCGCGAGGCCCTCTCCTTAGCTTGAGGCTCTCTACTCCACCTCCGGTGGCTTGAGGCTGTTAAGCCTCTCTTTCACCTTTGAGGCATTTTGGCCTATCTTCAAATGCTTCACGTGAAGCCTCATATTAGGAAGTACCGACATTTTTCAAGAGTTTTCATGTTGTGTCAAACAACCTGACACATGTCCAACACCCTCCCACACTTTCGGACAATTTTTGACACTTGGTCAACATGTATCGGAAAATCTGACACTTAGCCAACTTTCCAAACACTCTCCTACAAGAATTTCAATATGCGAGTTTCTAACACGTGGTTCCGATACGTGAGATCAATTTTAAATTTTTCAATAAATGATGGGTTGAAATATATATGTGAAAAAATAAAAAATAAAAAAATAACAAATGGGGAAAAAAAGAAAAATTCAGTATTTTTTTCTCTTCTTATTCTCACTTTTCATGATACACAATTCACCCCTTAAGTTTTTTTTCTCTTCTCTTTCGACACGTCTGATATGCGAGTGCAAAATGTGAATTGCTTGTTTTTTCTCTAAATTTTATGGATTATTGGAATGGAATTAAATTTGTTAAATTAAAACAACGAATAATATTAATAAATTGTCGATTAATATTTCTATTGTAAATTCATTATAGACATTATTTATTTATTTATTTGTGAATATCATTACATTTAATATATAACGTATCCTAACACATAGAAATTTTCTATTTTAGAAAAAACGATGTATTGACATGTCGCGCTATGCCGTGTTATGTGTCAGTATCGCTTTTACTTAGGCCTTATATATAGGTGAAGTTTCACCGCCTTCATTCCCTACTTTAACGTGAAAGGATCTGCGGCTAACTTTTTCTTCAAGCCCAAGTTAGCACGTTGAACCCTGCTTCCCTACTTCCTTTTGACCGACGTGTTCACCGCTTCTTGAAGGCTCCACTCGCAGCTTGCGACAGGATATAATATTATTATAATGTGCGCCCCTGCTTTTTGACCGAAACTTCTTTCTCCTGTTGTTTTATTTAAGGAAGGTTCAATAGGCAAATTCCAATTGGGACACTTTTGTCTTCAACAGCTTCTCGTTGCTTCTTCATATTTGCGGCTTCTTGTTCTCATTTTAGGCGTTGACTTTAACAGAAAGAGCCCTCCGAGATGGCAGAGAAGAGCAAAGTCCTGGTGATAGGAGGCACTGGATACCTCGGAAAGTCCATCGTGGAAGCGAGTGCTAAGTCCGGCCACCCTACCTTCGCTCTCGTGAGGGAGTCCGCTCTCTCCAGCCCCGCGAAGGCCAACATCGTCGAAGGCTTCAGGAGCTTAGGCGTCAATTTATTTCATGTGAGTAGTTATTTCCGTGTGATTGTGCTTGTTGCCGCACCTGGTTCTGCTTCGACGGATTGAAGCTTCACCTGCCGTTAATCTCGTTTGCCGTTCTGAGAAATGTTTTTAGCGGTAGAATCGGAGTTGATTTTTATCTCACGCTCGTACGGGTTGATGGAGTCACCTTACGATTTGGTTGCTCTTCCTATTCTCTGACAAATCTTGTTGATGATTGTTGACTTTGTCAATTGCTTATTGAGGTTCCTGGTTATTTGATTCTCAGGGAGACATACACGATCAAGAGAGTCTACTGAACGCAATTAAGCAGGTTGATGTGGTAATTTCTGCAGTTGGGACAGAACTAGTAGAGGACCAAGAGAAGATTGTTGCTGCCATTAAGGCAGCTGGGAAAATCAAGGTGGTGCTGTTTCTAATAATTTCATTTTTGTTACTATAAAGGTTGCTGTGTTTGGATGTGAAGCTTCTTACGAGCAATTTGAACTGGCGAAAATCTTAGAAGGGGGTAAGGTGTATTTTAATTGGTGTTCTATGGGTGAGCACAAAGGTGAAAGTTCTAACCACTTGTTGCTACAGTCTAGGGTGACCAGAGAGCTTTGAGAGCTGCTACTATGTGTGGTGTTCAATAGGTCATGCCGTACTTGGTGAAAGAAGTTTTTCTAAGCTGCTTTCTTTATAAGAAAAGGAGGAAAACTAACAGGATATGGAGAACAGCACCCGTTTGCTTGTTTTGGTGCGTCTGGCTGGAGATAAATAGGAGTTCCTTAAAGGAAAAAGAGAATAAATAAAGCGGATCCAAACTTAAATATATGTGTGAGCTTATTCTCTCTTCTGGTATAAGTGCACCTCGTTCTCCTTGTGAGATCCGCCTTGAAGACTTGGGATGGATGGTCTTATTTATCTGCAGACTTTAACTTGTTTTTCTTAAATGGTCATGTATCTGTGTAGAAGTGATCTGTAGGTTCAAGGATAACTATTTCAAACCCAAGTATAGGACAGTGCGGGAAACATGAACTAGTTACTCCTGGAAATGGTCCTTTTGAGTAGTACTTACCTGATATCTTATTACTTGTGAAAGTGTCCAAGCAAGCAGAATGTTTGCCAATTTTATACTCGACAGTTTCTTCTATTTTTCTAATAGTAGTTGGGGTCGAATTTGCTTAGTTGCTGAATTTATTGATTCACTTATAATCACTTTTTCCTCTGTTATAGTAACATATTGAAACAACATGAATTTCAGTCTCACATAAGTTTTGTCTTCTTGTCTTCTTTTTTGCCAAAATTCATATAAGTTTGTTGGTTAAAGGGAATATGCTCTAAATTTTTGTTGCTTTCTTATAAAGACATTTCTCATGATTTGATTATGTTTCCTTTTAGAGATTCTTGCCTTCAGAGTTTGGATGTGATGTGGATCGTGTCCATGTTGTGGAGCCAATGAAAGCTTTACTTGCCAGTAAGGCTAAGATCCGCCGCCTTGTTGAGGCCGAGGGAATCCCTTATACCTATGTATGTTCTAACTGTTTTGCGGGTTACTTCCTTCCGACATTGTCACAGCCGGGGGCTACAGCTTGCCCTAGAGATAAAGTTGTCATCTTTGGGGATGGAAATGCAAAAGGTGAGAAGCAATTCATTGAATTGTGCATTTTCAGCCATTGAGATTTTTCTGTACATCTTTCGCGATTTAATTACGGTAGTGATCATAGTGAGGAGTAGTTCTTGAAGCTTGAGAATTCCAAGCAATTTCCTTATGTAGAGATGTTGGGCCTTTTGCATCCATTCGTCTTCAATTTTAGGGACTAATAGATTGATATGAATGTCATGAGGGTTATCTTATCATGTGGGTTAACTTGACACAGTTCCGTCTTTTTAGCATATAAAGATGGTTATCTTGATGTATTTGGTTGAGAAAGAACATTTGGCGGACGCCAAGTTTCTGGTGAATCTATTTACCAAGAGATTTTTTTTTTAATTATTAAATACTAGCTGAAAGTAACTTCAGGGACATTGATGGATCTATGATTTATTTATCAATATTTATCGGCCAAATTCTAAAAATCTCCCGGTCAATGTACAGCGGTGATTAACAAGGAGGATGACATTGGCACCTATACCATCAAATCTGTGGATGATCCAAGGACCTTGAACAAAATTATGTATGTCAGACCTCCTGCCAACACCTACTCATTTAATGATCTTGTGTCTTTGTGGGAGAGAAAGATTGGCAAGAACCTAGAGAGGGTGTATGTTCCGGAGGAGCAGGTTCTGAAGAACATTCAAGGTTAGGGGTGCTTTTTTTTTTATCAAATTTAAGTACGTGATATTATCTCCATTCTCAAGCTTCGATTGGTCTACTTTTCCGGTCATATTGTAGAGGTGGCGGTTCCACTCAAAGCCACGTTGGCCATATTACATTCTTGTTTCGTGAATGGAGACCAAACCAACTTCGAGATTGAGCCATCGTTTGAAGTGGAAGCTTCGAACTCTATCCCGATATCGAGTACACAACTGTGGATCAGTACCTTGATCAGTTTGTCTGATTATTGAAACCGACTGTGCTCGGTAATTTCTCACATCAACTGGACTCGTAAATACTACACAATCATGGATTAGTACCTTCATCAGTTTGTCTGATAGCAGAAATTGACTGTGTTTGGTAGATTTCTCACATTGGTTTGAATCATGAATAATATGGGATTCTGCTAGTTAGGATCCTTGTGTGAAATGTCACTCCCGCTGATTGTCTTATGGCGTGTACAACCTTCAAAGACAAGGACATACTATGAACATTTGATGTGTGTGCATCTATGCAGTGCTTAGAGAAGTTACTCATGTTTTGGAGTTTGATATGGCTTTATGGCCCAAGCTATGGGAAGCTAAAAAGTAGACATAGGTTTATCTAATTTTGTATATTACGTGTGGTATGTCCTCGGTGTGGGTAATGAATTGGAGCCGCCAATGATGAGGTCGAGCCTTGCCCCAGGCATGTGAGGTCGACCCTTGGTGAGGGCATCAAGGTCTTTGCTGAGGCCAAGCGATTGATGGAGGAAGAAGAGGAAAAAGTACGTAAGAAATGAAAAGAAAAGGAAGGGTAAAAAAGAGAGCGAAAATAATATATATATATTTTTATTTCAAAAAAAATTTCATGTGAGCATTTGCCATGTTACATTAGAAGGTAGACGTTGATTGTATCTGGGAAGCATCGGCAATCCGACACACGTTTGATATGCTTTGACACATTTCGACATGCGGTCAACAGGTGTTGAAAAATCGGACATGTGATCAACTCTCCCAACACGTGAGTTAGGAATTGCACTTCGACACGTTTTGACATGCAGTTTATGGGTGTAAAAAATTTTGATATGTGGTCAATTCTCTTGACACAGTAGAATGCAATTCCGACATAGTCAATTTTTTTTTAATAAATAAGGGGTCAAAATGTAAATATGTAAAAAAAATAGTAATAAAAATAATAAAAGGGAGAAATGAGGAAAATTTAGTCTTCTCTTCTCTTTTAACTTTTACTTTATGTGATTCACGATTTTTAGTATAAATTCATTCTAATCAATTTCATTTTTATCTATTTATTTATTTGTGAATTTGAATCAAATTAATTTGATTGAAACAAAAATATACATTTAATATATGTATCCTAATGTGTTGGATTTTTTTTTTTTTTTAGAAATGACATGTTGACTTGTCATATCATATCGTATTGTATTGCGTGTCGCGTATCAGTGTCAGTACAACTTAGCATTGTATCGCAAGGTAAATCATTAAAAAAATTAGAACTAAATTGACCAAATCAAAATAACTAAAATTGAATTGGTGCACATGTCAAAGGTTTAACAACTTTTTACTAGTCATTCCATATTTCAACACTTGTAATGTTGCTTTTTTCTCCCATAGGAGTTACAAATTACGAATATATTAATCTTGTGTAGGCCAATTAGTTAAAGAACGGTAATCTTGTGATGAACCCTCCTCGGAAAAAGAATTTATTGAATCTCGAAACAATAGCATAGTGGCTATGAATGTAGAGTTCACACCATTTTCTTATCTTTTTCACATGATAAAAGTCAACGTAAAAAAGCGGTTTCAACTACTTCCTCATCATTTATGATTACTTAAATTTATAGCACCATCAATTTTTTTTTTTCGCTAAGTTAAAATCTGTTCTAATTCACAATAATTTAGTGTTTTTTTTTTTTTTTTGGTATTGGAGGAACCGGCTTGCAACCGACAGCCGTGCCGTAAACCCCCAAGTGACACTTAAGCAGGAGGACCCACCACCCCTGAGTCACACTTAATACACCTAGCGCCTCCCCTGGGTTTTGAACCCTGCACCTCTTCGTTGAGGATCAGCAGAGTCTTATCTAGTGGAGCCACCGCGGCCGGTGGTATTCACAATAATTTAGTTGATCACTGAAATCAGACAAAAATCATTATCTTCTGTCTATTTTCCCACTTTCCATGTACCCTTTTTCCAGTGAAGGATTCATCTCAACAAGAAAAATTGTTACAAGGAAAAGATGATTATGCCCATCCAAATTCATCCAATGACGCTCCATCCCGTCACGAAGGCAAGAACCCCTCCTCTTAGCTCTCTCTCTCTCTCTCTCTCCAGTTACGGTAGAGTCACTTCAGAGACCGATCAAGTACGTTGGGAAGAATGGCGCCTCCGCCGTGAAAACACCCTCCAAGATGGCCCAGAAGAGCAGAGTCCTGGTGATCGGAGGCACCGGATGCATCGGAAAGTTCATCGTGGAAGCGAGTGCTAAGCCCGGTCACCTTACCTTCGCTCTCGTGAGGGAGTCCGGTCTCTCCGACCTCGCCAAGGCCAACATCGCTGAAGGTTTCAAGAGCTTAGGCGTCAATTTAGTTCATGTGAGTAGTTCTTCCCGTGCAATCTTGTTTGTTTCCCGCATTCGGTGCTCCTTTGAGGAATTGAAGCGTCGCTTGCCGTTAATCTCGTTCGTCGTTTTCGAGAAATGTCTTTAGCAATATAATCGGAGCGCCTTTCAACTCCATCTTTCACAAGATCGAGTTGATATTTGGTGGTTCTCATTCCAGTCTCTCTCTCTCTCTCTCTCTCTCTCTCTCTCTCGTAGATATGGATCAAGATAATAACAAAGAAATCTGTAGCATTTTTATGTTAGGGGAGATGAAACTACATAACATATATGATTATGGCATACCCTATCACTAAAAGTTACTACCATAAGATCTCACATTTGCTATAAATCGAGCTTTGTTCAGATTATCTTAACAGCCTCAATGACTTAACTTGTTTGAAACAGCTTAGGATGGACAGAAGCACATTTGCTCAATAATGTGAGTTGAAATGCAAAATGGTTTATTAGTTTGATTAATGGTGCTCGTAAATGTTAGGTTTGTTGTGTAGTCCCTTTGTTGTTTTATGACCTTGAACGACATTGAACAATATTCTATTTTTCGAAGTTGTGAGCTACATAGATTTGGCAAGGGATAAGTGTATTGGAAGTTATATAACTCGTCATGAAAGTGCAATTGAGTAATGAAATCTATAAAATGCAATCAAATCTTAAAACTATCATATTGATTTAATCAAGTGCTTCAATTGTTTGCACTTTTTAGAAATTTTAGAATTTGATTACACTTTCGTAACAACTTTTAGGACTTGATTGACTTTTGAAAATTTTAAGACTCCATTGTGCTTTCGTGATAAATCTTACGACTTCTAGTGGACTTATCTATCTTATCAGTTGAAGGTTTGTGTGCTTAAATATTGTGACCGAGTAAATGGTGGTTTTGTGAAAGATTTTGTCTCAAGAAACAGGGACCATGTCTAGTGCACATGCTAACTCTATGTCACATAAATCAATTTCTGACCAAAATTGATTTTTCTATTTTTATTCCTCAGGCAAGTTTTTCAAATAAAATAGATGTTTGATAACAATGTAAGATTTATATTCCAAGAATATAAATTCGTTTGATAACAATATAAAATTTCTCTTTCTTGAGTGCGATTGGGGGTCGATGACTGGCGGCAGGCGATGAGGGGCGGGCAACCAGCGACGTGGTCCGACGACTAGCGACCAAGGAGTAGGCGGGTGGGCAGTGACGAAAATAAACAATGAAAGAGTTTCTATTTCTCATTTTTATTTTAGAAAAGGAAAAGTAAAAATTTCTGATTTCTGATTTCTATTCAAAATTTATTTCTAGAGTAGGAATTTGTTCTAGATATAGAAAAATGAAATTATGATACCAAACGGATTTCTATTCTAGACTTATTCTCAAAAATTAAAAAAAAAAAAAGAAAAAGAAAAATAGAGCAATATAAATTGTACTATGTGTGCCCTAAGTGTCCATCACGTCCAAAAAATTAGATTAGTGAGGAAAAAAAAAGTACACACGCATGCACTCACACAAAGATGGGCTAGGGTTGCATTCCTTGGTCGTGCCTAGGTAAGGTTGCGACCCTCGCCGGTCGCCACTGCATGTAAGGCACTTTCTCTTAGCCATGATATAGTGACAAAAGCAGAGACCTAGCTCATGTGGGGCTTGTAATCAAGTTTGCATTACCTAACTTTAGGTGGAAATTTAGCAAAGTGCAGAATGTATGAGAGAATTTGAGTATGGATTCGATGGGAGCCACACTGAACATCAAGCAGCCATCGAAGAAAACATACAGTTCAAGAATCCAATTGAGAAAAGTTTAGAGATGGCATGGAATAATTTGTTGAAGTTCACAAAAGGACTTCAAAAAACATGTTCAAGGATCCTGATATCAAGCAATTTGCAAAAGTTCATATTATAGAAGTTTTTTATGAACAAGTTCTAGAGAGTAACCCGACATGAGAAGTATGATTGTAAACAAGGTCTATCACGTTCGATGTTGCATCAACCCCAACGAACCAAGGTATATTAGAGCTGCATGCTACCCTCCGGAGAGATCATTTTGGGATGGACCGACGGTATGAATTAGCCTCACCATGACCTTTACCAAAATACCAACTAGATATGAGTAATTTAGGTCGGCTCAAAGTTCTAAGTTCAATTTCCAATTAAGCGGAATTTGAAAGGAAATAATTTGAGGGTAAGCTCAGTTTTAGACTTTTGTTATGCCTCTTTGCAAAGTGTAGGAGTTGAACCCCGTATCTATTATACTAGCATCCCCACGCCCCCAATTTCCTCAATACTGGCCGCATTCCTAGTGGCGATTATAAAGGCATAAGAGATAATCATTCTATTTATCTGTTTTTCTATTTTTCGGTTTACAAAAATATGTTTGGATAAAAATTTGTTAAGTAACGCAAATTTATTTTTCTATTTCTAGAACAAAATTTTACTCCATAAATAGTTTCGGAATAGAAATCATGAGTAAAATTTTTCACTTTTCTATTGCTAGAAAAAAAGTGAGACATAAAAACTATTTTCATCGCTTATCCTCCCTACTAGTTGGCCATTGACCCATCATTTGCCTCCGCCGCTCAGCCCGTCCACTCGCCACCCGTTGCCCGCTTGCCTATTGCCTGTCCGCTTGCCGCCCATTGTTCAACGATCACTGGAGAGAAAGAAATTTGTGTCATTATCAAACAAATTTCTATTCTTGAAATAAAAATTTTGTGTCGCTATCAAACATATATTTATGTTCAAAAATTATCAAGGGAATAAAAATAGAAAAATCAATTTCTGATTAGGAATGGTTATCATTTACGCCCTATAATTTCAATGGTTTGCTTCTTATGTAAAACGCCTCCTTTCTTAAAATTATTTAAGTTCTTGGGTGAGGATAGTTGTGAACGGGATAATGACAATAACAGTTCGAAATTTGTGTCCAACCAACATTTAAATTCTAAACTTGTTCGAGTTTGATGTTTGAATCCTTCCACTAGCCATATTATTTACAATTGGACGAGAAATCTTTGTGGCATTTTTTTTAATCAAATTTTCTTTATATTTTTGTGAACATGTAGAAATACATAGAAAGACGAAAGAGAGAGGAGTCTTGAGGGAGGGATTGTGCTCAAAGAACGCCGCCACGGCCGACCTCTTTGCATCAAGGAGGGCCAACAACCTCTCATCTGGGCTAGGGCGAGAATGGCTGGCCCTTGCCATGCCACCGGCCACCATAACCCTTGGTAGGTCTATGTGAAGGCAAGTGCCCGTGCTCAAGTGGTGGTGATGCCACCCTCGTTACCACCGAGAGAGAATCGACAAGCCCACACAAGGGGTTGCCAACCCTTGCTCAGTGGTGGCAAGGGGTGGTGCCACCACAATTGGAGCGATGGCGCTTCTTGTCGCGATCTCGGCGAGAGGTTGCTAGCCTTTCTGGCATGAAGGGCCTATGTACAATGTCCCCCTTTCCCCTCTAACACTTGTAATTTTTTTAGGGTTAATATTTCGAAAAACTCCAAGCTGGTACACTGTAACAAATTTACTACAAATTAATTTTTTTATTATGAAAAACCCAAAACTAATATACCAATGATAAATTTATCCCGACTTATCATAAAAAATCCTAAACTAGTACACTTGTAATAAATTTACTCCAAACTAATTTATTCGATTACCAAAAATCTGAAAAATGTATATTTGTAACAAATATATCTT
This sequence comes from Eucalyptus caleyi, assembly GCA_014182885.2. NCBI lineage: Eukaryota > Viridiplantae > Streptophyta > Magnoliopsida > Myrtales > Myrtaceae > Eucalyptus > Eucalyptus caleyi. Next base: position 20,026,250 of record CM024472.2, read on the forward strand.
CCGTTAAATTCAATTATTACCATGAGAAATCACTAAAATTGCTTAAAAGTAACAAACAAAAAATAAAATCTCAAATTGATACACCAATCAATTGTTGTGTGTTATTTAACTTAGTAAACAGAAATTTGTCACAATTATATCAATTTAGGGTAAATTTGTTAAAGGTATACTAGCTTGGGGTTTTTTGTAATTAAAAAATTAGTTTATGGTAAAATTGTCACAAATGTATCAGTATGAGATTTTTCAAGGTATTAACCATTTTCTTTATTTTGTAAATCCTTTTTGTCTTTTTTTTTTAATTTTCATTTTTTGTTAATTTTAATCTTTTCTAAATTTGCAAATATTTTTTTGATGTGACACTATACAAACAATGTCATTTCACGTTCAAACAGCCGCATAATCGTGTTTACAGCCATGGGAGATAAAAACAAAAAGCCCACATGTGATCTTCCATTTCCAAATAAAATTGTGGAACTTAAAGGAAGTCCTAAAATAAATAAATGTGAAAATTTTAGGACTTAAATACATTAAAAAAAAAAGTTTAAACTAAAGGTTGGGTTTGGTGACTAGGATTAAGGCAAGATTGTGTGTTTGGTTATAGTATATGATAGGATAAGGCCAAGTTAAAAAGGATACATCACAGATGAAAATATTGCACGTGAGAGTGGAATAAAGTTAGATAAGATTTCTTATTTCATGATATAAAAGTTATTTTCTCAAAAACCTTACCCTCTCTTTCTTCTTTGTACCTCTAGTTCACCACCCAAGTGAGTTCATGTTGAAGGTTCACAAAAGGAGTGAGAGATTCAAATTGCAGAGGTGAACAATCATGTTTTTTCCATCTTATTAGATTTGATATTATTTGGCTGATCTATCTTTTGATGTTGTTGTAGCATGTTTATCTTTCTTGTTGTAGTCAATCATGTGATTCTTGGAATACTGCAATGAGCCTTTTGCCTTTTAAGGTTTAGATTGTAAAATGTAGCTGGTATTAAGAGTTTGTTTCTTTGGGTCGAGAGAGTTGAGAAAACGTCGGCAATAATTATGGATTGATGACTAGAAGTTACTTTTGCATCTTTGGATTCTTAAGCAGTGAATCATGAAATATTTTTACCATTCTTGTTGTGCAACTTTGAGATCGTTAGTATTGAACTGTGAAAAAGGGTTGGCACTAAATGAATTAATTAGCATGAATTTATGAGATTCTTCCCATTTCAATTCTAGGCTTGCATTATTATCATTTCAAATAGCCCTATTGGTTTGAGAAGGATCTACAGTGGGGCTTTGAATGATTTTGCCAATATCTAAACCTAGCAGTTTGTACTTGTCTACTCTCTCTCTCTCTCTCTCTCTCTCTCTCTCGCTCTCTCTCTCTCTCTCGTAGTCGTAGATATGGATCATGATAATAACAAAGATATTTGTACCATTTTGATATTATGGGAGATGAAACTACATGACATATATAATTATGGTATACCCTAGAAGTTACTACCATAAGATTGCACATTTGTTACAAACCAAGCTTGTTTAGATTATCTTAATAGCTTCAATGACTTAACTTGTTTGAAACAACTTAGGATGGATAGAAGCAAATTTGCTCAATAATGTGAGTTGAAACGCAAAATGGTTTCTTAGCTTGGTTAATGGTTCACGTAAATGTTAGGTTTGTTGAGTTAGTCCCTTTGTATTTTTATGATATTGAACAACCTCGAACAATGTTCTTTTTTTCGAAATTGTGAGCTACATAGATTTGGCCTTTATATATATATATATATATAAAGGGATAAGTGCATTGAAAATCCCATGACTCGTCACGAAAGTGCAATTAAGTCATGAAATCTATCAAATGTAATTAAGTTGTAAAACTCATGAAATTGGTTTAATCTAGTCTTTCAATTATTTGCAGTTTTTAAAAATTTTAGATACCAATTACACTTTCATGACGACTTTTAAAACTTGATTACACTTTTTGAAAGTTTTAGGATATAGTTGCCCTTTCATGACAAGTTTTACGACTTTCAGTACACTTATCCATCTTATCAATTGAAGGGTTGTGTCTTTAAACATCGTGATCAAGTAAATGTTGGTTTTGTGAAAGATTTTGTCTCAAGAAAGAGGGACCATGCCTAGTGCACATGCAAACTCTATGTCACAGCTTGTGCCGTGTCTTCAACTTAATTGCTTTAATGCTGGTTTTGATGTCTTTTAAAGAATGAAAGGATGATGGGAGCTAAAGAGATGTTGCTCCTCTGCTTAAAACTTATGTTAAAAGATCTAGATTGCACTTCTTTTGTTCTTTTAACTATCTCGTGTGTTCTGAATTTAAAAAAAAAAAAAACTATCTTGTGTGCTTTTGACATGGTCCAACAAGCTGGGGGCAAGATTGTCTTTCCACGACCTCTTTTTAATAATTAATAAGCAAATTGAGAAATCAGTCGGATTTCTAAGTTTTTTTTTTTTTTTTTTAAATGTTTACCTCCATTGGAGTGGGGGATAACAATAAGGAGTGCATGAAAGAATTGAAAACCATCCGGTAGCACTTGACCAGTTCAAAACCAATGATTTTTAAGAGAGTTAGTTCAGTTCCCGATTTTGTGGGCGGTGATTTTTAAGGAAATCGACCCAAAACCAATTATTTTAAAGAGAATCAGTTCAGTTCCCGATTTTATGGACGATGGTTTTTAAGGGAATCAGTTCGATTCAATGGCCAGATTTATAAACTCATATTCTACTGGTATTATTTTTTAATATTAAAAAATGAAAATTCGAAATTACTAAATCTGAAATGTGGGGCCCGTTATTCTCCCTCGCATTGCGTCTCTCTCGGTTCTCCACTTCCCCTTCTCCATCATCTCTCGAAATCACTCCAACTCCGTCCGCCTCCATCTCACGACGGCGCGCGCGCGTCTCGACTCACGGCGGCGGCGGCGCCGCCTCCTTCGGCCGTTCAGCGCCGCCCTCTCTCTTGCGCTCTCGGTCGCTCGCCTCCGTTTGCTGTGAGTTCGAATCTTAAATAGCCGTATTCTCTAATTGGATTTGGACGACAGAAGAGATGGTCTCTGCAAACAAGGTGACACAAAGAAGGCACCAGATGTTGTGCATTCGATGACTTCCAATGGCTGTGAAGCAGACATTGAGCATTATGAGGACATGTAGAGAATGACAAGGCCGTCATCTAGGCCCCTCGAGCTCTGCAAAGCTCGCGGGAGGTCCACATCGAGGCTGCGCAACCATGATCTGGTCCGAGCCAAAGGCGACAACCATGGCCAACCTTTGATTTGTGCCATGGACGTCACAGCCAGAGGCTCAAATGAACTACCGATATGAGCAGCTTTCTAGCCAGAATCACACCTCCTGGATTCCAAGATAAATTATCAAAACCTCGTAGATTTCGACGTTCGCGAACCTGGAGGAATTGAAAGAAGAGTAATGGGAATGTTCATGTTTCTTCCTCTCTCTTGGCTGTTCTTCCCGCTGTAGGTCGAGCGGAAAAAGTTCCTAGACATGGCTTCTTTCCCTCCCTATTGGGAACAAATAAGCGCGGGGAAGAGGGAGAGGGAGGCTATCGATTTTTGATATAATCGGATGGAGCTTTCTCGGAGGAACCACATCGGAGCTCTAAAATCACAATCATGTGCGTTCTCTACCATCTTTGACTGAAATTATCATGCCCAAAATTATCAACCTTTCAAGCTTCTAGAGACATTAGGCCTTGATGCCTGTGTTATCAATGGGTGGGGTCGGATCGGGTTTTTGTGATTCCCGACCCGACCTGAAATGTGCGCTTGACTCAACCCAAATTGATACTAGAAATATGCTATAATGGGTCGGGACGAGTTAGGCTGGGCCAGGCCGGGCCAGCATTGGTTTTTCCTTTCACTTTTCGTGCGTGTGCAACGAGGATGAGGCAGTTAGCAATTGATTAGACCGATTAGCTAGGTGTTTCATCGTCATTGCATATGCATGGAGAGAAAAAAAAAAACCCGTGCCGGCCTGGTCTGACCTAGCCCCACCCGACCTGAATTTAACACAAACAATAGCAACACCTAAAAGACTTGATTCCAAAATACCCTAAATTTAGTGTTTGGGTTGTGCAGGGCCAGGCCAAGTCGGCTTGGCCGGGATGGGATTTTTGACATCCCTACTTGATGTTACGAGATGTTGAAGTAGATGTTTGTGAGTATTGTTTTATTATTAGATGTAAGCTGAGGCATTATAGGTTTGATGCGAATTTTCGAGCGACAGCCGTTACATGATTTGATGTTCTAGTGAAAAGATGAAAAAGGTTTGATATGAAGATGCAGTTCTTAGAAATTTTTGGCATGTTACTGCATGAGTGAGTTTATGCCACTGGATTGTGCAATTTGGTGGCATTTTTTTTTTTTTTTTTAGGAAGATGCAACCTTGATATTCAAGTTTTGCTTGATTATTAGATTTTGGCTGTTGGGGTTTAAGTTGCGACTTCTCTCTTGTATGGGCTTCGAAACTCTACCTGGTCTGCACCTACTTCCCGGTGATCAAGCCGAGGCTTTAAAGAGTACAAAAGAATTTGGTTAATATTCATGATCTGGCTGGTGGGTATTTGGTTTTGGGAGCTTCTACACTGAAAATTGACAGGAAGCTTGGATAGACATCAGGCTTTCAGTGGACAGTGTAATGAAAACAAGATGAGGCATAGCATTCCTCATGATATTAAGGAAATTCAATTTGTTCCTATCTCGTGGGAGGTCGGCAGGTTATGAATGCTGGTCAGTGTGCTTTTGTTGCTCGATTTTGACTTTAACTTCATGTGATAAAAGATGGAGCTTCTTAACAGTATCTGAGGTAACTGTAAATGTTTCCTGCCTTTTATCTCTTGGTGCTGACTTGATATGCACGAGAATATGTAATGTGTAATCTCGTATTACCTGCTGAATAGTTTCTATTGCAATATACAGAAGGAAAAGTCGTTCTATATCTCCGTGGCGATGCAAGAGTCGTTCTCCATTAGTGAGGCGTCACAGAAGTCGCTCCCCTACCCCAAAGTGCTATAGAAGGCAAAAGAGTAGAAGTTCCTCTTTGGCTCCTACTCATAGCTCTTCTAATCCCTTGGGTCTGTGGAGTGCAAAAGTGCCAATGAGAAATTGAGAAAGGAGTTGAAAGCGTGAGTTTCGAGTAGTTCCATTTAAGGGTTTGTTTTTCAGAAAATGCTCTTTCTTGGGTTAGCTTTATGCATCATTCCTAATCATACAGTAAGGGAAGAATGGCTTGAACTTGTTATTTTTTATTTCATAGTATATGAGCTGTGTTTAGAATGAGTGCTTTTCGATTTTTTTGGGAATTTGTTATGGTTATTTCTTATCGATGGATCTGTTTTTCTTTATCCTTATTAATGAAATTGTTTGAGGATTTAATTTTATAGAAGATTTGTCTGTGAAGAACTAGAAGCACAACATCTAGATGTATTTGCATTTCTACATTGCTAAGAAAGATTCTTGAGTTTAAATTCCATTGAATGCTGTTGAGTGCCAGCTCATCCAATTTTGAGTAATTTTACATAATTTAAGAGTTGATAATATATTCTTGAGTTGGCGTTGATCATGCCTTGCTTCATTGTCACTTTTCATCATTTAAATTCGAGAGACATCAAGAAAGTGCACTCTAATGTATTATTATTGCGAGAAGTCATTCTTTATGTGGACAAAACATCATGTACATTAAAGAATAGCCAAAATTTTCTCTCACCTGAATTAGTTATGTAGTGGTACTGCAACCAGGCCTTAGGGCATGACTATTCCATAAGGAAGGAGTTGAAAGCGTGATCAACGCATTGTCTACAAGTTGGTGACAATTATGAGGTTATTTATGGGGATTCTATAATTGATATCCAAAGCATTATATGTTTGATATGCATTGTGGACAATGTAATATGATTTTTTTGGATAAATGGTTTACACGGCAATATATGCCCGATATGCTCGACACTCTCTATTGAGAGATTATTTATATAACTCCTGTTTGTTCCTTGATTAATGATTGATGTATATGCATCCAAGTTACCTGTTTTCACGTACAAGTGTCGATGTACAATGTCAAGATATATGGTATATACATTGTGACACATTTTCTGACAGCTTAAGCTAGTGAGGAAAAATGGTCAGTTCACACGTATTGCATATGCCACTGATGCTTGCTTTAGTGAAGCGCTTAGTTGTGGGGCTCATATTCTTAGGGTATATGGGAGATTTCAAAGGGCATTAACGTCAATTGTGATCTGGAAATAGAAAACGATTTTTCGTTTCGAGCTAATTGTCTTGGGGGAAAATTGTTTATAGAATGGACGAGGTAGTGGAGGCTGTTGAAGAAGTGAAGAAGGAATGGGGTGAGGCGTATGTCAAAACCCAAGAGCATATAATGGCAATTGAGGAGTATGGGAAGTCGAGAGAGGAGAAGAATTCGCTCCCGAGGTTGAACGGTCTGGCGCAGGATGGCTTGGCTCTGTTGAATTCGCTGCAGTTTAAACTTGATCTTCTCGCCCCGCAGCTGCCCGCCATTGATTCTGTCGAATCTGCCAAGTCGTTGCCCGAGTCATGGCCACTTTGCATGTGCTCATTTTCCAAGCGAAGGACAATGGGGTGGAAAGTCAATTCACCGAAAAGACAATTATGCCCTTTTGAAATCAAAATGAAATTACTATTTATCTTGACGTGCGCCAACAGGCAACAATCGCAGCACAAGATGGAGCAAGTTAGCTGGGAAAAAGCACGCTTCCACAACGATCACTCGACTGAAAAACGAGTACAGTAGCACTAGAACCATGCTAGCTCGTTATAAGGAGAGTCCAAGATCAAAGCCAACACTGAAGAAGCACAAATGGGAAGTACATCTGCACCTTCTCTCGGAGATTGAGAATGCGAACACCCGTCTATGTCATGGGACTGTTTTTCATCTGGTGTTTTCATCCTCTTCTTCTTCACTCTGTTTTCTTTGTCGACAATCTGACTCATGTTGAGTTTCTACTTGCATTCTTGAATGATGCAAGACTGAACACACTGCAGGGGGTTAGACGTAATTAACTGCTACGAATCGAGTGCTGTCAACTCCTACGAATTGAACTCCAAATTCAAACGTAGTCCTTGTAAGTCAAACATATGGGAATGCACATTTTGTGCCAAAGCTGAAACTTTAGAACATCTGATGTCGAAACTGATGCTGCGGCAGCCAAAATTCATAGCCTCACAACTAGTTCATTGGAAGGAAATTTGGATGCAGACCCTTAGTCACTGAAATTCTGGAGCTAGTGAAAGATTTCAGAAGCACCAAGTTTTGTTTAATTAACAGAAAAGCCGATAATTGTACTAACTGGTCAGCTAGGCAATTCAAAAGGAAACGTCCAATGCTTCTTGGGAAGGTTATGCCCCCACCACCTTTGCCTGCACCATTGACTTCTGATATCTGGGGGAAAAAACTTACTTAATGTATTTAGTTTCGCTCAATAATGTGGTTATATGGATGAAATGAAAGATTTGCAATCTTTCCACAGTTTTAGTTCCAATGAACATGATCAGTGGTAGATTTTACTTACATCAGAACCATCACAATCTTAAGATAGAAAAAGTAAATACGTACATAGATGAAACTCAAGGGAGAGTAAAAGCATTGTGTTCATGCAAGTTCGAAGCCAACAAGCTAGCTGTACCGAAGAAATGTTGCCATTCTTTGGGTGCATAACCACACGATTCCTCTCTTGATCTCCACATCTACACTTAGGCTATTGGAAGAACGGCTCCAATAGAGTGCGAATATTGGTGAAACTGCAAAAACCCATCCAAAGTATTAAGCCCTTTTTAGGTAAATAAAATGGGAGACATCTAAGATTATTAGATTAGAGGTTAGAAAATTAAAACAGTGGTGACATTATTCTATTATAAGATTTTTTTTAGAGAGAGAGAGAGAGAGACCCTTGCAACATATTTAGCAAAACAAAGTTAAGACTGCGTCTGTTTACATTTCAGGGTAAGGGGAAAAATAAGAAAGGCTTCAAGCAAGTAAATGGCACTTTAGACACCAATGAATTTTCAAGATGTATAGGGACATGTTCATCAATGAATTTTCAAGATGCGGTACATACATGTAGTGTTGAGTCATAAGGATGAAATACATTTGTACCTCTTTCATAATATCTTCACATCTACGCAATAGCTCTTGTTGTTCAGCTGCACAGGATTCTCTTATTGAATTGGTACTTGAGGTAATGGAATCCACCTAAAAACTCAGAAAGAAGGAAACACATAATCACCACTTTGAAAAATTTCTGAGGTAAGATCATCCAGAATTATCAATTTCAGATGGGTTGTTTTGCAACATAAAAGAAGAGTTTCGATATTGTGCTATACCTCTCCCACCACACTCTCGACCTTCCTTTGTCTTTCCTCCAATTCATGTTTCCTAGATTTTATTTCCATCTTCACGTTATTGAATTCTCTTGTAGCTTCCTCACACTTGGTATGACTTTCCTTTTCTACCTGCTTTCTCAGTTGATCCAATTGTTCCTCTGGCAGAACACACATTTCAGCTGAAGGCGTGTGGTGAAAATTAAACTATTGTTGAACAAAAAAGAAGCAACAGAAGCACCTCTTCCCTGCAGCTCAATTAGGTTGGCATCATGTGATTTATCCAAGATTCCATCATCACTTAGCTTAGACTTTAGTGCTTTGAAATCTTTATCAATAGCTTTGGCAGAGTTAACCTACCAAAAAGAGCATTTCACAAACCCCAGTTAAAAAGCCTACATAAATGGTAAATCTCAGAGAAAACCAGAGATCATTATCATATTTCTTCTATTATAATGTCACGATCACCAATGCATAAAAATATCTTAATCAAAAGGCCTGATATCACCTGTTCCTGTATCTTTTGCATCACCATTAAGTGCTTGGACAATTTTTTTGACACCTGAAAAGAGAAATTAAAAAAATAAGCAGAAGTGGAACAATACACCAGTGCTGAATCTTCATTATTACAATTAAGAAATGAAATAGAGATAGTCTATAGAGATTTCTTTAAAGACAACTTGTTAGCATGTAAGAAGTGAAAGCAGGTCATGTGAAAGGATATTAACAACCCTTTGCCTAAGTCAAGGAAGAACTTGAAAGCTGGAGACTCTACCAATTTCTTGAGATATGCTCAAAAAATTCCTCTCCTCCCTCCAGCCACTTGGAGGAGCAGAGAATTTAATACGCACAGAATGAAGAGCAGAATCTATTGAGATTTTGTGGATTGTAGTCACTAGCTTTAAAAAGAGGAAACACAAGGTTAGCAATCATTCATAAGTTGATTCCCTCAACTTATACCAGAAGGATCGGAGACTTAGAAAGTAATACCAGTGCGATAACAGAAATGCTCAACACCTAAGATATCCCTCATGATACAGGGCATATGATAGGATAAATGCTCACCCCTAAGAAATCCACCTTAGGATTTAGGTCAGTAACTCATCATTCAATGGAATCACCAAAGAGATGTAGAGTTAAAGTGAAATTCTAATCCACGAGTTCAACTATGAAAACCCACTATTTAAAACACTAATACACATGAGAAAGCCTTAGGGTGGTTTATGTAGACTTAACTTGAAAAAAACCTTCCAAACATAAGCAAATGCCAAGTCAATATATTTTTCATGATGAAGACTAACAGTCCCCAATCAAGACATAGAAACATTAACACTGACTCTTGACATAACTCTATAAATAATAAAACAATGCAATGGACTCAACAAACACTTGGAAATACTAAAAGACCCAATCTCATATTTCCTTACCACCTCTTAGTATTTTGGGCATAACTTCCTCTAGAAGACTCCCAAATGCATAAAACTTGATTTCTTTGAAACTAGACAAAATAGTGTTTTCCAGCGTTTATTATTTGATCACATTGGAGCACGAAAATCCTATCAAATATCAAAACAAAGTGACCCCTCAAACTCTGCAGAAGGGATGCATTTAACCTCCAAGCAAGTTTGCAGTAACTGTTGGATGAGGTTTAATCTTCTTGAGATGTCCATCATATAATTTCAGCAATAATTATCCATGTACTTTTTCATACTGTACACTATCACCGACTGTACCTTAGCTAACCATATATTTAGCAGTCGCTCTTGAAAGAGCATTCTATCTGATCTCTGAGTACTTACTCATTTGAGAAAAGAGAAGCAAAACAAGGAAATATTTCAGATTCAGGTTGACAAACTATAAAAGGAAGAATTACTGCAGCTCAAGCATGACATCTCCATTTAATATTTTTTTGGGCATCCCTCCCTCTGCCATTTACAAATTATAGGGAATCAAAAAAAAAAAAAAATTCTTGTGTAGAGATGGCCACGAGCACTTTTATGTGGACTTGTCAAATATAATGCAAATGGAACCATGGAGGATTAGTCCAGTTGAATTCAGGAAAGTCCAAATGGTTGCATCTGTTGCCGATTACGGCAAGCACAGGGGGGTCTATTTAAATATGGTGAAAACAGTGTCTGTAAGTCTAGAGGCAGCCTTGTTTTGCAAATCAATTTCCACGACAATGATTTTATGGCCTGTGTAAGTGGGGAGTGCAAAGTATAACAGGTTTCTATTCTTTCTCATTTAGCTATATAGTGACATGTAATATATCTTATGATGAATGCATCATATAGGAGCCCAACTCTTATGCAATTGAAACTTGGAAAGAAGATAAGGAAACTGGCAAGAATCAGACCTTTCCAGTACAATCTTCTAACTGCAGGTACACGAAATAAGTGGAGGTGCATGGAGTTTTTTTGGCATAAACTCTCTTTCATGTATGTAGCAAAAGCAAATGGTTTCACTTATCACAGTGGTACTCAGGCCAACTGTTCACACACACACACACACACACACACACACATTCACTCTATAAAATTGCTTTTAACCTATCCGATATAGGTCAGCAGACCAAGGAACCTTTCTAATAAATGAGCTTATTGCATTAAAGAGGACAAGGTCGATACATGGCTAGGATTTAATACGTGTCAGGACACACACAAATGATCATAAATCCTACCAAAAGGACTAGATGTGAAATGCTTTTTTTCAGCTGTGACTAGTCATTCAGATTTAAGTCCACTTTGTCAGAAATATTACAAATAACTGATTAAGCCTTAAATAAACCGTACGTTACAGAAAAAAGACTGATGAAGATTATGAACATAAAACTCAGAAAGCCAAAGATTATCTCAGTAGCATGAGCATTGACGACTTCTAGGAAAAACCTGAATATGCACTATCATGTTGTTCTATAATAGCTTAATGCAACAAACTGCTAGAGAACTTGAATTAAACAGATTGAAGCCTCAAGCAGGCAACCCTGATTTGGGAAATAATGATTAACATATGGAAAGAGTATCAATTACCTTTGTGAAAACCTCCATAACGGCATTCTTGTCCTCAAAAGATTGCTTTGCTAAGTTTTCAGCATTTTTTGCCTCTTCGCGAACTAATTTTTTCTCTTCCAGAGACCCCTTCATGCAAAAACAACTTGAATCTCATACTATATATGCAAAGATAAGGGTGAAGGAGAAAAACTAAAAAAATAAAAATAAAAATAAAACATGGACATCATATGATGGGTTCTTATCATGTAAACATTGCTACTTCAGAAAGTTATGAGCAGATTAGTACTTGGTAGCAACACACTCAGACAAGAAAATCACATACACAAGTTCGTCTCTACAGATGTCCCTATCTGAGTCACAGGATGACAGGAGACCCCAGAAAAAAGCATGCTAAAAAATCATACAATCATGACCTCTAAAATTTGACAAGAGATGGGGCAGCAAATTGCAAAGTTCTACTGTCTCTTGCCCTTCAAATCTGGAGTTTTCCAAGTTGATAGCTCGTTGAAGTTGCTAATAGTTCTCCAATGCTGTTGGTAGAACAATATGACTGGCAACTTGTTTTTCAGGTCATCCCTTAGTAAGTTACTGACACTATCAGAATTTTATCAATGTCCAAACAAATTAGTAGATTACTAACTCCTCTGCAGTTTTACAAGGTTCATTAGTAATTTTTCCACCACTGTAATATATTTACCAACATTCAATACAATTAGTAATTTATGAAATTATTTGAAATATTACAAGCATAATTAGTAAAATACTGACTATTTAACAAATTTACTAGCCTCCCAACAAGTTAGTAAGTTACCAAGTTTTTTGAAGTTTTACAAGTATAATTTGTAAACTACTGACTAGATAAAGAGTTTGCAAGTATCCCAATAAATTATTAAACTACCAACCTTTTGAATTTATCAACAATATCAGGATTTTACCAATGTATAAATGAAATAGTAAATTACCAACTCCTGAGAAATTGTACAAATGTCGTTAGTAACTTACTGTGACTATGAAAGATGTAACAATGCTCTACTAAATTAGTAACTTACCAACTTCTTTAAAATTTACAAGTTTGTTAAGCGAAATACCAACCCCAGAAGGAATTTACCCATATTCCAATAAGTTAGTAAGCTACAAAACTTTTTTCAAATTTTACAATAAATGTTCGTAAAGTACTAACATTGAGGAATTTACCAGTACATCAGTTAATCAAGTTCTTTGAAATTTTACAAGTGTAATTGGTAGATTACGGACATTGTAAGTGATTTACCAGTGTCCAATATTGCACCAACAGTCCTAAATGTTAGTCAAATCCTATACATTAGAAAAGTGCAATCAAGTTCTAAACATTTTGAATTCAATATAATTAAGTCCTTCCAAAGAAAGCTCAGCCAATTTTGCTTTGTGGCATGCGAAAATCCAACATGACACTTTTGTAATAGTTATGTATAAATGGTGCCAAGGGCTGACTAGCCCTTGGAAAGTGCGGGTGAGGGCTTGCAGCCTCACGCATGGTGGCATTACCACTTACGAGGGTTGGCTTGATGGTGGTGAGCACCAGGCACCCTCCACCCTCATTGTGACTTTGACAATGTTCACCAACCCTTTCTGGTGACAAAGGGGGTGGCAGCTTTAACCCTCATCCCAATCCTGTGGTGTCTTTTTTTTTTTTTTTTTTTTTCGAACGCAGTGTCACAAAATTTACATTATTTTGTTTAAACTATTGAAAATAATTTAAAGAAACATGTAGGATAAAAAAATGATTAAAAAAAGGCTATGTGTGCGTTTCCGTCCGCTTGAAAATAGAGGATTTGCTAAAAGGACTGAAGTGGATGAAAGCCAAAAGTTTTAGCATTTAAATGAATGAATGGAAGTTAGGATAGAGTGCATGAAGTTCACAAGTTTGAGGACTTGTTTGTAACTATCCCTACTTATTTAATGAGATGTTGGCAAATTCCTTGTAGGGAGATTTCACTAACCATACTTGTAAACTTTCAAAAAAGGCAGACATAAGAGACTAATCATAGATATCAGAAGGCATAGGAACAAGCTTAAATATATGAGATGAAAAATAGAACTTAAAAATGTTTCCCAGCACACCTGAAGTTTATCTGGTGACTGGACTATTTTCGAGCGTAATTCTGCATTGGCTTGAACGCTTTGCACAAGCTCACGCTCTGCATTAAAGATCTGAAAAGCATGACAATAAGAAATAGTTAAAAGGGCATTGATATGAAGCGGGCACCAGGTCAAAAGGGGAGTAGTACTATTTCTACTGCAACTAATCATTAGGCCATAACTGAGAAAAGCAAACAGGATTTCCATTTGTAGACAAATGCAAGCATAACTATCACCAGTCTGATATGAAAGCATGGGTCAACTTCATTAGAGTACTTTTCCAAACAGATAAAAAAGAAGAAAAAAAAAGACAGACTCTACTACTGTAAACTTGATACGCGTACTCACAGGCAAGACAGACTGTTATTGCAGCATTGAACCTGGATATTCTATGTTAAGCAGCAGCTGAAAGACCATCTCCCCTCAGCTGGATTTTCAGATAAAAACTATCGTGCTTTCATTGTGCAAATGAAGTGATCTGTCCCTATCCTAACTAGAGTTTGATCCTCTAAGGCTGATATCTTAGGGTATGCACATTTCTAATTTCCCAAACCCTCGAGAAAAGCCAATCTACAATCTGTACAAAATTAACAGATAATGAGATATCAATCAAGCCACCAAGAGTGATATTATCTTTGCACACTTCAAAACACATTATGAAGTAAATATTCACATAGAAAGACATTGAAACATGCAAAGTTTATCCTTTTAAACTTTCAAAACATTTTAGATTAAAGCTTAACAAGTTCCTGAGGTCACTCTTTATCGTGCTCTATACGTGGAAACAAAAGGTGAATATCACTTTCTTGTCACATAATACCTTTCCTGTTACATAATACTACACAGCAACTTCCTTTTTAGTGTGGAAACTCTAACAAGATATTGGTTGCAAGGCAATCTGCAATTACAACACACTCAATTTTAGTGCTTCTGCTTCCATTGTTATACTGTCATTCTGCTTACTGATAGAATCCCTGAGACCAACATGTGACGCTCAACCTACAGAAAGGCCTATATCATGATTAAGGAGTTCATGCGGTGTGCTAAGCACATTTATTGGACACAATCTAATTTTTTTTAGTTAATTTCATTGTGTGTACTTGATATTTATAGGTTGACAGTTTCCATCATCAATTTGCTTTAAGAAATGAAGATGCAGCTGGTTGTTTGTAGGGTGTGAAGGAAATAACCCACTTTAAAGATAAAAAAAAGATGTAGATTATCTAGTAGTTAAACGATGCTACCATACAACAGGCATCCCGTGGACCCTTAAAGATAGAACTACCGACTTTCAATGCATAATGGAACTGGAGCCCTTCAAAAGCACACTTGTCTCTGTTCAGACAATTCAAGAATAGTTTTAGGGATTCAGATTGTGTTTACCAACTTTTGCTTATTAAAGCAAGAGATGAACCCACAAACACAGGTCTGCTGACAGAATTGTCTTGCAGGAAGTGGGATTCCCTAGTAACAAGCCTATGCACATGACCAAATGACAATCAAGCAACTATTACATTGCCTTCAATAAGGATTTTCACCAATTTCTTACTCGTGAAGTGGATTATCACTTTATTAGACACTTAGTGAGAATATCACCAACAGTCATGGCTTTTCTCTGGGGAAAAAGTATGTGGTATCATTAAAAATGCATTAAATAAATGACATTTTGACAATATTTGTGATAACTCGGCCATGATTGATATCTATGCTCTAACTTGATAGGAATGTCTAAAGCTTTATAAGTCCAGAAATTGTGCTGACATCATTACAACTCAGTAAGAGGAGTTATCTTTGGTGAATGGCACTGCCGCATTATTCTCTGCTTAGTTCTTCCTTTCTCACAACAATTCAAACTTGAAAACCTTCCAGCAAAATAAATCACCTTGAAAACCCTAATAATGGCATACGCCACAACATCCCAAAGACTGAAGATGTAATTTCTACAAGAAGAACAGGAGATCAAAAACTGTGAGGAAGAAGGCAGAATGGTAGCAGCCAGAGTATTACAAGTCTAAACCAGAAAACAAAGATGGATGCCATACAAATTATATGGTTCAGACTAATCAAAGTAAGAAAACAAATTATATGGTCCAGAACAGGATGCTGCATTAACTTCAGTTTACTTGCATTGCTCCAGCATTTCTTGTTAAAAAAAATTAAATTAGTTATCATAATAGCACCAGAGGACCCCGTCTCCGGTAATGACTCTAAATTGTAAAGTCAACACATCTAAATCTACAATGTAAATTCAGAAGGGAGTGCAGAAACAGCAAAGACGACACCTACAAAAAACAGTAAGAAACATGCACTATGGTGGGCTCACCTTAGCATCCATTTCTATAGTCATATCCTTCAGCTTCCGATAGGTAGTTCTCAAAGACATCTGATGATTGTTAAGTTCTGATATTGTCTGGCGCAGTTCTTTCAGTTCTCTATCTACCTCTTGTACAAGAGGTAATTCCCTCTCTCTGGCTTCATTATACTCTGCAATCTCTGCATTCAACTGTATCAAATGTATTATATGAATTCATGCTCGACTTGCATAGAAAGTGCTTTCATTGCAGTTGCTTTTTGGGTACCTGTGATAACTTAGCCTCCCATTCCTTCTGTTGCTCATCAAGGAGGTTCAGTTCTTCTACTATAGGTTTTAATAGATTCATTTTGTTGTCTCTGGAGAACGGTAAAAATGTGAAAGGAAAAAACATGTATTAGGTGCATACGAAAGATGAAACTCCTTGGATACTCATTATCCAGATATAAGTCATCTAGAAAACCAAGTGAGATGGATTATGCCTTAATACATAAAGTAAAAAGTTATGCTTTGCTGTACATAAATGTACCGTACAAACAAACAATTTGAATGATCGTTACAAGACATTGTGTACTTTGCACTAACTTGATCATGCCTGTCCGGGCATGATAGCCAATTTTTACATGTCATATGCAGTTAAACCACAAGCGCCCATGTACTAGATGCATAAACAAAGATGTGTGAACAATTTGGGGAAGGGGGGGAGGGGGGCGGTTGTAGATCTTGAACTTGGTGATCTAGGAAATATTATTTAGCTGTGTACATTGCGCTAGCATTGTTATGCCTCAAATTCTTATAAGCTTAAACATTAAGGCCCTATTCATCACTTCAAATTTGCAGCAATCAAACCACAAAGGCACGGAATTTGTAAACGATGGTTTCCCGACATAATTACTGCACCAAACTCACTTGTGAAAACAGAAATTTAGAATGGCACTGACGAAAATCTCGGTCCGTTCCCCATTGGGCTTGAGCAGATCTTTCACGGTAAACTGCGTGGGACAATGCAGCGAGGCCACGACCTCCTTGACCCTGCTGTACAGGTTCATCCGCGGCACCATCTCCACGTGGAAGTCTGGGTTCTCGAGCTGCTCGAGCGCCGCGAACTCCATCTGCCCATCTTCCCTGTACAATAATGCTCAATAACTCAAAACAATCACGACCAACCGCGCGAAATGGTCGCGCCTTTAACGGGCCGGGTCGAGATCACGCGGACTCAAGCCGCGAAATTTCGAATTTTGAGGAAATGGGTATCCATGAAAAGGAGGGACGGGAGATGGGTAAGCTTACTCTTGGAAGGAATCGAGGTAGATCAGGAGCTGGGTGTAGAGGTCGGTGACAAAGTCCGGGGTGGGATCGGCGAGGTGGTGGGCGGAGACGTTGCTGAAGATCTGGGAATCGACGAGGAACGAGAGGATCTCCGACCGGGTGAGCCGAGGGTACTCGAACCTCGACATCGGAGCGGGCTCCGGGCGGCGGCGAACGGCGGCGAACGGCGGCGAGCGGCGGAGTGAGCGGGGAGGAAGATGGGCTGAGAGAGAGAGAGAGGTTTCCCGCCCAAAAGGCCAGAGGCTTATTTTTCTATGTTTTTCAACCGACGAGGCAACCGGTAATAGCCGGTTGTCCCCCATTTTTCATTTAAATGTTTATTCTTTTTTTTTTCTTTTTCTTTTTTTCAATTTACAAGACTTTTTTTTTTTTTTTGACCTGTCGGCTTTTATTTATCTTGCTTACCAACGTATTAAATTTACCAACTTTTCTTTCTTTGCAGAATCTACTGAACCTCAATCGTCGCGATTGCTGATTTTTTTTTTTTCCGATTGAATTATCAATTTGAGTTACCAACTCTTTTTAGAATTTCTAAATCCCAAGTTGAATGATCACCATTTTTTTTTATTAATTATCGACTAATTTTATGTTATTGGTCCTTATTTGAATTGGTTTCAAATATTCATTTGTTTTTAATTTTTAAATTACCATCTTCTTATATCTCATAAAAAAAAAAAAAAAAATTCTCTTATTATTTATTGCCTTTTATTTAAAAATCTTAAAAAATTGAATTTACCAAATATTATATGAAAATTATCAATCTTTATTAGTGTGACTTAAGAATTATTCACCAATTAAATTAGCCATAATTTAGACAACATTTTTAAGTAAAAATTCCAAATAATAGCCCAAATGCCCTCATTTTCTTAAATAAAATCTAAAGTGATTATAGTTATTTCAAATAAGAATCTAGTCTCATTGACTTGGTTGCCAACAAAAATTTCTGACGTTGATTAGAGTATTTTCATCCAAATACAAATTAAATTAAATTAAATTATTATAAATTAAAAAATATAAAAAGGGAAGGAAAAAAAGAAGAGTAAACACAAGTGGAATGGTGCTCCCTCTTGCTTACGACTATCACACCATCTTCGATGGGGCGATGGTGAAGGCCATTAGGGTTGTCATCGACACCTGGGGAGGGCCAATAGCCCTAATCGACCAAAGGTGAGGGCTGCTAGACGCATAAGAGGACAACGACCCTCTCCCAAATCTAGGCAAGAGTGATTGGTGGTGCTAGTTGAGGGCCACCTAGCTTGCGTGATGGTGGGTGACCCTCGCCCAGACTAGGCAAGGGTGAGAATATGGGATAGAGTTGCCTTTTGCCACCTATGGCAAGGGCCTGTCGGCCTTGCTAACCTTGACCCTCTCTTTGGTTGCTAGGGTCATGCCAACCCTCCCCCAAGCATTGAAGACACAGCCAACCTTTGTTGTTGCCCCACTAACGTTGGGGTGGTTGCTCTTGCTTGTGTTTTCTTCTCTTTTTTAGTTTTTTGAAAAGAAAAAAGAAAAAAACAAAATTTTAAAAAATTCAAGAAGACAAAATTATCCTTTGCATTTGGTGAGTTCAAACCCTTCTTTGGAATTATATATGCATCTCAGACCCTTTTTTAAAATAAAGTACATTTCAGGCATGTATTTAAGAAAATAAAGACACTTCAGCTCTTATTTGAAATAATATCCATTTTAAGCCCTTATTGAAGAAAATAAAAACATTTCAGGCCCTTATTTAAAATTTTTCTCATTTTTAATTTGAATTACTTATTGACACTTATTTATTTATACTTTAATTTCCAGCTTTTTTTATTTATTGAGTTACCACTTGCGGTTGCACTATTTATTTGTTCTTCTTTTTTTTTTTTTTTTGGCTAACCAACTTTCTCCGACAAAGAAAAAAGCTTTTCTTATTTTTTTTTTTTTACCAATTTTTTGACTAAACGCTTTACAAATTGGCCAGCCAAAGCGGGAGCGAGACCGCCTGATCACATTTGGAAGTGGCTTCAAGAGTAGCAATGCAGCTTGGAAGCGCAGAGCAGATCTTGAACCTCAGGTTAAGAATGCATGCTCAGAGCCATAGGATCCATTTGTACATTCTGCTCATATCCCAAATGCATCCTGAATTTACACGAAACAATAGGAAGTGGCAGATAAGCCATCCTCTAATAATGTATATGTGAATCGTATTCCGAAGAGACAGTGTTCTACACTGCAAAAGAACAGCAGCCAAAGGCAAGAAAAAGATCTTATTTTTATGCTATGATCTGCATTGACTAAAATAAGACTGATCATTAGGAGATGGGCATATTGATCCAACACAGGATGACTGCTCTTGTAAATCCCTCCACTTTCCACTAAAGAAAAATTTACATTGAACAACAAACGCAAAGGCGTATGCTGAAGGAGGAAAAACTCTACACCAACACCTGTTAGGCTATGTACCTCGCCAAGATAACCAAGGAAGTTCAATTAACAAAAACTCAGGCTAATAAATTTCAACCTATAAGACAGGGAGCTTGCTCTAATCATTCTCCTGCTACATCTAACCTCTGGCCGAGCATAAGCACGTATACTTCTTGACAGCATCATAAACCAGCTGCATTATCAAAATTTAACCATGAGTTTGTGATGTCTTGCATAATCTGCAGGGGCAGGCACAACATACCAAGCAAGAGAGAACCTGACAAAAGGATTCAGCATAATGGTTAATGCCTCACAGGCAGAAGTTTTCAACACAGCAGAAAGCATCACGCACCTCTATTACTATGGCAAGGATTGCTGCAGTAGGTCATGTAGCTTGACAGGGTTCCAGAAATACCGCTTTCAACAACTTACCACGCTGTAGAGGAATTACGAGTCATGCACAAAAGGCAGAGGAGCCAGTTCCTACAGAAAGGTTAACCAGTAAGGAAAATGCAGCATATAGTCTGCTGAGGATACTTATTACAGATAAAATCACCAAAAGCAACAGCCACATTACTAGGCTTAAAAGGGTCATTCTATCAACCTCGAAATAAAAAGGTGTAACGGATGACTATGAATTCATGTCATCAAAAATTAAAATAGGTCACCACACAAATCAAGCAACACATATTACCACAGGTTTAATGTCAAATTATCAGCAGAAGTGTGATACACAACAACAAACAGCAAGAAATGACAGCACCCAACTAGTATTAACTACAAAAGATCCACATGCTGGTTGTGATTTCTACAGCAGTTGGGAATGGAATTCAGACCTTAATTGAAAAGGCCATAGCAGATGCAACCCACTCTTAAGAGAAATTTGGCATAACTACATTGCAAAAACTCATCCCAAAGTTTTTGTTCTATTTTTCCCACCTATTTTGAGCCCTTGTTTGCGGTTTTATTAGATTAGCATATAATAGATACAACACTAAGTTGAAGATTTCTAAGCAAACTGACTCTGTCAGTAATCACAACCAAAAAATGAAAGTGAGCAAAAATTGTGTGTTTTGATTGTGATTGATCTCAATTTTTAATGCACTTGCAATTGAGTGCTCTCTCTTTCTCATGTGTCAGAAGCCAGAGTCACTGATACAACTTAGCGAACTACATGAAAATTGACTTAGAACACCCATAAGAGTCACATATGAATTTGCGTTTATGGGGCAACCTAATTAGTATAACCTGATTTAGAATACTATTAAGCGCATGCCATGTGTTATTGGGCATCCGAAATTATATATCTGGAGAAGTTCATTTGCAGAGTATCTTTTAGAAAAATAGATAAGAGCTATGCTTTACTTAGAGCACTAATAGTCATTGATCCATCACAAAGAAAAAATAGCAGAATTACCTCAAATAACATTACCCGGAAATTCACTCCTTCCTCTTATGAGATCTCACTCCTTTCAAACTTAACTGATGCTTGGACAGTGTTTCCTTAATAAGCTCATCACCAAAGAAGCGTGAATTTTTTAGAATAAGGTCTCTTGTTGACAAATCAATAGCATAACCATGACCAGACATCCACTGCAGCAGTTGGAGAAGTAATTCCTTCTTCTCAGGCAGAACAATAAATCGTGACATGGCCATATTAAATACTTTCTGCAAAGGAAAACACCATCATCAATAAATCTTGTAACTAGATATAAAAATCTCTAAAATTTTCATTAACTTTTTTTCATGCACAATTCTTATGAACTGAAGCATCCCACCCAGAGAGAGAGAGAGAGAGAGAGAGAGATGAAAGCAAAAGAGATTATTTCAGAAATTGGAGTACCAACTTATGCATTTTAAAGGTCAAGGTCCCAACATGCATAATTAGAGCAGAACGGAGCTGCTCACAATCTTGCAGGTCCTCAAACAATTTTTCTCAAGATTGGTCCAAAGAATTGAAAGCAAATTCAGTCACAGAACAAGAGATCAAGCATAAGAGAGGCACTGAATTCTTAAAATGTATTGCTTAAACTAAGAGAGGCATAAAAGGGATTTTTCTGGTTCTAAATAAACAACCAAAGACATCAAAGCAGTCACTTGCAAAAACAAAAATAACTACTGCGTTTTCCCCTAAGTGGGGTTAGCTCATGGGTCCTATGTCACTGCACTCTATTTTGGACCACATGCTTTGTAATATCCAGTTAATCAAGATCTCTGTTAAAATACTGTGCATGTCTTTTTAGATTTTCCTCTATCCCTTTTACCCCAAATCTCCAACATCACTTTACAATTTGAAAGCCCACATAAGTGAATTGATAAACTCACTTCAATAAGATAATTAGCGGCAAAGAATGTGATGCATATGCCTTAGCTTTCTTATTTCATTTGGCCATAAAAAAGCACTTATTTCTGTTTAGTTAGCGCAAATACTGACTGCTTGCCTGATCAATCTTATTCCCAGAGGCATGGATGACCTTCAACACATCATTTATCAAGTTGACATTGCCCGACTTCATAAATGCAGTTGCAAACTTCCTTACTGCTTGCTTGGAGATTGATCCTGCATTGTCCTAGCAATTGAAAGAAAAAATATATACATGTAAGCAAAGGTGACAATTGAACACCCAAAGAAAGCCCAAAAAAAAGAAGTACCTTGACGACGACATAAGCCTCCTTGTAAAGCCTTCCAGAAATCAGAATGTGCAGAATTTTCTCATGGAGTGCCTTACACATACTTCTTTTGCTATACCTCAACATATTGTAAACAGAAAAGGCTTCTGAGTAGGCATTCATGTTACCAAGTTGAAAGATTAGGGAGGAGCAAAGTCCCTGCAGCAACATGGATACTTCAGAATCCTTCAAAATTATTACTAGTTTCTTACAGTAAAAGAAATTCATGAAGTGGCGCCAAGGGGATGCTACCCCGTTTGCAAAACTATCTACAAGATAAAGAGCCCACTAACGACGAAACTAATACTACCAACACCCAGCATTAACTGCTTGTTTTCAACTTTTTAACAGGTATCTCTTTGTTTTTAACTAAAACTGCTTTTCAATGTTATCAGCAAGACTGTATCTTTTATCTTGGAATAGTAAGAGAAAACTCCTCATTTGTTCGGCATAAAAGGGAGGCTTGCTCCCTTGCATGTAAAGATTAAGAAGTCTGGCCTTGACAAGTGAGGTTTACTGCCCCTTATTCCTACATGCAAACATCAGACACAAAAAGGGGATCTTCAACCACAGATCTTTCACAGAATACCAGAATAAGCATTGATTCTTCCTCCATGAGTATAGTCTACAAATGTATTCCTATTTTTCTAAAAGAATAAAAACAATCAGAATTTGGTTAACAGATTCAGCCATTTTGTGGCAAATGATGCCCCTCCCAACCAGAGATACTCCTCTCCTTCAAAAATCCAAAAAAGCTGAAGAACTCCTCACAAGGGTGACTTTCAATCACAAAAAAATGTCCACTTTTGGAACAGCACAGTTCAGTATCAGCAGCCAAAGGAAGCTTGCTCTCCCTACTCGGAGGTAAACAAGAGAAGCTGTTTGTTGATAGATTTCAATACAAATTAACTTTTCTGTTAAGCTTGCTTATGTCAGAGTGCTGTCTCTTTGTTTGAAGATGTAATCACTAGTTCCAAAATGAGTGTAGATTGATCAAGCATCACAAAGGCACAAGCGTCAAAGGAATAGGCATTCGAAAACTTAAAATTAGCGTTCCATGTTAAGAGCAATGAACCTAATTTAAGTTATGAGACATCAGGATATCATATTAGAAGTCATCATACCTCCTCTGGTTGGTGCCCCTTTTTATGCATGTCCTCTATAGTCCTGTAAGCAAGTAGATATAATTTCTCCTTAAAGAAGTATTTGACTAGGATATGAAAGGTATTGTAATCAGGATTGATAGCTAGTTCATCCATCCTCTTCAATGTTTGCATGACACTCTCCATTTCACCTGCTCTGCAATAGGCGCATAGCATTGTATTTAATATTACCAAGTCATATCTGTTAAATTTGGCTTCAAAGTCTTTGGCCAAGAGTTTGGCCTCTTGTAAAAGCCCACACCGGCAAAATGCTGAAATCATGATGCAGTGAGCATAGCCATCTGCAAGTAAAACATAACCATTATATTCACATAAGCATTGGCATTATACTATAGTAATGATACGAAGTTCTCCCTGAAAATTGAAGTCCCTGCCCCCCCCCCCCCCCCCCCCCACCCCTTTTTCCTCCTTTCCCTCCCTCCCTGCACACTTGCAGACTGTTGTCTGCTTGACTTACATTAAAAGAATGGGACAGCAAAATGGAGGACCTGATGCCACCAGACAGCAACCCAAAAGAAAACCATCTTTGCTAAGGACATCAAAGCTAATACAAGTAAAAGGATGAAATGATGCTGATCCCAGATCTCATTTAGAAACTGAAAAGTTTAAAGAAACATACTGGAATTCATTGAACTCATTTCAAAAATGCATGAGAGGGAACTTTACAAAACTCATTTTCCTCCTTAATAAACAAGGATGGTAGACAAGATAACCCGATAATCAAATGAAATTGTAGTCATGCTTAGTTACCAGATTTGACAGATTTTCCCATCATTTCATCAAATACTGATTTAGCTTCATCTGTCCTTCCAGCCTTACCTAGGCCATCCATCAATAGACAGTATGACATCTACAAATTGAAAACATGGTAAGTTACATAAATGATAACTTCAAGCAAAATCTGAATATACATAAAATGATGGAACATCAGTGAGAACAAATTACAGAAGGAGAACAAAGGATCAATCCACGAGTTTATCAACAGGTAAGCGTAAGACATATGTTGCTTACAGGTTTAAAATCTCTCACATTGGTACCTGTAGATCGTTGAGCAAAAAGTTGAGAATGTTGCACATCAATAGTTAGCAACCTACCTTTCCTATGCTTTTAAAAGTTATTAGTTTCTTTTGAATTATTACAGAATGCCTAGTATAATATACCTGATTGTTGCTCAGTGTCTGCCATTCATAAGTCTTATCCCGCAAAAATGCAAGACATCATAACTGGCACCAGTACTAAAAATAGGCCATTTACCCACAATATATGTCTTATCAATGAGAGGATTCGATAGTTCTATGCCAGAAAGATTAAACATGGTTTCCACATTTTCTACTTCAAGGGTAGTAGAGAGTAACATCAATCAACCAAAGGAGCCTCCATGCTCTTCTTTTTGCACATTCCTCGGTCAAATCCTAATTATCAATATCATGGCACTCAACTACTGAAAGAAGTAAACACATCTGAAAAATCG
Organism: Eucalyptus caleyi; assembly: GCA_014182885.2. Taxonomy (NCBI): domain Eukaryota; kingdom Viridiplantae; phylum Streptophyta; class Magnoliopsida; order Myrtales; family Myrtaceae; genus Eucalyptus; species Eucalyptus caleyi. The sequence continues at coordinate 20,051,095 of CM024472.2, forward strand.
TTCAAAGAGTTCTAAAAGTAGAAGTATAAAAGTTGCAAGACATGCATTATGGAGCTATGACTTTCATATGAACCCACGAAGCGGTACTGCAGGGATCCCCAACTACAAAACCCAAATGAAAAGTCATACTTAGAGCCCTCATCTTTTCACTTTAATGTCAATCAGAGATGTTATTTCTTGAAGCATGATCTGTGCTGTTGTATGAGACTAGCGCAAGGTAAATCAAAGCTCTTTGAGATAAACTGCCTAGCACTATGAGTATCAACAGCAAGCAAAATCAGAGTAGTCGGAGATGTGAATGCTTTGGTAGTAAAGATAATCATAAAATAATAGATACAATGACCGTATTCCACAAAAGAAGATGAGGTGCAAGAGACTCAGTTAAAGAGAAATGAAATATGAAAACATAACTCAAGATGGTATGAGAAAATACAATTTATGGTAGGAAAAGAGTGTTATCTGGGAGGAGAGGCTGAAGAAGACATGACAAAAACACAAAAGGCAGGATCTAGAAAATGGCTCTTTTAGAGGATATCCCACTAAATAGAGCCGCTCACATAGTCAACCCTCCTTGGCAAAAAGGCTTTGTTCATTTTCATCCTCACACAAAATTAAAGACTTTAATTACACTGTATGATGATATTTGCACAGCATTAAGATCGAAAATGCAAGAAACAAGCTTCAAAGAATCCCTTATTGAATTTATGATTTCATATTGCAGCCCATCAGCAAAGGCATGCGGTAATATATGAGAAATCTAATAGAGAGAATCCTCTGAAAGTCTATGATGGTCTAATTTCTCGAGACTAAACTGTGTCACACTTTCCCGTCCTGACCAGCTTCTGTCCCTTTGACTTCTGAGGTCTGATGAGAATACTATGCATATCAATTGTTTCAGGTTGGATATATTTCAAGCATGTTATAGCTTTGTGTAGAAAGCAGAGAGAAAAGCACAATAATATACCTCATCTTTGGCATGGCCTAAGAGTTCCAGTTCGGCCAATAATTCTCTTGACTTATCAAATAAGCCTCCTCTGACGTAAACCTTTAGCAAAGTAGTCAAAATTACCTGAAAACCTTGCAGTAGTGAATGATGTCAACATGGTATAAGCATACTGTACATGTACACTACAAAAAGAAGTAATCAAAATTTCTGGTCAAGGCAACACACCTATGACGCATACAAATTCAAGTGAGAGGGTTTTGACATTAGCCACTAAAGAAGCAACTAGTAGACATGAAGTGGGTGAAAATGTTAATCACAACTGGGCAGCCTTAGAAGGCACCCTTCTGTCAACCCCACAAAGATTTAAGAGGAAGCTGTAGCAGTAGGAATAATACTTGAAATTGACAGGTGCTCCTTTTAATTTGTTATTATATTATTTAATCAAACTGGCGGAGCTTGATTGTCAAATTTTGAGTTACTCAGATCTATTTAACTTTGGGGAGGGGATCAGCATCATCAGTCAGACAAGTGCAATGTAGTCCAAGGTACTCAAGCTAAACAGAGTGACTGAATCTAACTTCTAGGATGTCAGGGCAACAGGCTTTCCACAAGGCCCCCACCCTTGATGCATATGGCATCAGTCATAAATAGGGATGGGCATGAGGGGCCATGCCTCAAGTAAAAATTCCAACAATATGTTTTTCAGCAAATTTTTATATATATCCCCATTTTGATATAATATTAATTAATAAAAAATTTTGATAACGTAGTCGTGCCTTTTTTTTCCTAAGATTATTTAAACAAATTTTCAAATAATTTAGGTAAGAGATATTTGTTCTTCCAAGAGATGTTTTTTGCAATGAAAATCCATCCCATGCAGGTGGGGACCTGGTGGGGTGCTGCTCCCCATGCCCATCCCTGGTTGTAAAGTTGCTCTTCCATCTGAGAACATGGGTTTTTAAAACCCTAAAGAGCGGCACCTTTTTCACCTAGTTTATAGAAGTTTGGCAACAAATCAAAATAATAGTTTGAAAAGTAAAAGAACTATTAGACCTTAGGATGAGGAAATAGCACAAAATTTGGCAACTACATTTAAAAATAGGGTCCTCTTTAAAAGTTTCAATCCCACAATCCACATTACCATCTTCAAAATTATGTGCATGCATTCAAATGCATCTCATAACATAAAAATAAGAGATGAAGTTCGAAACGAACCTTATTGACAACTAAGCCTGCAGATTTCATATCCTGCACCAAGGCTTCCGCCTTCTTGTAATTACCATCAGCAGAGTATGCATTTAATAAAGAGCTATAATGGAATTCATTAGGTGTATGGCCTTCATTCACCATTTGCCTGAAGAAGCGCTCTGCATCTTCGCAATGATTGTTCGAAGCACACACAGCAATAAGAGTCCCATACATTACACTATCCATTTTAAGACCATTATACTCCAATTCCTGTATCAGTTCCAATGCTTTGGCGTAACCATCATTGACCTTCATGCAACCTGCAAGTAACTAAGGATGATGAAGAAAGTAAGGATTGCTACTGCTCAAACCATGGACTTTACCAAGGAAGACTGCAATGATTTTCTGACTATTACTTCCTCAAACCTTGGAGCAAATCAAAGAGGTGATGTAGATTAAAATTGGATTTATTAAGCAGTGAAGAAAAGGGTTAAATTTGCTTAGTGGGGCATTATCAGAGCAAAATGAATCCAGTAAAAATTATAGGAACCTTTCCATTCAAAAGACTCCAGATTGCACCCATTGAATTTTCAACTCTAAAGTTGATCAAGAGATTTCTTTGACACATAATTGATCATTGTTGCAACAAAATGAGATAGTTTGTTGCAACATAATGGAAGGGGCACCTAATACCTATCAACTTCCATCAATGAAGCCATATACTATGAGAATGAGCAAAATAAGAAGGGTCATTAAGCAGCAAAGAAAACGGTTAAATTTGCTTAGTGGGGCATTATCAGAGCAAAATGAATACAGTAAAAATTATAGGAACCTTTCCATTCAAAAGACTCCAGATTGCACCCATTGAATTTTCAACTCTAAAGTTGATCATGAGATTTCTTTGGCACATAATTGATCATTGTTGCAACAAAATGAGATAATTTGTTGCAACATAATGGAAGGGGCACCTATCAACTTCCATCAATGAAGCCATATACTATGAGAATGAGCAAAATAAGATGGGTCAATGTTGTGAAAGTTATACGATTCAAGACTAGAAACCATATGGTCCATTTTAATTTATGGATAATGTTGTCTAACATTCTAAAGAGACTATATCTTAACAATCCCTCTCCTGTATAAGTGGGGCCATCCATATGAAACATGGGATGCGACCGTAGTAAAACGAACTCAAGAAAATGACAGACTGGAACACTAGAGCATGAAAGCAGACAGAATAACATACAAAATAATAAAAAGGGGAGTATTTTGGATATGAACACCTGACCTGTGCTCTAGCATGTTAAATAATTATTTTTCCCAAAAGCTTAAGCTGTCAAGAATAGGCCTACAACGTATTTAGCATAACTCCTCACACAAATTTCCAAAGTTCATGTATCAGAATTCCAATATAATATAACAATAGATATTACGTAAAATTTAATTTTTTATTGGTCAAGAATCCATCTACCACAAGTTGCTAATTTTATTACTTAAAGAAAGTTAACCAAGATGAGGTTAGAGTTGCGTACCGTACTATATGTAATGATATCCGGTTTCAGTCCATCCCGCTTCATCTGTTCAAAACATTTCATGCCGATGCCGAATTTACCATTTCTGACAAGGCAACTAAGAACAGCATTGCTTATAAAGACATTGATTCTCATTGAGGCATCTGGAATACTGTTATAGATTTCCAGTGCATTCAAAGGGTTGTGGCTTGTCCCTGCGAACTTTATATAACTGCTATAACTTGCAGCACTAATCTTCTCATGTTTCTGCATATACTGAAAGAGCTGCAACAATTTCAACAGAAAATCAATACCAGCTCTTTGTTAGGTAATTAAAAGGAACAGAAAGAAAATGATAAACCATCTACTAAGCAAGAAGACCCATTGCTGGGCAAAATTTAGCCTGCCAAACAGAGGGCAAGCAGGAGACGGAGGAATGAGGCAGCAGAACATGTCAAAGGAAATGAATTAAGATCTTAAGCTTCAAAATCATGAGGGTGAAGCTAAAACCAATACCAAAAATCTTTTTGAGCTGTTGACAAAATCAAGTTCCTTATAAGTTGTCATAGCTTATTAGATTAGTCCCACAATCCATTAGTATCAGAGCCGTTAGGACGTGTCTTTCTCCAATCACCAGCAAGTACTCATATATGACCCATAATTGACAAAAATGTGGAAAGAGACAATAAGAAAAGATCCGGTGAACTTAGAGCTTACAAAATGGATTCAAAATTGAGAGCATGGCATAGACGCCAATCCCTCATACGAGGATAAGTCTTGGGGTTTGTTTGTTTCGACTTGTGAAAAGCAAAAGCAACTTTTATACATCCCACCAACATCTAAAATATAGTCAACTTTTAAAAAGCTATAAAGACTTATATGTGAATCCCCATGTCAACATTTCTATAATATGAAAGCTTCAGATGCTTAAGACTAAAAACAAAGTCAAAGTGCGCGCATTATAAGATTGAAAAAGAAAAAAAATAAGTAAAAGCCAGTCCAAACACACTCTAGTGTTTTATAATTTTTTTGTCATTGAGATATTCCTAAAGATGCATTACAACTTTTAAAAACATTTATCTCCAAGCACCATCAATTCAATGATTTTTGTGAGCTGCTCTTTGTTCTTGACAAAATTGAAGAGTAAGCACGATTCAGCCACATCGCAATGAATGCATAATGGAACAAAACGCATGGATACATTAAATCCATGACAGTCAGTCAATGCTAGTCCAGACAATGCAAAATTGTAAGTCAATGTTTGATATGAAATGACAGATGATATAAAACAAGGAAATTGTTGAAAGAGATATTCCAGATCATTGGACCAGCTGAGTAGTACCACTGTCAATCATCGAACCCATGAAGAGAGTCCGTCAAAATGCTGACTACATGCTACCTCTATTACTCTATAGGGCTACATTCATTCTTCCCAAGTTCCAGATAATCAAATGCTAAAAGAAAAAAGAGTTGTAACCCTTTCAAAAATTAAATAAAGACAAAAGAGCCTTAAAATGGAACAGAGCACGAGTTGAAAAGTTGGTTTGTGCATTTATAATTTCAATCATCGATGATAATTCCAAATTTTATGCAATGAAAGGAGACACTTAAACTTATTCAACAGAAAAAGTGAATATAACTTTGAAAGTTTCAAAACCTTGGAAATATCTTGCATCCGGTTGAGCTTCCCAAAATACCTCAAAATGGCATTCAAGTCCTGCACCTTCAGTGGACCGCCGAGCCTGCACAGACACAAAACTAAAAGTCCTTAACCTCCTGAGGACAGAAGTAAAGACAAGGAAAGAAATGACATTTGGCCAAAAGAGGAAGCGTGAGAAATAGGCCAATTCGGCGGCTTTTTTCTCAATTCCACGCGGAGTCTCATCAGTACGCATCAAGGGAACGGAATGGCCCCATTTCCATATAAAGGACACGACAAGCATAAATACCCTCTTTAACTTTGATTCGGATGGACTGAATATCTTCCATACGAAATCGTAGAAAGATGCAACGATTTTTTCCAGGAAACATGCTTTCGAGACTTCTTTTGCATTAGATGCTGAGAGGGAACACACGAACTTGTGGAAGATGATTTCATCCAATGTTCCAAAATATGCATCGAAATTTTTGTTCTTTTTTCCCTAAAGACATATAAAAGATTCATGCTTTATGACATAAAATTCCATTCGGGATTCATTCTAAAATCTTCGAATGGCGCAACTGAACTCTCAAAATTCAATCTTGATTTCAAAAACGAACGCGCCGCATCGCCAATCAAACAAATCAAAACACTTCACAAACAGCGTCGAAACAGCGCGGCGCAGGGCCATCGCGTTCCCCCGCTCAGTCAGGACCGGACCTTTCGAGCGCGGCGTCCAAATCGGGCGACTGCTGAATTTCGAGCACCGCGGCCTGCCTGGCCAGATAAGACTTGGAGCTATGCTTCCGAGCGGCGGGCGGAGGACGGCGGGGGCCGACTCGGCTCGGCTCGGCTCGGCGAGGGCGGCGGAAGCCGAGGCGGAGAGAACTCGAGAGGACCGAGCGGGTGTTCTCGAAGGAGGAGCCGACGGCGGACAGGGGAGCAGTGGCGCCGGCGGGCGGGGGCGGAGGATGTTCGGAGACGAGGAGGCGAGCGCGTAGGAAGGGATCGCCATAGCTGGGCCTCTGCTAGCTCGACGTTGAGGAGGGAAATGCGGACGAAGAAGAAGCTGAGAATGGAGAGTGTTTTCGTTTCCTCAAGGGGAAAATGGCGGGGTCTGGTGCGACCGGGGATGGGGTCGAACCGGCCTGAATTTCCGGTTCTCGATGGTTGAACCGTGAATTGGTTTGAGGAAGTTATCAAAAAAAATTGAAAAAAAAAACACAAGCAAAATAAGAAAAAGAAAATTAGCAATAATTTGTGAAGTTGTGGTTACTCGATGGTTTGAAAAGGGTCAGCATCACAACAGTGACAAATTCATCCAAATTAATTTTTTTGAGCCATAAAAACTCAAAATTGGTAAATATTTTTTGGAATAAATTCATTTGTAATAAATTTTTTATTAATTTTTTTGTTAAATTGAATTAATACCATGAGAAATCAAAAACTAGATAAAAAAACCAAAATTAATATATTGTCAATTGCTGCCAATTATCCAATTCTGCAATTTCACGGCAAAATTTAATAGAAATTGAAATACGGTAAATTTGTCCCCCCGTAGTTTATGCTGTGTAAAATGGAGATCTCGTAACTAAATAGTTATGACTTCAATCCAAAGATAAAGATAGGATATACCAATTTGGGGATAGTTTTGGATAAATTTGTTACATGTATACTAATTTGGGATTTTTCATAATATTAACTCTATAAGGAAAAATAGAATTACTTCTGCACCCATAAAAAGTTGATCCGTGATTTTTCAACATGAATACTTGATTAACGCATGGTTTTGTAATCAAATGGTGCAACTTTTCTATTTTGTTACAATTTTTTTTTATGCAGAACAAAAAGTGCTTGAATTTTGGGTAGAATCGGGAATCAAACTGGAAGCAACCAATTCAAGCAACGGTAGTTCCAAAACCAACTGGCTCAGTCCCCCAGTTCGGAGCTTTTTATGACTACCAAATCTATAAATTCTTATCCATCCGAGATTTACCCGTGATTGAAAAAATATTAGATTGACTTCAACGACACGCCAAATTGATTTTTAGTTTTTACAGTTCATTTAATTAAAAGTACTTTGATTTTTTAAAATCAGAAACTTGAAATTTCACAAAATACATACATCTGTAAGTAAATTTTCACATGAAGGCAAAAGAGCTCATCTTTTTTCACTTAAACTGAAACAAACTTGGTATACTTACTTTACGATCTAAAACCTTGCTATGTTTTCTCAATTATAATTTGATATATATATTCATTTTTTTACTGAAAAACTACTAATTTTAACAAAAAGTCATAAACTGTTGATATATTCAAAATAATAAAAAGTAGCTGACCAGGTGAAGAACTGAGTAATGTTATTTAATATATTGGTAATTTCACTTCCATAGTATTTGTAAGTGGTTGGTAGCTTTCTGCTTCCAACAGTTGAAAGGAAAGCGCCTCAAGCTCAAGAACAGACATCAGATTTCTTGAGCTCCACGAATGGAAATGCTTCAATTTCCACGGGAAATTAAACAAAAAACAATCAATGCAACGTTACTGAAGGGCAGTTCCCGTGAAATGCCGTTCAGTAACTACAGCGATCCTTTCCTAAGTTCGAACCAGGTCGGGAAAACAGAACGAATTCGCTTCAGTCCTTTGGAGATTCAAGAGTAATATTAAGCTGTACTTATTGCTATATGCACATGCAAACTGTTTGTTTTACAGACAAGAGGAGTTCCAACTAGCATCTACAGCCTTCATGATCCTTTCGTGCAGTGTGGCTCCAGAGCATGCGATTATACCTCGATCCAGACCTTCCAAATAAATACCCTTTGAAAAATCAAGGGGACGTCCCCTCGCATCCGTCACGACGCCACCAGCCTCTTGTACTATCACAACTCCAGCAGCGTGGTCCCAAATTTTCTCCTTGTAACCCGCCCTTGCGAACTTCATGAAGATCTCAGCATCTCCACGAGCTATGGCTGCATACTTGACCATGCTGTACACGCGCAATGGCTGCTTCCTGCAGAAACAGAGGTATTGTCAAGCATGTAAGCTCTCTCGCCAGTGTGTTCTAATTATTCATAAATCTCTTCTTTCAACACCCGGAGTTCGTGGTGCTTGGGGAACATCTGCTTTTCCCATGACCAGATGGGCCTTCTTATGAGTTTTTGGTGTGCCTTAAATCCTAGGGTCTGTAAGTTTGTCATAATCTCAACAATTTTCTTGTTATGCAGCATTCAGGGAATATCTGTTATTTCGCATTATAAGTTACGCATCCTTTATGAGTCATTCACTAATGCTTAAATGGAGCTAAAATGTACTCCATTCCTGTTCATATCACCATGCAAAGCGATGAACATAGGGGAAGAGACACTTACGCACCTAAGCCCAACACTGTGAGCTAGTCCAGCTGTGAAGGAATGACTTGAATTTGCCTTCTCAACTGGTTCGCAGAACGTTGCTAATGCTGGATTATCAATGGAAGAAACACGAACGGGCACTGCAGCATTTGGCCACTCTAAACTCTTATTCTTATGGAGCAATGGCTGCATCCAGGCCTCGCCACTGCCTTCCCTGGCATAAAGTATGCAACCCCGGTCCCAAGATTCTGATGCTGGTGGGGTCAATTTGGTGATAATCCTATGGTAGCGATGGTGATAGTTTAGCCACTCCTTTTTCATTGGGTAATTGGGGCAGCCAAGAACTCCAAGGACCACTTTCCCATCTTCTATCAGTGAAAGAGCAACAGCATACTGATCACCACGCACGAACCCCAGTGTACCATCAACAGGGTCTAGCGCCCAAAACTTTCTGTTTAGCCTGCCAGCGGAGTTGCAACGGCCGATAGCCTCGAGCACTTCATTAGGGCCAAGGTTCCCTTGAGGAGACATAAGCCCGAATCGAGGTGCCTCAGATAGGGCTTCATTGACTGTTTCCACAACCGCTTTCAACAAGCCAGCTCCATCAGCCTTGGAGAGAGCATGTACATCCTCCTCGGCAACAATCGAGACATTGCTAGTTCCGAAAGACTCAGATAACAACAAACTTATTGTAGCTTGCACGCTCCAGTCTGTTTAGATGCAAGATCAAGAGCATTAGCCAAAATACTTGGTGAAGACTGCAACTGCATCATATAAAGCATGAACATGAAGAACTAATGGAACATGTTAAAAGTACACATTGGTTGAGCCATCAAAAAATGCCTCTCTCTAGGATCTAAGCAATCAGGAAGCACTTGCTTCTCATAGAGCATAAACAAAGATTATACACCAAAAGTAGCACGACATGACTGGTGCATGCGGAAAGAATCTCATGACTAATTCTAGTGACAGAATCTATAATCAAAGAACCAGCAGATTGGTTATATAGATAAACAAGTATGATAGAGCAAATTATAAACAGCACATATGATACTGCAGAATTATTTCAAGTAAATAGACAAAGAAAAGGAACAAAACGCTTAAATTTGCTGATGAGGGAAATAACCTAAGGTTCTACTTCATTAGGCTTTAAGGTTTTCATTTTTTTAGCAGAAAAAAGGCAGATAGTACTAATACATGATAGATTGGAGATACTGTCTTGGGGAAAGAAAAACCTACACTTCAAAGAAAGAGGCTTGAACATGTAAGCTATCATTTGGTATATGTAACTGAAAAATAATGCATTTTCAACCACACAAACTCAAGGAAGGAAAATTCTGATGTTGCAAATCGCAAGGGAAAAGAAAGGAAAACCCAGCAGTTACTTCACAACATAATTACATCAGAAAATTAAAAATCTGTAATTTGCTTAATTGCATCAACAAGGCAAATTAATGTGAAAAGTACAATTGATGCCACAGCGAAGTCTGACCCCCATGCACAGAAGTTTGTGGGGACCTGGTTCTCGAGATAAAGCACTTCGTCGAATAAACAGTAGACACGCTCATAAAATTTTAAAATACAACTACAACTGAACCTCCTCCAAAGTAGGGACTCACTTGCATGCTAGTAAATAGGTACTCAAAATTTATAAACTGGCATTTCAGTTTCCTTAGGCTAATAGTTATTAGGGCGAATCCATTGCTTGCCTCATCTAGAATGGGAACTCTATTCCAGACTCAGATTCGACAGGTTTTTAGAAAGCTTCATCAGTAAGCCAATTTAAACTCTACTATTGCACCAACAGGAAAAGGTTCCCTTCTTTAACAAAGACTTCACTTAAAGATATTGCAGCTTCGAGTACTAAACATTCCACCAATCTCTCTACACGGTCAGGAACCAAAAGGTCTCTGGTCCAGTCATTTCTTATCACTAACATTACGTGCACTATGCGATGGAAGATATACCATCAGATTACTCACCAGTAAGAATTATTTGCAAATGAAAATGTGTAATTCAAGGACCACAAAGAGTAAAGCTATGTTCTAGCAATTACTCCAGAAATACCCTTAATTTATGGCATAAACCAAACTCAGAACCAATCCACATAATCACTCATCTGAACCAAACAAACAGAATTCACAATCACCTCCCAACTTGCCCAATCCAAGAACTGCATAATTTAACAAAAAGTAAACAGTAGTAGTTGGCTTTTCTTTTACCAGCAATAGTGACTGGAGAATTATCATCCTTGGAGTGAACTTGCTTATCATTGCTGCCACTACTGTTGCCGTCGTTGGTCTTAAACACTAGAGTGTCCTGCACTTTCTGGCAAATCCAACATGCTATCTGTACGGCTCTAACTGCAACATCCAGCTCTCTGGAGTATCTCTCCCCCCCTGCTTCAGAGGAAAGACTCAACCTTTCGGGGTCCTCCATTAAAGGGTGTGACGGGCTTGTGCTGAAATTGGATGGGGAAGCGATCTTAAGCACATGTGACCTGTTCTTGGGTGAGCATACTGGTGGGCTGTGGCTTTGGGAGAAGAAAGAGATGAATCTGGCTACATGGTTGGACGAGAATTGAACACATCTCCCCTGTCGCAGCACAACTTGCGGGAGGTTTCCACCAATTCTCGGGCAATGATAGGCATTTAAATCCCACCACTACCCAAAAGAAAAAGAAAAAAACCCAACAACAGAACTCCTCTCTCTCTCTCTCTCTCTCTCTTCTCTCTCTCAAAACCCAACATCTGAACTCTCTCTTTCCCTCCTCTCTCCTCTCTGTGCGTAGATTACAAGAGTGGTCGTCGTATGATGTGGTTCGTGAGGGAGAAGGGACGATTGAGGGGATGAATATATAGAGGACAAAAAGACAAACCTCGAAAAAGAAAGAGAGAGAAAGAGAGAGATAGATATTGTGAAATCTTCTTTTCCCATTACACCTCAATCAACGCATCTTCTCCAATCAATTGGAAATAATTTGCTTCGAATCCCCCTCAATTTTTACACCATGACGCGATGGTTTATCTTGCTCAAGAAAGCTGACTTTCCCACTTTCACTTTCGGGCAGTATGGAAGATATTAAAACAGATTACTACAACAAAAAAATTAAATTTTTAAGGTGGGTAATCTGTAATTTTTAAATTTGGAGGGCTATTTTGCAAAAACGCCGAAATGAAAGAACCCAACTAAATTTTGAACTAAAAGGTTTTTTTTGAATAATTGTCCTGATAATTTACTGACACTTTTTTGTTTTTTCCTTCTTTGGGTGAGCACCCAATTTATCACAACCTTCTGATCACAAATTGCATCGTACTACATGAGGTTTGCATCAACTCCATACATCGAATAATGACCTTTCTTAGATGGATTTACATTACTTCATCAATTTGATCATATTCATTGAAAATATACTTTCCATCGAACATTTAATATTTTCCTCCTTTTATTGGGGTTTCTCTTCTTAAACAAACATTCATGATTGCATACAAGCACAATTGATGAGTACTTTCATGCATCGACTAGTTTACCTATTAGGTCAATAAAAAGAAATAGGGAGTCCTCAATAATCAACACTTTTTTTCCTTGATCTGTAATCACTTCCTTGAAAAATAATCAATTTATTTTCTAAGCAAACTATATTCTTGTATTACTTTCCCTTAGTCATAAGAAACAAGGAGCCCCATATGACATTTGAAGTATACTAATGGAATGGTACTCATCATATATTGAGTCAAAAGAACAAGAAAAAGAAGGGCCAAAGATTTATTTTTCCTCTCTTATGTACCCTTTCCTTGAACTAAATACTAGAGCACATCCGAGTGCATGATTGGGAAAACTTTTAGTATATAGAAAGTGGAATATCATGTATGAATTTATGAGAGGATTCTCAATTATGATTTTGCCCCCCCCACTAAACAATTATTATCTCCTCCAAAAACCTTTTGGCTACTGTGCTTTACTTGCATCACCATGAGATCATCCACACGTAATCTTGAGATTTGAGTTCTAGCACCACTGAGCTTGATGCACATGCAAATCGACAACCAAATAGGGAAATCAATCATTCACCTTCTTAAATTTAGATGAGATATTTCTGACTTCATTAATTTCACAAAAATTAATAATTTTAAAAAAATTTTTACAAAATAATCATTTATATTGCTTGAAATAACTAATCAATAAAAATATTTTATTATCGATGACAATTATTTTTTGGATGATGAAATTTGTGTATGTTCGCTTGTTTTTATAAGCAATACAAGTGGTCACTTTTAAAAATATTTTTAAAATTATTCACTTTTTATGAAATAAACACATCATAAGCAATTAAAGTTCTTAGTTGTGACATTTGACACACAATGTAAGGGTTGTCTTTTTAGGCAGGAAGGAATCACTCACTCCAATAATTGGTCATAAAAAGAGAATGGCTGGGTTGGTGGTTCATGTTCATGTGCATGCTCATGCTCATATTCATAAATTGGAGTGGATAGATGTAACTAAGAGTCAAGCGCATTATCATGCTATAATGATTATGTATGACTCAAACTAGAAAACTTGGACAAGAGAGATCATCTTTTGTACTGTTTTCCCACTTTGGTAAGTTGTAAGTGCTCTTTTCTTATATGTCCCGTTTGAACAAGATAGAGATAATTGTTTAAAAAGTCCTAAATTTATTATACGATAGTCTCGGTCCCAAACTTTTTTTAATTCGGTCAGTTTAATATTAAATCATTTGACGATTTGTTAATATAGTCCTCCTAGGAAAAACTTGACTGAGAATTGTAATGTAGATACTGGCCATTTTTACATGGTACAACTGACATTGATGTAGAAAAGTTTTGCAATTTTTTAATTTTTTTCAATTTTTTTTCCTTTTTTTTTTTCCTTTTTCTTTTTTATATTTTTTTCCTCTTTCACTCTGGCAATCTAGGGCCTTAGTGATGGCAGACGGAGAAAAAGAGGAAAACAAAAAGAAAAAAAGAAAGGAAAAATCCAAAACTTTCTTTTTAAAATTGTACCAAAATTGTTGCTAGCACTGACAAGACCACGGCTTAGTATGGCCAGTATTTGCATTAGTAATTTTTGGGCAGATGATTATATTGACAAATTATCGAAAGATTTAAAACTAAATTGGACAAATCAAAAAGTTTAGAGCTGAATTAGTCGACACGCAAGAAGTTTAAGACTATTTGAATAATTTTCCACTAAATCTATGAGTTAAATATGAATGTATGAGCTAAGGGAGTGATGGTGCTTACGTGCTTGGCATCTATTGGAACAACTTAATTCAGTCGCTACAATATTAACCTCCAATATATCAACCGTATTTAGGCAATGATTTTGGTAAAAAGATAAGAAGCAATAAGAGTCCCAAGAAAATAGAGCCCACAAGACAATTCACTTTCTCATAATTATGGTCAATGAGCTTTGGCATCACGACATTCCTTTTTAACGGCTCATTTACTCTCATGTAAAATATATATTATTTATGTCAACATGACGAATGGATTGCGCTTGCTTCGAGGCTACTAAAGCTTGTGGGGCACCTCTCAAATCGAAATTAGCAAATTTCTTCAAATTAATTATCTTTTATCATAGTCCAATCACTTGATGTTCTAATGGAGGTAAAACGCCTTTCTTATGAAAGCATCTCCTTCAAGAAAATTACCAGTGTAGATTTGCTGACTGCAGCCTTATGTGAGCATGACGCAGAGATTCACTACTTCAGGAAGTTGCAAGGGAATCCACTTTTACTGCCGACTCTTTATGCCTGGCCAATTGGCCAATCAGTCACGGGGCAGCCGCCAGTTTTGACTTGTAGTCAACCCCTTGGTTGCAATTAATTCTATTTTAACGGCAGATGATGATTGAATGTCATCTTAGTAATTTGCAATGGTTGTTGATTGAAATAATTATATTGAAATTTTGTGAAAATGTTTAAAGATGTATTAATAAAATCAAAAAGTTTCCGTATGATAGATGTATGATAGATGTATTTGATTGACCGAATAATCATCTCAACTTAAGTATATTACTAATGCATTCTATTGCAGTGAAGATGATGTATAATCTTATAAATCAGCCATCAGAAATTAATCCCTTCCGAAAAATGAAATAGCAAGTAACAAAATTAGTGCACTCAACCTCTAGTGAATCACTAGGCACCTTTCGCACATGGAAAGGAAAAGTGCGGACATTTAATTTTGGGTAAAGGTTCACCTTTCACACTCTATAAAAAAGCATAAAAAAAAGCATGGCTAAAGTCTGAAAATAAGTTGAAAGTTGGAGCATGACAAAACAAAAAAAGAAAAAGAAAAACATCTAATGGATTTCGAGTTTAGAAATTGGAAGTCGTCTGTTTTGATTTAACCAATTGTGCGTGCTTATTGCCTTTTGTCGGGCTGCCTAAACATATCAAAAGGTTAAGTTCAATTGGTTCACAGGCCTCCAAGTTGCCAAGCCTCTATGTTTGTGTCCTAATCTATGAAAGTGATTCAAATGCACAGAGCAAGTAATTCATGGGACATGGTACAGGTGTGCCTATTTGTGCCACTAAGGATCTGTGCTTGAATCATTCAATCATGTGAAAGCTTGAAGCCGGACTCCTTCAGTAACATCACTGCAATGCGCAGTGAAGGTTGTTATCTGATCTGCCACCTGGTTCTGCCCACTGACTGACATGGGAGAGTTCCTTCTTACTCTGGGAATTTCTCTACACTTCCATGTAGTATCCCCACTGAGTTTTCAGCCATCAGAAACTTCAGTAGTCATGCATAAGTGGAACCTTAATGATTTCTATTTTTATCTGACAAGAAAGCACACTTTAATTCAGTAAACCTACTAATGATATGTATTTTTACTTTCATAAATCAGATAAGGCCACAAATCAATACTTCCATGAATGATTAAATTGTACATGAGATTATTTTGATCAGATCGTAGGTAAGATTATTTTGTAGTTGATGTGGGTGGGAAATCACTCGAATTTGTGTTTCGCACTTAAGACTTCATCTATATCCATCTATCGAGTGCCGGGTCGTCCATGCCACAAAGTGGGGTTTTTTTAACATCTTCTAGGATAGTTCTTGCATTCAGATTCACGAACCCATAATTGTCTCAAAGCTAGTGGAGAAGATGCCTAATGCATGAAAAGTTAGTATCTAACAGAAGGCTCTGAATAACTGAGCTGTCCTTTCAGCAAGCTGATTTTCTTGACAATTTTGAGTTGAGAAGTCCTATTCACGATCATGTAATCATGACGAGAAACATATCCACATTGAGCTTGAATCAATTGACTCAATGTCTTACCGTCGTTCAGTTAAAGCTACAGCACTTACCTAAAATGGAATCTACCGTAGTCAAAACCAAATGTAAAGAAACGTTCTGATCTGAATTGAAGCCACTGGAAACTAAAAAAGGTGCTTGATGAAGGGGTTTGACAGAAGCATCCCACATGGGAAGAAAAATGTGTCTTACGTTGACCTTCTTGAAAACTATCATCACAAGTATTCACTGTCCTAAAAAATAAAACTGATGACATGACAAATACTACTCTCATCGCACCCATTGTTAAGCTTTTGGAATTGGCTTAGTAATTAAAGAACGGACATAGCCTGTATCATGAATGAAACTTCAGTTCTCTGCTGCAACGACTACAAAGTGGAATGAATTTTTCGTGAAAGTTCTTACTCATGTCTTTCCTGATTAAATTAGGGTAAAAAATGCTTCATACACTCTTAACTTTCCTCACTTAAGATGAAGCTCATCATCATAAACAAAGGAAGCATTATTGCACAAATCTTTTGTGAAATATCATTTCACTTACCGATCCGCCACGCATTGGTATATTCAATTCTAAGTTGATAATGACAGCTTACTAACACGTAACCGACCAATTTCATATTGCTATCAGATATTGAGATTTTTCCATTCACAGACAATCAGTCTTAGGATTTGGACAACTTATTTCAATGACTTATCAAAATTTGCCCTAATTTTGCCTATCGCCCTGCCCTAACATCCTTAAAGCTGCCCATTCATCAGACAACTGGAAGATGATGGCAAATGAACAAGAAGCAAAATCTCATGCTTCTTTCATTTGTTGGGTGATCAGCAACTGCAACTACCTAAAGACCGCACTTCCATATAATAAAGGGGAAAAAGAATCATACAAGCTGGTCATCAGAGAAGAACTGATACCACTACAATTGTATCTATCCATGTAATTTCCCCATAACCCGGACACCAAGTTGCGAAAAAAAAAAAGCCAAGTGCACATATGGAACAAACTACCTTCAACAATTTCATTTTGAGCCAAGAGCGAATGACAACTTGGGCCGCAATTTGTTCTTGCCCAACACTTTCATCTGATTTAGCCGTTGCTCCTCCTCTTCCTGTTTCTTCCTCCGCAAAGCCTCCTCTTTCTGCCTCTGGAGCTTCTCCAGCTCCAAATACCGTTCCTCTTCCCTCCTCTGCTGCTCTAAAGCTTCCTTTCTCTGAGCTTCTTCTACTCTCCTCCTGTTCTCTTCCAGCATCCTTTCTAGTTCCTCTTTCTCTCTTCGCGCTTGCTCCTGCAGCCGGGAGATTGTTTTAAGCTCCAAGAAAAGTAATAAAATAATAAGATCAACACAGTTACTTTCAGACTGGGCCCTCCAAAGGAAATGAAGCAGAACAGCTTGGATTTCCAAATTATCCTTCTGGCCACAGTTCCTTTGCTATTTATGCAATAACTACAAATTTGGCTCAAAATCTATCAGAGGTTTCAGGAGATCATGTTAGCATATCTTGAAAATGTCGTCTATCAAAGCAAGAAGATTCTAAAAAACATAAGAGCAGACATAACTGCAAGAACAACAAAGCTAGTAAAAATGAATACAAATCTGATGAGTAATGATACGCTTCTGCATTTTGACTAGGTGATGGCAGTAATTCATCCTCAAATGATCCTAGAGATAGGCTCGGTGATATACAAAAGACAAGTCCAGTGAACTCTACCTCCTTTTGTCTGGCTTGAATAAGGCCAATTTCCTTTTCTTTTTCAAGCTGTGCTGCAACTTCATCATGAAGCCTTCTCCGGCCTGCCTCCAACCTTCTTTGTACCTCTAGTTGGATCTCAGCAGAGCTCAAGCTCTCTTCCACTTTCTTCTGGATAGCTTCCTCTACCCTCTTAGCAGTTTCCTCTTCGATTAATTTCAATTCTGCCTCACGCTGACGCCTATAAAGAAAGAGAAAAGTCAACCAGGAAAAAATGAACACCCACCAAGAGCAGAATGATGTGACGAAAAGCTCAAACGAGGAAAAAAATAACCAAATTGGTTTTCCCACATTCCATGCTTCTTTCCTCATTTTATTAACTCAACTATTTCCAATCTGCAATAAAAGTGCAAGCTCACCATTATGACAGCAAAGGCACAACAACACATGCTTATGTTTTAAAGCATACCTCTAATTGATTCCAGATCCAAATAAATGAGATTCAAAACTGGAACAGTAGATAAATGAAGCACCCATCAAATAATAAGAACTTGACTTAATAGCAGTATCTTCCTCCAGAAAATCCTGTGGAGAAGAATGTCAAGTAACATGCTGCAGTTTTAATCCTACTCAGTGAAATTCTTCAGAACCTGCACTAAAATACATTTTAGAGGAAAGATCTGCGGAGGCCTACATTGACACATTCTTCTGCTTTGCCACAAAAGGCACCGATAGATAGATGGCTAGAATTCGTAACTCCATAGTGAAAAGAACCGTTAGGGAAAATCCTAAGCTCCATCACAACACAGCAGAAACATGACAGGCGAGATGACTGAATTAGAAACCACCTACAATCCCCATGAAGCAAAGCATATGTAACGAATGTTCATACACTCCGTTCTTAGTCTACACTTTTGCTATTTGCTTGTGGCTCCCACTGAGCATCCAATGCTCAATACGCACAGCAATGGAGAACTATTTCAGACAGCTAAATTGCTTTAAAAAGATAAAAGCAATGACGATTGACAAGTCATCTCATTAAATCAGTATGAAAACACAGTAAGACATCTAAATCAAGATCTTGTCAAATCACTGACTCAATAATTAACTGCAGGCTAAACAGAGCAGATAGCAGACTGCTGCTCAAATAATGTGATGACCACCACAAAGTGGAATAACTGAATGAAACTTTGTTTAACAATCATATGCACACAATCCATGTCAACTTAAACAAACAATAAATCCAGGAAACATGATGGGATAGAGTGACAAGAACAGATAGCAATTTAACAATCAAGCAACTGTGCCTTATTAACTACCCTTTTCTGATTAACAAACCCCTACTATCTTTATAGGTCTGGATGATTTGATGATTGTAATAGTGTAAACCTAGTGCATGAACTTCGTTTCTATTTCCAGATCACAATTGATGTTAATGCCATTTGAAATCTAACATTGTAATATGAACACTTGTAAGAGCATGAGCCATATGCATTATGGTAACTTTGATCCACAATGCATATACATTGTATGCTGACAATCATTAATCAATCATTAATCAAGGAACAAACAGGAGTAATAGATATAATCGCTCAAGAGAAAGTGCCGAGCATATCAAAACATATATTGCCTTGTGAATTAACCATTCATCCCGAAAATTCATATTAAAGTGTCTACAATGCATATCAAGCATACAATGCTTTGCATATCAATTATAGAATCCCCCAGAAATAACCTCATAATTATCACCAACTCATAGCCAATGCAGTGATCATGCTTTCAACTCCTTTCTTATGGAAGAACTCATGCCCTAAGGCCCGCTCATAGTACTGCTACATAACTAATTCAGGAGAGAAAAAATTTTGGTTGTTCTTTAATGTACATGATCTTTTGTCCCCAAAAAGAATGTCTTCTTGCAAATAATAATACATTAGAATGCACTTTCTTGACGTCTCTTGAATTTGAACACTGAAAAGTGACAATGAACTAAGGCATGATCAGCGCCAACTCAAGAATAAATTATCAACTCTTAAATTATGTAATATTAGTCAAAATTGGATGAGCTGGCACTCAACAGCATTCCAATGAAAAGTTAAACTCAAGATACTTTCTTAGCAATGTGAAAATGCAAATACCTCTAGTTCTTGTGCTTCTAGTTCTTCACAGACAAATCTTCCATAAAATTAAGTCCTCAAACAATTCCGTTAATAAAAATAAAGAAAAAAAGATCCATCAATGAGAAATAACCATAACAAATTCCCAACAAAATCAAAAAACACTTGTTCTAAACATGGCTCATATACATATGAAATAGAAAAATCCAAGTCCAAGCCATTCTTCCCCTACTGTATGATTAGGAAGTGATATATAAAGCTCTCCCAAGAAAGAGCATATTCTAACAAACAAATCCTTCAATTCCACCACACCAACCTCCCCCCCTTTTCCAAAAAAAAAAAAAAACTCTCATCCAGTTGGATAAAAAGATCAAAAGGGAAAGACCTAGCAAAATGAAAAGAAAGAAACAGAGGGGAAAATCAGAATTAGAACACAGCAGAGAAACATAACTTGACTCAGATCTACCTTTTCCTCTCTTCTTCTTCCTTTCTCAATTTCTCAATGGCACTTTTGCGCTCCACAGACCCAAGGCTTGGACTAGAAGAGCTATGAGTAGGAGCCAATGAGGGACTTCTACTCTTTTGCCTTCTGTAGCGCTTTGGGGTAGGGGAGCGGCTTTTGTGACGCCTCACTGTTGGAGAACGACTCTTGCGTCGCCGCGGAGATATAGAACGACTTTTCCTTCTGTATATTGCAATAGAAACTATTCAGCAGGTAATACAAGATTACACATTAACTATTCTCTTGCATATCAAGTCAGCATCAAGAGACAATAAGCAGGAAACGTTTACAGTTACCTCAGATACTGTTAAGAAGCTCCATCTTTTATCACATGAAGCTAAAGTCAGAATCGAGCAACAAAAGCACACTGACCAGCATTCATAACCTGCCGACCTCCCACAAGATAGGATCAAATTGAATTTCCTTAATATCACGAGGAATGCTATGCGCCATCTTGTTTTCATTACACTGTCTATTGAAGCCCTGATGTCTATCTAAGCTTCCTGTTGATTTTCAGTGTAGAAGCTCCCAAAACCAAATACCCACCAGCCAGATCATGAACATTCACCAAATTCTTTTGTACTCTTTAAAGACTCAGCTTGGTCATCGGGAAGTAGGTACAGACCAGGTAGAGTTTTGAAGCCCATACAGAGAGAAGTCGCAACTTAAACCCAAGCAGCCAAAATTTAATAGTCAAGCAAGACTTGAATATCAAGTTTGCGTCTGCTCAAAAACTATGCCCACCAAATTGCACAATCAAGTGGCATAAACTCACTCATGCAGTAAGTTACATGCCGAAAATTTCTAAGGACTGCATCTTCATATCAAACCTTTTTCATGTTTTCACTAGAACATAGAGTCATGTAACGACTCTTACCTGACAATATGCATCAAATTTTTCATACTGCAATGCCTCAGCTTACATCTGATAATAAAATGATACTCACATAACATCTACTTTAACATCTCGTAGCATCAAGCATCCTTCACATTCGGAGCTAAACCACATTCAGCAGAAATATGGGTGAAACAGCAACATCCATAGAGGAAGGATGTGCCTCGCGCAGGACGTCGATTTGCATTTCATTTCAGCAAGAGTTACACGAAAGCCGCTTTCTTTCTTACAACTGTTAAAATTAAATTACGCCAAGATATAAACGGGATCACCTGCTATAGGAATAAGATGAATAGGGAGAGCGGCTTCTGTCTCTTCGACTCCTGCGGCTATACCTATGCCCCAAAGGAGAAGGTGAACGCCTTCGTCTATATGTAGGTGAACGAGACCTTGATATATCGCGAGGCATCTCCACCAATCTTAGCTTCACAAGAAATCAACCCAATATGAAGTTTCCTCTATTAAAGCTCAATAAAGAAACGGCTCTCTCCTGCAATGTCAAAGCAGTTGAAATTTACTTATCAAAGACGATAAATGTCAAAATAGTTCAATTCAGTAAGTAAACAGTTTGCTTCATTGAGAAGTGAATCCACAAGACGAAGATACAGGTTCCAGCCTAGTTGCCCACACACCGAAGAAATTCATCAACAGCAACCACAAAAGTGCAGATGAATCGAAAACCTTTCCATTTTTAACTAGCGGGTGACAAAAACCCTCCAAAAGTTTCTCAATGGCACTCGAAAATCGATGCCAAGAATCATTTTGCACACGAATTAGGGCATTGAAGGAGCTAATTTAGCTCCAACCATACAGAACCATGTAGCAAACAACAGAGGCAAAAAAAACACCACCACAATCATTCTCTTCCAGAAAAAAAAAAAAAAAAAAATCTCTTGGCTCACGGAAAAGCACAAAACAGCTCAAACATCTCCAATCACCATCTAATCAGCATCTTGCCTCAAAACCAACGCTACCCAAATTCATGCACGTCACTGCACTCCGGAAAGGGCGAGACTTTACCGAATTGGACAATCGAACAACAAAATTAACACCGACCCAGATCAATCCAGAACCGACAAAATCAAAGTTCAACGACAAAGAACGACGAGCAAGATCGTCGCACAACACGGCCGTCGAGGTCATCCCGCGCGATTGCAAGATGAGGTCACCAATTCGACCTAACAAAATTACCAGTCGGAACAACGAAGAAGATCCAGCGGCGGCCGATCGTCTCATGTAGAATCCCAGAGAGAGAGAGAGAGAGAGAGAGAGAAGAAGAGAGAAGGAAGAGCTGCAAGAGGAACGGATTGACCTACGAAGAATCAGAGCATGCAATGCAGAGAGAGAGAGAGAGAGAGAGTTTGGGGCTTTTTTGGAGGTCACAGGTTGAACCCCTGTAAGAATCTAGGGAGGGGCGGCTGAAATCCTTTGATCGAACCGGTTCGCTACTGAACCGGTTTAGTCATAGCTTTTCAAACTAATCGGCTCGGTTTTGAGCATGATAAAATCTTCAACCATGTCTGGTGAATTGAGATAATAAGATCGGGATTTTTTTTGCATATACAACATATTTAGAAACCGCATATCAATGTAAGTGATATTATTCTTGATACCGGTGTCTCCCAATTCCAATAAAGATAAACATAAAAAAATGAAAATCAAACTAATTTCAAATTTTCATGTTAATTGTTAAAAAGAGTTATCAAAAGACAATCTTATGCCCAGATTGTTAGGCCACGTCAAAAGCACGCCAGCCAAAAGAAGTGCAATCTAGATCTTTAACAGAAGTTTGTACCAATAGAGTGACAACATCTCTTTAGGCCCCATCGTCCTCTCAATCTCTAAAGGACATCAAAACCAGCATTACAATTCAATCGAAGAAATAGCACATGCTGTGACAGAGTTTGCATGTGCACTAGACATGGTCTATCTTTATTGAGACAAAATCATTCACAAAAACCAGCTTTGACACGATAATGATATTTAAACACACAACCCTTCAATTAATAAGAGAGATAAGTGCACTAGAAACCTTAAACTTATTGAAAAAGTACAATTTTGAAAGTTTTAAAATTCAATTATACTTTTGTGAAAAATTTTGAAAGTTTTAAAATTCGATTGCACTTTTGTAATAAGTTTTAGAATTCGATTATACTTTTTAAAATCTTTAAGAATTAATTGCACTTTCATGATAAAATTTTGGAACTTTTAATGCACTTATCTCTTAATAAGATATACCACATCTATGTAGTTTGTAGCTTTTGAAAAAAAAACAGTATTCAATGTTGTTCAACATCATAAAACAATGAAGGGACTGCACAATAGACCTAAAATTTACAGGCATCATTAACCAAGCTAAGAAACCATTATGCATTTCAACTCACATAATAAAGTTATGTACATCTATCCATCCTAAGTTTTTGCAAACCATTTAAGTCCTTGCTATTAATGAGGTCATTAAGATAATCTAAGCAAGCTTGGTTTATAACAAATGTGTGATACTTCATTGTATGCTTATGGTAGTGCCTTTCAGTAGTAGGGTACACCATAATCATAATCATACATGTCATGTAGTTTTATTCTCTTCTAACATCAAAATGCTATGAATTTCTTTTTTATTATCGTGATCCATATCTACAAGACAAAAAAAGGGGGACATTAGGCGAGTGTAGACTCCTAGATTTAAATGATGGCAAAATCATTCAAAGCCCCACTACATATCCTTCTCAAACCAACGAAGCTATTTGAAGAGATAATGATATGAGCCTAGAATTGAAATGGGAAAATTCTCACAGGTTCACGCTAAATTAATTCATTTTTATTGCTGGAAATGCACAAACGAAAAGTATTGCCAATCCTTTCTCACAATTTGTCACTAAAAAACCCGAAATTGCATAACGAAAGTGGTAAAAATCTTTCTTGATTCACTGCTAAAGAACCCAGAAATGCACAAACAACTTCTAGCGATCAATCCATAATTATTGCCAAGTCTTTCTCACCTCTCTCAACCCAAAGAAAGAAAATGAACTCTCAATTCCAACTAAGGTGTACAATCTAAACCTTAAAAGGCAAAGAGCTTATTGCAGCATCTCGAAACCACACAATCGACCACAACAAGAAAAGTAAACGGCCCACGGCGACATCGACAAGATAGATTAGCTAAAAAATAACGAATCTAGTGAGAGAGAAAAAAGCGTGATTGTTCACCTTTGCGCTCGAGCCTCTCGTCGCTTTGTTGAACCTTCAACATGAACTTTGTTGGGGTGGCGGACCAAAGGAATGGAGGAGAAAGTGAGAATAGGGTTTTTGAGAAAATAGCTTTTATACCATAGAAATAAGAAATCTTATCTACCTTTATTTCACTCTTACATATGATATTTTCATCCACGTTGGATTCCACTTTTGTTCAGCCTTATCCTACCTTGTGTCGCAACCAAACACGGGATCTTGCCTTAATTCTAGTCACCAAACATTGCCTTTAGTTCTAACTTTTTTTTTTTGCATGTATTTAAGTCCTAATACCTTCACACTTATGCATTTTAGGACTTCCTTAAAGTTCATCAATTTTTTGTGAAAATCACATGCGGGTTTTTTTTTTTTTGATTTGACGTGGTTGTTAACACGATGATGGAGGCTATTCGAACATGAAACGACATTGTTCGAATGGTGCCAAGTATTTGACACAAAAAAGAACAGTGCCACGTCAAAAAAAAAAAATTAAAATTCAAAATAAATTGAAGGCTAAAAAGGGAAAAAAAAACTTGCAAGTGTTTTTTTTTTCTTTGGGGAGCAACATCTCTTCGAAATCACGACTAGAATCGCCCTCACTCCAATGATGGCGGCACCACCCCTCGCCACCACCGAGAAGGGGTTGGCCGTCCCTTGTGTGGGCTTGCCCTCTCCCTCCCTCCCTTTGCGCAAATAGTAAAGAATAGTGCCATGTCAACAAAAATTAAAAAAAGATTAAAATTCAAAATAAATTGAAGGCTAAAAAGGGAAAAAAAAACTTGTGAATGTTGTTTTTTTTTTTTTTGAGCAACCTCTCTTTGACATCACGACTAGAAGCGCCATCGCTCCAATAATGGCGGCACCACCCCTTGCCACCACCGAGAAGGGGTTGGCCGTCCCTTGTGTGGGCTTGCCCTCTCTCTCCCTCCCTTTGCACAAATAGTGGGGGGTGGCATCACCGCCACGTAGATTTATTGAGGGGCTGTGGTTGTCAGAGAAGTGGCCTAGCGAGGGCCGGCCATTCTCGTCTTGACTCAAATGAGAAATTATTGGCCCTCCTCAGTACAAAGTGAGAAAATTATCAAAAAAATTCTTAAATTTATTGTAATTATACCAATTCAGTTCACCTTGCCAATTTTGATCGGCCGATGTTAACCAGGATAACTTTTAATAAAATTTCATTTTTTCAAATTTTTTATCATTTTTTTTTTTTTTTTTTCCTCTTTTTCTTTCCAAGGAAGAAGGGGAAAAAGAATAAGAAACAAAAAAGGAACAATAAAATTTTTTGCAAAAAAATAAAATATTATTAAAAATTTCATCATCATTTTCAATCAGTCAAAATGAGCTAGACGAACTTGACACAATTACAAAATGTTTGGGATTTGGCAAAAAATAAAGTTATGACTGAATTGACATAATTATAATAGATTTAAAACTTTTTTTGGTAATTCTCCCGACACAAAGTGGTCGGTTGTCATAGCATTCCTTGAGCACAACCCTTCCCTCAAGACCCCTATCTCTTTCTTCTTTCTATGTTTTCCTTAATGTTTACAAAAAATTAAGAAACATTGATTAAAAAATGCCACGTAGATTTCTCGTCTACTTGGGAAATTAATATGGCTAAGTTAAGGATTCAAATGTCAAACCTAAACAAGTTTAGGTTTCGAGTGTTGGTTCGACATAAATTTAGAACTGCGATTGTCATTGTCCCTTTCTATTTTATATCTCAACCGGCAATTTTCATACTAGCGTTTGATAAACCTACTTGTGTGCAAAAAATAGAAGTGGATGGTTTGTGTAGTGGGTGAATGGTGGCAACTATCCTTACCCAATTAGCTAAAAATAATTTTAAGAAAGTAGAAGTTTTACATAAGATGCAACGCGTTGAAATCTTGTAATCAAAATTGTTTACAGATTACTGCCATAAATTGATAGCTTAGCTATATGAGGTCTTACCCTCAAAATTATTTCCTTTCATAGGTCAGAGGTGCAAATTCTGCTTATTTGGAATTTGAACTTTGAGCCAACCTACATTACTCTTATCCAATTGGTATTTTGGTAAAGGTCATGGTAATAGCCTAGTCCATATTGTCCATATCATTCATGGTTTGTTAGGTTGATGCAAACATTGAACACGAGGGATCCACAAGCTAAACATTCCATGATGGAATGTGGAGACTCTATCATAATGCCCACATTAGTTAGAAATATTAGTCCCCTCATCTTACAATCATATTTTCCACATCATTTTACTCTCCACAACTTATTAAAAAAAAGAGGCGGTTAGACCTTTTGTAAATTGTGCAATGTGATTGTTGAAATTTTCTGATTTGAATACTTGAATTTCGTATTTTATTTTCAAATTGGCGTCCTTTTATAGACTTTGACAAATTATTTCATATCATTCCTAAACTTTTCTCAATTGGATTCTTGAACTACATATTTTCTTGCTAACGTAGCCAATGTCGCATCAGCATCCTACAGGCAGCTCTATCGCCCGGCGAGCCTGGCTGAACCCTAGCCGTGCTCCAAGCGACGATGTGGCCATCCTCTCTACATCTTTTTCATTATTCATTTGTTGCAATGAGGAAGGACCGTTGTCTCGTTTTCTCCCCGCACATCCACGGCTGCTTGATGTTCAGCACGATTTTCATCTCATAAATACTGAAAATATCTTATACATTCTACACTTGCTAAATTTCATCTAAAGTTAGGCACTGCAAACTTGATTACAAGCCCCATATGAGCTAGGTCTCTGCTTTTGCACTATGTCATGCCGAGAGAAAGTGCCTTGCGTGCAGTGGCGACTGGCGAGGGCCGCAACCTCACCTAGGCACGACAACGAAATGCAACCCTAGCCAATCTTTGGGCGCGTTTGTATGCATGTCTTTTTTTTTTTTTTCCCATGCTAATCTAATTTGTTAGACGTGATGGACACTTATTGGTCTAGGGTTTGAATTCTATGTAGAGTTTATACTGCGTATGAAAGATAAAAGAGATCGACCATAAACAATGTAGTCTCACGTTTTCTATAAAGAAAACACTTTGGATGGGAAAAATGCGTAGAAATCTGCTTATGAAAGATACTTTTTTCATGAAACCAAC
This sequence comes from Eucalyptus caleyi, assembly GCA_014182885.2. Classification (NCBI taxonomy): domain Eukaryota; kingdom Viridiplantae; phylum Streptophyta; class Magnoliopsida; order Myrtales; family Myrtaceae; genus Eucalyptus; species Eucalyptus caleyi. Next base: position 20,078,549 of record CM024472.2, read on the forward strand.
GTTTTAATTTCCACAAATAGTTTGTAGGCTAAAACACATTTTGTCGGTAATTATTATTTTTTTTTCATGAAATCGACCTTTTGGATTCTGCAAATAGTTTGTAGGCTAAAACACATTTTGTCGGTAATTATTATTATTTTTTTTTGGTGAAGGTAATAATATTAATGAGAATGGACAAAAGAACAAAAGATCGGATCCAAACAAGCACTCTTAACAAAGGAGCAAGAGTGACGGGGATCCGATAAAAAGCCCGAGGGCGCCAGCAAGAAACACAAAAGCTAGGAAGCCAACAAACAAAACGTAACAACAGGAACCCCTAGCCTCCCCAACCCTCTAGCCCTCAAAGCTAAGGCGAAGAACGGAGAAGGAAGGAACCCGCAACTACAAGAACAAGAGCAAACTGAAACAACAGCAAACTAAGGAGAATCAGCTACAGAGGAAAAGATCATGGGGTGGAATCCCCACCCCCTTTGCAGTCTTCTGTTCCTCGGAGAAGGAAGAACTTCCATGAATGTGAGCGCTTTGTCCTTAACCACCTTGATTAGGTGATTTTTAAGGGCAGGGACCACCAAGGATTCACCCCTGAAGATAATCACATTCCTCTTCTTCCAAATGAGATGGCACAAAGCACCGAAAGAGAATCGAACTATCCTGTGGTAAAAATCCTTCCCCATAAGGAATTTCCTGGCCCAAGTGAGCACCTCTCTCCAACATCTATTCCTCCATGGCAAGTTACATTTGGCAGCCCAAAAGAAGGCCAGCGAGGCCGAGATGCGACACCGGAAGAATAGGTGTTCGATTGAGTCCAGTACTTCACTACAAAAGGCACATAGATTAAAATCAATTCGACCCTGATTTAACAACATCACCTGAGTGGGAAGACGGTTTTTAGATATAAGCCACAGAATAAACTGATGGCGAGGGACTATGGGTGCGTTTGGGAAGACTTTTGGGGAAAGTCCTTGAGAAAATGTAAAGACCTTTGAGTCAATGATGTTTTTCAAAATGCAAAGTGTGTTTGGTAAATTTATTTGTGAAAGTTCATTGTGAAGTATACTTATGCAAAGTAGTGTTTGGGTAAATTAAATTTGCAAAATACTTTTATTATTAAAATAAAAGAAAAGTTGGCCGGCCAAGGCTTCGCCGGTGACCGCCGGCCAAGGCTTCGCCGGTTACCGCCGGCCGAGGCTTCGCGCCGGCGAAGGGTAGGCAATCTGGCAAGGGTCGCGGCGACCCTCACCGCGCCTTCGCGCCACCCACCGCGCCGCGAAGCTCACCACGAGGTCGCGGAGGATATGGGTCGCGGCGAGGTCCTGGGTCGCCGCGACCTCCGGCGACCTCCGCGACCCAGATCTGGGTCGCGGCGAGGTCGTGGGTCGCCGGAGGTCGTGGCGACAGACCTTGCCGCGACCCAGGCGACCTCCGCGACCCAGATCTAGGTCGCGCGCCGGGGTGCGGCGACGGTTGCCGGGGTGCGGCGACGGTTGCCGGCCTCTCTCCAACCCGTCGCCGACCCATCGCCACCTCGCCGGCCTCTCTCCAACCCGTCACCGACCCATCGCCACCTCGCCGGCCGAGTCGCCACCTCGCCTGCCAACATCTCAGATTTCGACGAAAGGGAAGATGAACAGTGCATCGGGTGAACAATGCATCGGGCTTCCGAAAATGCTGAAAGCCCAAGGCAGCCTAGGACCTGCCTTGGGCTTTCAGCCTTTAGGAGGCCAGCATTTCTTCAAGGCAGGTGTAAAATTTTTTGCCAAACACCCAATATTTGGGCAAATGGGCTTTGAGTACCTAAAGGTACTTGGCAAAGCCAATGCCAAACGCACCCTATATTGATATCCCAAATCAAAGAAGCCCAGTCCACCTGATCTCTCTTGGCTCTAATGGCATTCCATGTGGATGCGACCGAGAAGGAGGCTGATGGATCGCCACACCAAATAAACTTGTCATTATAAGACTCTAGAGTCGGTAAAGCTACGCCCCATCTGATTAATATCCGAGAGAATGAGTCGCCTAACGGGGTGTATAAGTCAGCAACTACTGCATAATCAGGGAGCCGCATATTGTCCCTAAACGAGGGCGGGATGAATCCATCAAGAGGGCCACATGGAAGCCAGTAATCATGCCATAAATATACCGACAGCCTATTTCCAATTTTCCACCCAAACGAAGTTCTGAAGTGCTTTCTAAGCTGGAGGATTTTCTTCCACGCCCAGGAACAAGTCCCAAGTTGAGATGAAATCCAAAAATTCTTCTTTGTCAAGAAAATGGAATGAATCCACCGGCACCACATCGATTCCTTATCCGAGAAGAGGATCCATATAAATTTGAGCATAGAGGCTTTGTTGCAATCTCTCACATTCCTAATGCTAAGACCCCCTTCAAGTTTCGGAAGACATACATCCTCCCACGCTACTTTTGCTCCTCCACGGCCAAGAGCCGTTCCCTTCCATAAAAATTGCCTCATAATTCGCTCGATGTCCGACAAAACCGAAGCGGGAAGCGTAAAGACACTTGCCTAGAATGATTAAATCGAATGAAGAACCGACCGAATCAGCTGCAATCTCCCTGCAAAAGACAGGAAACGATGCGCCCAGGATTGAATCCTAGCTGTAATACGCTCCGTCAATGCAATACAATCCCCCTTATTCAATTTGGAAGATATGATAGGTACCCCAAGGTACGAACAAGGAGTTTCCCTTCCTTAAAACCAAATGCCCACCGGATTCTGTTTCGAATAGAAGGGTCACCACCTGCAATAAAAATCTCGCTCTTGTTTTTGTTAGGAACCAATCCACTCCAGGATGAGAATATATCTAAGCCTCTTTTCAGCATGGATACTAGTTAGCTTTGTCGGTAATTGTTATTCAATGGGAAAAGGAAAAATTTTAACCTAAACTGATCATCTTTGTCATCATGAATTTGAACTTTTACTGAACCCAATCTTCATGAAAAGTCAAAACCTTTGCTTTTGCCACAATTATAACAAAGACTGTATTGCAACTTGCACATAATTACTAAATCTTGATTGATTTTTTTAATTCGAAAGCAGCTATTTCTTTGCCTTTCTCATGTTCTTAAGTTAATTGTCGTGTTGCAAGTCATGAGATGAACGCAGTTCGATCCACTTACAGGTGATTGGCAGACGGAAATGAGTTTGTTTGGGCAATACTCTTATATGCAAAAGCTCGATTTATCTATCTTTAGTTTGGCCCGGCCCAAAATTACTATTTAAATGACATGTGATGGGCAGTCTTGGACAATACATTAAGCCCAACCCGTGGATCCAATCCGGTCGAAGCACGCCCACTGATCACCTCTTCTGTCATTGAGACGAATACAGACGAATACTTCAGCTTTTTCCATTATGCCAAAGCTTGAACTTTGTCGTAGAGAATCCTTCTGGACCAACCTGAGATGTCCGTCATCGACTCCCAGGATCGGATACTGTGAAATATTATAATTTGCGAACTTGACAATACATGTTTTGAAAGCTGCAGTGTGGAAAGTTGGGCGAGTGAGCTGTTACTGGTTTTGTCTTTTTATCATCGAACGGTCATCCATTCCAAGGATCGGATACCCGAAGATCCACAGAAGGGCCCCCACAATAATTTGTTCTCCAAGATAAACTTTCCCAAAATGCTTTCACAAATCTCTCCAAAAGATAAACCTATCCTCTTGAACATGGTGAAGGTGCGAATTAACTTGGAAGATACCAGCAATTGATCCATATATTATTTCAAATTGGCCTTTAAGGCCTCAAGCAAAGTGGTAAAAGTACAATTGACGCCAGAAGTAGACCCACCAGGTACCATGGACATTGAATCATCCTCCACCACTACATTCTCAGCACGACCAGATCTCCCTATCTCAAGAAGGATGAACCTTGTGAGATGAAATCCCCTTCCAAGCAGTCTTCATGGAAGCAGTGGCCGAGTTGACCGCAGCCTCAATGTACTTCTTGGCGGCCGCCGTGGCCACCTTCTCCATCATGTTCCCCATCCGCCTGGCCTTCTCCGCCGTCTCCAGTAAGCTATCCATCTCCTTCTTCGCCATCTGGTCCATCTCCTCCTCGAACCGCCGCATCTCCTCCATCGCCTCCTCCATGGCCGAGTCAAGATAGGCCTCAGCCTGGTCCACCTCAGCCTCAGCTGCCTCGGCCTCGGCCAGGAAGTCGAACTCCGCGGCCGCCCACGACTTGTAGGCCTCGACCTCGAAGAGCCTCATTAGTTCCTCGATCGTGGCCGGGTCGAAGTTCTTGTCGTGGAGGGATTGGTCGGAGAGGAAGGTGAAATGGTTGAAGAGATCATCCATGGCTGCGGTCTGCTTTGAGAGTGAATAGTGAGAGGAGGAATGTGCAGATCTAGAGAAGAAAAAGTTGGGAGCGACGGGACAAAGATGATCATAATAAAAGGGTGGGTGGTGGGGTTTGGCTTTTTGTGGAATAATAGAAGCCACTCGATGGCAACTTTTAAAACGTACATTTTTTTTTTTTCATTTTTCTCTTTTTGCGTCATCCATGGACATGGCGATGGGAAAAGTCCTAAGAAAAATATAAAGACTTTAAGTTAAAGACATTTTTAAAATAAAAATTAAGTTTGATAAATTATAATTTAAAAATCTATTATAAAGTAAATTTTAGTAAAATAGTGTTTGATAAATTATATTTATAAAATTTTTATTTTAAAAAAAATAATTGACTGAAGGGTGAAGGTAGAAGCCATCGGTGACCATTGTCTAAGGTTGCTGGATTTCAAGTGGTCCCTAGAGACCACTAGGGAGGATCGCCTGGGGTCGGACGACTATCGGTGGAGGTCAGACAATAGCTGGTGACCTAGGTGAGACCTCATTTGAGGTTACGTGGCCTTAGCAAGGGCTGCCATTGGTCAGGCGAACCCCTGGCGAGGGTCGCGTGAAACCTAGTTGAAACCCTTGCCAAAGTTGTCAACCATAGGCAAGACCCTTGCATGAGGTCATGCAGCCTTGACGAGGGTCACCTAAGTTCGTGCGATCTCAACAAGGTTCTCGCTTGTGTATCGTGACCCTTGCTAGGGGTGACCCATCGGTGATGGTCGCCTTGGTCATCATGACCATCACCGGCCCTCTCTAGTTTGTCACCACCATCCACAACCCTTCCCAATGCGGATGTCCGCCTAAACGAAGAAGATGAGCAGTAGAAATAAGAGCAAAACCAAAGGTTGAAAGCCCAAGTCATCCCAAGAGATGCCTTTTTAGAAGGCCAGCTTTCCCTAATGGGGTTTCTAAAATTTTTCCCGAACACCTAATATTTGATGAAATGGCATTTGTGTGTCCGAAGCCCATTTCTAATGCAGGTTCCAAACGCACTTAGATTTGACTATCTATGTGTCTATAGAATGCCCCGCAAGTGCCATGAAGTGGTTAAGTCCGGCTTTTTGCCTGCACAGGTCGCCCCAGCCTCCACTTTTCATAGGAAGTTCTTGAATTCTCCGATAAACCACGTCGACAACGGTCGGGATATTGCTCGGCATGCTCGTCCTTCCAACTTGAAGCATGGATTCAAATTACCAAATCCGTCCATGAGCTGTCTCCGATGTTCGCTCATACGCACAGGATGGGAGGACTGTCACATCCGACGGGAATTGGCTAGATGCTGAGCCTCGGACACTCGATTGACATTAAAAAACAACAAGAACTTGAGATGTGTTGCCCCACTTTGCGGTGCTTCAAAAAAGCAAAGGACGTGGAAAGAATCGTCTTCATATTGGGCTTGAGATTGGGAATACATTCGTTTTTTAATCCTCAAAAGTCGAAGAGGGCTTTAGGCATCAGACCTTTGGGATAAGATCTCATCGTTCAAACGAGGGATCGTCCTTTTCTCTTTCGTGTATCGCATTAGGTGAGAAAGTTTATTGGATCCTTTGAACTTGACCATATCTTCCATAAATTTTCATTTACTTATCAAAATCAATGTCCAATTACCAATATTCATAATATTAACATGTAAGAAATTCTTGAGAAAAAAAGATTCATCGGAAGTGAGTTGAAAGAGGATATCCAAATGCATTTATATTGGAAGTAGATCAATTTATGTTACTCAATACAATATAGATGATTTATTTTGAATACTCATAACCTTGTAGATATAGGATTGTATGGGCAAATTCCCGATATGTGGCTGGGCTTAGCAATTAGCACAATGGATAAAAGGATCTTGCAGACCTTCTATGGCCCCGGTGAATGGCGACCTTCACAGTAACGGTCTCGAGGTGGAGATTTTTTTTTTTTTTTGTCGGGTAAGTCCCAACTTGCACAAAAGGCATAACCCTAGAGGAACAATTTCTCTAGAATGGCAATGTGCCATAACATTTTTTATATTGTAATTACCCAATACAAAATTGTTGTGACTTATTTAGGTGTCAAAGGCTGTGATCAATGATGATTTCTCACTCGTTGTTGGCGACCGAATTGAAATTACTCGATACGAGAATTGCTCTTTTTACGAGCTTTTACATTATATGATACTCAGTATTAAAATTAAAACTACGGAAAAATGCTATGAGGCGATGATTCCTTGATGGATTTTTTAGACTACTACAGCGGCTCCAGCTCCATTCACCTTTTTGGAAATGTCAAAGTTGGGAAATGTCACAGCATCGACTTTATTGTCAGATTTGACATTTATATAGGAGGAAGAGGACTGTAAATCCACATGGGCTAATTCAATGAAATCCGTCAATTGTCACATCGAGTCACGACCTACTCATTGCGTACGACATTAGGAGCAAGAACCGAACAGTCCCTTTTAGAGGGAAAATACAAGGAAAAAGTAGGCAAAAATGATAATGTTGTTAACTTAGCATGTTGCGACAATGTAATAAATATAAAGCTGTTGTGCCTTGGATTCTCTTAGGTTGTGAATTATGGTGGACCTTGAATTTTTAAGCTCAGTCAAAGTATGTTGCGATGATTTTTAACTCTTCAGTTTTAAAATTTGTAAGCTTGGTTTTTTACTTTTTAACATTTTATTCTTAATACAATACTAAATATCTCAGATGCTGAAATATAAGTTGGCATTTTCAGTCAAGTAAAAAAAAAAATCGTAATTTTTAATTTTTTTTCAATTTTAACTAAAAAGTCAAAAGTTACATAATTTTCAAACCCATCCAAATAATTAGCAATTTTATAGGGCAAATAATTTTTTAAAGAAAATTATATGACGCATTGAAGTCCGATTTCATTATATCCATTTTGAACCAATATTTTCCAATAGTTAAAAATAACAAGAACTCGAGATGTGTTGCCCCACTTGCGGTGCTTCAAAAAAGCAAACGACGTGGAAAGAATGGTCTTCATATTGGGCTTGAGGGTGGGATTACATTCGTTTCTTAATCCTCGAAACTCGAAGAAGGCTTTAGGTATCGGATCGTCGGAATAAGATCTCATCGTTCAAATGAGGGATCGTTCTTTTCTCTTTCGTGTCTCGCATTAAGTGAGAAAGTTCATTGAATTCTTTGAACTTGTTAGCTGACATACTAAAAAAAATGTGGAAATGCTTTTTTTTTTTTTTTCGATTTTTGGTCTAAAATTTCGATGGAAGTTCAATTTGATTAGATAATATTTGGGTCACTTGAAACACCGCACTAGAGACCAAAAGTGGGCAAATAACTTGAGTGCTAGAGGCATCTTTGGTCCAACATTCCTCAAACCTAAAAGGAGACAATGGGGCAAGGGATTATTCACCATAGGTATTGAGGAGGATTGATTTGTGGTCCGAAGCAATTGCGGTGAGGTAAGTGACGGTGGCTTTCTAAAGCTAATGACGCCATTCTGGGTGACATTTCGACTAGTTTCATGGACCACTATACCTGTCAACTGTTCAAAATACTCTGAAATGAATATGTTGGAGACATTTCGGCTGGTTCTATGGATCCACCTGGAAACTATGGTTCTCGATTTCAATTTTTTAAAATCAGTCATTAGTGAGCGATTCTAAATTCCATAGTGGAAAGTCCACCTTGGAACCGGTCACTCATACTTACGAGTTAATTGTCATCAAGAAACTTGATGCTTCTGCATCACTTTAATAATTCAATTTTACATAATCTTTAGAGTAGATTATTTTCATTTGAAAATTGTGTTTGTAGGATGGTCATGCGGGGAACTTCGCACCTAGGAAACAAAAAAGGACATAATGATAAAGTAAAATATTATCATTTTTAAAATATTGACTATCATAAAATTGGAGTTGAATCAATATTTAAATAGAGTGTTTCTAAATTACAAGGCCCGATAATTTATATTGTAAAATCTATGTAACAATTAAAGTATATTGCACCAGCATTTGCATTACTTTTTCATATTATGAAAAAAATTTCTTTATCAAGCTTAAGTAACTTAAGCTTTTGACTCTCCTAGAGAGAACTGGATGGCTCTAAATATCATTTGCGTACAACATCTCTTCTAAAGTCTTGTATTAGTAAAGTTCAAAGGCTCTAATGGTGGGCGCCAAAATGCAATGCCAAACCAATTGAAAAGAACATTCAAGAAATCACAAAAATATTATGACAACAACAAAAGTAATAATGGTGCATTTGTTTTGACAAAAATGAATCATTCGGAAAATATTTTTTTAAAAATAATTGTTTGCATCACTTACAAAAACGAATGAATAGAAAAAAACTTCACTATTCATGAAATTGTTAAACATAAATTATTATTGATAATAATAAATTTTTCATTAATTAGTTATTTCAAACAATATATGCTATTATTTTTTAGGGAAATATTTTCTAAATCATTTATTTTTTTTTTCTAAACAAAGGCAGTCTTGGTAATGTTATAAATGCGAGATATCATCAACTTGACTAACTTACTATCTTCAGCTTGTTAAGTAATCGTCCCTATTTAATGTGAAATCTGGTATTATTTACTCAAATTCAATGGATAGATTTATTTTCTACAATAGGCATTCATAAGTCACTCAGATTGCATATGAAGTCCAAATAGGATTCAAAGTACATGCTAGATGTCATCCAACTAGTGTGGTCTTGGTTTAAGTTTCTTCGGGAGCATTATGAAAGTAAAATCTTAAATGTAGGTTTCGATTGTAGAATGCGTTATGCCTCAAATGAGCAAAATTTAAAATTTTCATTTTTGACTGGGAAAATTACAATTGGCCAAATGGTTATTGATCCCCCTGGCCCCTTCCCCCCCCCCCCCAAAAAAATCCAGTATCTTGATTTTGGCATAAATCCCACGATATTTTTAAAATTGACTTTCAATGTCCCTAGCACCGACTTTGACCACAAGTTCACCTTAAGGTCGATCACATGACATCACGTGACCATGGGCGGTGAGGAGTTCATGGGCAATATCGTTTTTCGTAGTGAGAGTTATATTTTCGCCCTTAGATTTGTTGTGTAGTTGTAAATTGCCTCATGATGTTTCAAATCTTTCAACATTGTGCTCCCCATCTTTTGAATCAATTGCAATCATTCCCTGAAAATAATTGTGGAAAATGAGAGAATTAATTTTAATTAAGGAGAAATGATAGGGAGTGAAATCAATAAATAGTTCTAGGGATGAGAGACTATAGAAATCATTTTCAAAGGGATATTTACTCTAATTAAAATGCTCAAGTCAATCTTAGGTGAAAATTGATTGAAGACCTAAGCAAGGGATCAAGGACCTCCCCTCCCCCTCCCCCACAATTTCTTTTTAGTTTTGTTTCATTTTTTAAATTCTAATTAAAATCTTGTAATTTACCGTTAGTATAAGGAGAAGACTATAAAGAATTTTAAAAGATCACGAGGCATATTGCAAAAATTTGATACATCAAAATGTCATTTGTAATGACATAGCAAATTTCGAGGCAAAATAAAATTCTTCTCTTAAAAGATGATGCTACCTTCAAGTTCTCTTGAAGATGGGTCATGTGACATCCCACGATTAAGTGAGAATGTCATTAGAGTCAATGCTGAAGACATTGAAATCAATTTGAAAACAACAAGGATTGATGCCAAAGTTGAGATGTTATGAGGCAAGTTGTGACACTATCACAATTTGGAGGGCAAATAATAATATTCCATTAGTAACTTCATTTTAAAATAGTCTGACAAAAAGCACCCACGCGAACATATAAGTGGGAATAAAGGGTAAGAGTTTAAGTTATTGGAAAAATAAACATAATATAAATATTCATTACATTTGGGAAAAAAACAACCATGGGGGTTGAAATCGTAGCATACTTTCGACTACGGGGAGCATCAATTGGGTCTAGGCAGTTTCCGGTTTAAAAAATTTGTAATTGGTTGTAAATGGACAGTTTGCAATTCCTTATGTTGAACCAGTACCCTTATTATTGACTAGAATTTGGACTCTTGCAATTGAGAATGCACCCCCTATTTACAAAGAGGAAAATACATAAGAATCTTAAAACATAGAATTAGGAAACATTCAACTCTCATGAACTCTATCTTGGACCCCTTCTCCTCATTGGTCCCATTAAATCATGTTTTGGCCCAAATTTCCATTTGTTTGCACAAATATCAAATGGACTTAATTGATTGAGGAGGTTTAAGGGGGGCTTATGAGTCAGAGTGTGCAAAAGAACCGAAATCGCTTGGAACCAAATTGGATTGTTCCATTCAATTACTAGTTCTAGGTATGGACTCGCCCATAGAGACCAAATTGATACACACACATATATAATTTTTATTTTTTTATTTTTATGTAGAGCATCTATGTTCTCTTGAGTTTGATATATTTGAGCCCAGAGATTACCAAAGTGAGTTCAATTCTAGCTTTGGGGGCTCTTCTTCTTCTTCTTTTCTTCTTCTTCTTTTCGATTAGTGGGGGACTCCCCTAGTGAGTTCGATTCTATGGGCCAAATGAAAAATAGGGGAACCTCTTATGGGTGTTTTCCATGACTGGCAAATAACTTGAATGCTAGAGGTGTTTTTGGTTCAACATTCTTTAAACCTGAAAGGAGATGATAGGCCAAGGGATTATTCTCCGTAGGTGTTGAAGAGAATTGATTCATCTTTTGAAGCAATTGCAATGAGGTGAATGATAGTGGCTTTCAAAAGCCAATGACGCCTGTCTGGATTGGAGCTACGCCTATCAACTATTTAAATTACTTAAGAAGGAATTTGTTGGAGATATTTTGACCAGTTCAATGGATCATTGGGAAGTTACAACTATCAAATATTCATAATACCTTTGAATGAATTTATGGGGGACATTTCAACTGGTTCATGGCCCACCTGGGAACAATCGTTCTTGGTTCTAATTTTTTGAAATCGATTATTAATGGATGATTCTTGGTTGCAAGTTGGAAACCACCCATCCTTGAACCGATTACCCCTACTCACATGTCAATTGTCATCAAGAAACTTGATGTTTCCCCATCACTTTAATAATTCAATTTTAGAGAATCTTTACAATAAATTATTTGACAAAACTATATTCATTTGAAAATAGTGTTTGTTGGATGGTCACGAGGGAAACCATGCATCTATAAAACAAAAAATGTAAAGATAAAGCAAAATTGTTCTTGCTTTTAAAATAGTGACCGTTAAAAAGTTGGAGTTGAACTGATATTCAAAGTGAATGTTTCTAGAATACAAAGGCCAACTAATTTATATTGTAAAATTTGTGTAACAATCATAGTAAATAGGACCAATACTTGCATTACTTTTTCATATTATGAAAAAAAAAATCTTTATCAAACTTAATTAACTTAAGCATTTGGCTCTCTCGGAGAGAATTGGCTAGCTCTAGCACCAATTGAGCACAGAGCCTTTTCAAAGTCTTGTATTAGTAAAGTTAAAATGCTCTAGTTGTTGGCGCCAAAATACAATGACAACCAATTGAAAAGAACATCCCGCAAAAATATTGCAACAACAACAACGTAATAATGGTGAATTTGTTTCAGTAAAAATTAAAGATTGAGAAAATATTTTTCTAAAATTAATTGCTTATATTGCTTATAAAAATGAATAAATGGAAAAAAATTTCACCATTCACAAAAATTTTTAGACATAAATTGTTGTTGATAATAAAACATTTTTCATTGTTTAATTATTTTAGATGATAAATACGATCATTTTTAGGAAAATATTTTTCAAGTCATTTATTTTTTTCTAAACAAATGAAGTCTTGGTGATATTTTAAATGCTAGATATCATCAACTTGACTCACTTACTATCTTCATTTTGTAATTTAATCATCTCTATTGAATGCGAAATCTGGTGTTATTTACTCAAATTCAATGGGCAGATTTACCCTCCACAATAGGAGCCTAAAAAGGTTTCAAAGTACGTGCTAGATGTCATCCAACCACTAAGATATTGGCTTAAATGGTAATGGAATTTGTTTCACTTTTTGTGGTATTGGGGTAATTCTTTTTAGGAGCATTCCAAAGTAAAATCTTAAATTTACCAAACTAATGTAGGGAAAGTGCACTTTTAAGATTATCCTAGAAAGTGGACCGAGACGTGCGAAAGCGGTCTGAACACCACTCTCGGCTCAGAAAACAAAACCAAACTAGTCACATATCATCCTAAAGATATTTTAAAAGATTGGCGGGAAGTTACAGAAATTAGAATAGTAATATTTGGAAAGAGAGAAGTAGGGTCAATATTGTTCTGCCATTGATTCAGTAAATTTTCTTCTGCTCATCACATTATTTTCTAGCTTCATAATCCATAAATCCGCCCTTTATTTGTATGAATCCTTAGCAAAATCATGTCATTTTACCCAATTTTCCAACAAGTTTAACAAGAGGTAAAGCCACCAAGTCGTGGTAATTCAATCTCCCAAGCAAGAAAGTGACTAGATTGGAAGAACCTCTTGGCGGACAAGGATGAAATTGAACAAAAAAGGCAAAAATCCTGTGCCTTTTTCCTTTTACGCGAGTGATTTATATTCTTCTGCGGCAGCCCCTCCATTTCTTCATCTTTCAACTTTTCAACCCTAAAACTCTCTCTCTCTCTCTCTCTCTATTGGCCAGCGGCTCTGCTACAATGCGCGGCGTCTCTGATGGTGGGTGAGAAGGGATGGCGGTTGGTGGGCTATCGTGTGGCGGTTGTTGGTCGGCTGGCAGGTGACTGGTAGTTGAGAGGCTGGTGGTGGTGGTTATTGGCCGATGGGGGTGGTCGGTGGGCTGTGGGCGGCTGCAATGATGGTCATTGGCGGTTAGCGGCTGCAGTGACGACGGTTGGGCGGCAACGATGATGATGATTGCCGGCGATCAGCCGACGACGATCGAGCAGCGGTAGCGATGACGGTTGCTGGCGGTCAAGCAGCAGCTGACGGTTGGCCAACAATGGAAGTGGGTGGTCAGCAGTTGGTAGGGGGCCAGTGGTGGTTGCAGCAAGGAAGAAAAATAGAAAAGAAAAAATAGACTTATTTCTAGAAATTGTTTCCGAAATCAAGAAGTTACTTTTTTTTTTTGCTTGTTTCCGTTCCAAATCTATTCCCAGCTATTTTTCTATTTAGGGGAATAGAAAAATAAGTTGGCATTATCAAATGGATTTCTGTTCTTTTTTTATTTTGGGGAATGAAAGAATAGAAATTAGGAGAAACAAAAATGTTGCAATGCAGGCTCTTAGTGTTCCTATAACTAGTCCATTATGTATTGTGTAATTTATTCCAGCGAACTCTTGTTTATGTATCGAAATCAATCTATGACTACCGATATTCATAATATTAACACGTAGGAAATTCTCTAGAAAAAGGTTCATTGGAAGTGGGTCGGAAGAGGATGTCCAAACATATTTATCATTGGAAGTAGTTTGATTCATGTTACTCAATACACTAAACCGGTTCGATGCAATTGATTCATACTTCGAAACTCCGATAAATTCGAGACTTTCCTAGGATTCTTTACTTCAATTCACATCTCATGATCCATAATTTTTGAAATTTTTATTTGAATTCCATTGGTCCACTCGGGTTACGGATTCTTACTATAAACAAACTTTAAGGCCAAAATTTCATCTTGAACATTAGATGTCAAATCAATGCAAAAGCAGTTTTATTTGTATTTTTTAAAAATATTTTTACAAATAGCATAGGCAAAAAGACTGAGAAAATTAAAGGAAAATTGAATTTATAAAATGGGTGATCGGTTCCTATTCGGTCCAATAAAGCTAGTTACTATTTATTTTCATGTTTTCATCCAAATATATTATTGTCCAAAATATGATCATGCAAATCGTTTACCTATAACTTTTCAATATCCTTATGAAAAATTAATTACATTTGAGCGTTTTTGCAGCTGAATCCATTTTAAAATTGGTAAATGCATTGCTTGTGAAGTATGTGTGTCCAATGGATCACACCTACTAAAAAAAGTTTTTTTTCTAGTTCATATAAAGTATCAGATGGTATAAATTTAGCAATACTCTTCCTCCGATTTGTTATAAGAAAGGGATAATATGCAACTTCCACGAATTTAGAGCTCCAACAAACCAATCGGATGCTTTCATCCGAATATCTTATTCTCCGAGGTTGGGACACTTATAGTGTCATAACTTGGCACGCAGGGACACTTAAGTGTCATAACTTTAAAATGGTACACTTGAGTATCAATATCGGAGTAAAATGTGACACTTAAGTGCCACTCCGGCGAAAATCCAGCCAAATGGCTGACGTGGCCATTTTCCAGCGAGTTTGGTCCAAAACAGCGTCGTTTTGTACGCTAACGTGACGGAGAAAATGCAAAAACGACTCAATTTCATGTCTACGTGTAAATAATAATATAAAAATTAATTAAATTAGATTTAAAATTAATTTTATTTAAAATATTCATTTTTTTTAAAATAAGAAAAATTTTAAAAATTAAGAAAAATATTTAAAAAAAAAGGGGGATCGAATGGGGCGGCTGAGGGCTGAGCCCTCACCACCGCCGCCTCCCCGCCGTCGTCGGGAAGGGCTGGCGACGGAGGGGGGAGGGTTGGTCGGGGTCGCCGGCCCTTCCCGGCGACGGCGGGGAGGCGGGCGGTGGCGAGGGCTCGGCCCTCGCCGCCCCGTTCGATCTCCCCCTTTTTTTCTAATTAAAATTTTCAAATTTTTTTAAATTTTCTTATTTTTTTAAATTTTCTTATTTTTTAATTTTTTTGAATATTTTAAATAAAATTAATTTTAAATCTAATTTAATTAATTTTTATATTATTATTTACACGTAGACATGAAACGGCGTCGTTTTTGCATTTTCTCCGCCACATCAGTGTGCAAAACGACGCCGTTTTGGACCAAACTCTCCAGAAAATGGCCACGTCAGCCATTTGACCGGATTTTCGCCGGAGTGGCACTTAAGTGTCCCATTTAACTTCAAAAATAGCACTCAAGTGTACCATTTTAAAGTTATGGCACTTAAGTGTCCCTTCGTGCCAAGTTATGACACTTGGGCTGTACTTTTGCTCTTATTCTCCCATTACAACTTCATATTTCTTCGGAAACAATAAACTAAATCTACTAATTTATTTGAAGAAATAAGAAATAATGATGAAAAAAAAAGGTACATACAATCGGTTCCCCTTTAGAGTCAAGAATTGGACTTTTAAGAATTGGGGAGCCAGACCAATATAAGTTTGGGCGGTCCTTTTTACACAACCTTGGGATGCTATGTCATGTTAATTTAGTAATTTTCCTCAAGACAAGTAGCTAGGAAGTAACAAATACTCAACGCTTGTCGAGAGATCACGGGACCAAAGGAGTTTGCCGAATTCTCAATCCAATCCTTCTTCCCTTTCTTGTTCTCGTCTTCTTTGCAGATCCGAAGACCGATCCCATTGGAGCTGACCCGGGTCCATACCCGCTTTCTCCATATTCTCCTTCTTCATCAATGGTGACGAAGAGGGCGTTGTCGCTGCTCTTGCTACTGTCGTTGTTGATTCTGCTGTGGCTGGTTGCTCTCGACGGCGGGGATGCGATATGGATGACCTTGCCCCCGACCGGCACCAAGTGCGTCTCCGAGGAAATCTAGGGCCATGTCGTCGTCCTCGCCAACTATGTCGTTGTCTCCGACAACCACTCCCACATCCCCACCATCTCCGTCAAGGTTCTCGCTCGAATCCTTTGCTCCTTTCTGTTCCCGTTTGAAATTCTCCTTTTTTTTTTTTCCTTTTACATGAGTGATTTATAATCTTCTGCAGCGGCCCCTCCATTTCTTCATCTTTGAACTTTTCAACCCTAAAATCCGACTGCTGACTGTTGCTTGTCGGCGTTGGCTGCTAACCGCCGACTGTCATCACCGATCACTGCCCACAACTCATTGATCACAAGGGGCGATTGGTAGCCGTGCGGCAGTCGTGTGACAATCATGCAACAGTCGTGCGGCAATCGTGCAGCGGTTGAGTGAGTGTTGTGCAACAATCGGGTAGAGGTTGTCGGCCGGTAGGCATCTAGTAGTCAGGCGGCCGACGGTGGCAATCGATGGCAGTTGTTGGTTGGCGAGGGTGGCTGGTGGGTTGTGGGCGGTGGCGATGACGATCATCGGCAGTTAGGGGATGTGGTGATGACGGTTTGGTGGCGATGATGATGATGATCGCTGGCGGTTAGGTGGTGTCGGCGGTGGCTGGTGGCTAGTGGTCGGCCGACAATGGCCGTAGGCAGCCGAAGGTGGCTGGTGATTGGCAGGGGGCCATTAATGGCTGCAGCAAGGAAGAAGAACAAAAGAAAACTAGAAAAGAAAAAATGGACTTATTTCTAAAAATTGTTTCCTTCTTTTCCAAATCTATTTTCCACTACTTTTTTATTCAGGGGAATAGAAAAATAAGTTGATGTTATCAAATGGATTTCTGTTCTTTTTTTGTTTTGGGGAATAAAAGAACAAAATTGGAAGAAATAAAAATGTTACCATGCAGGCTCTTAGTGTTCCTATAACTAGTCCATTATGTATTGTGTAATTTATTCTAGCGAACTCTCGTTTATGTATCGAAATCAATCTATGACTACTAATATTCATAATATTAACACGTAGGAAATTCTCTAGAAAAAGGTTCATTGGAAGTGGGTCGAAAGAGGATGTTCAAACATATTTATCATTGGAAGTAGTTCGATTCATGTTACTCGATACACTATATTGGGGTATACTCTGAATACTTGCGCAATTCTTTTCCAAGTCAACTTTCGATTCATATTTGTGTGAAAACCCCCAGGCGATTTGGGTTCTCCTCTACCACTTGGTAGTTCCGCTCGATCCCCTCGCTTTGAAGCCACCATCTATGTTTTCTTCCGCTCCAATCCTCCCCATCATCCTCTGTCCCCCTCGATTTGAAGAAGCCCTCTCTTCTAGACTCAAATTTCTCCAGTTCCTGATCGTATTCATCGTATATACTAACCTCCGTAAATGAAGTAACCATCCCGAGCCAAAAAGCTTTATTTTACTCTCATATCCAAACCCTAAGTCAGCTCTGGGCCTTCAGCTCCTCCTTGTACACCATACCCTCCTTCTCGGGCACCCTTCTCAAAACCCTAACCTCCGGCCCCAAGTTAATTGACCCTTTTGTCAGGCTGAAACCCATCATCTTTCCCCTGTTCGCAATATCAAATGGTTTACCAGACTCAGCCCAACCCCTTCCTCCATTCCACACACCTACCCATACTAGTATTTCAACACCCTTTTCATGAATAAGTCTCGCAAGCCTCACCTGGCCTGGTTTCCCCTGAAACTCAGCACCGAATCACTCAGTATTATATCGGTATAGCTTCAACTTCTGGATAAGAGCTCTCCCCTGAGTTAGTATTTCCTCCATATTTATTAAGTTCTCTTGCAATAGGCTAAATGGCAGACCCTACAAATGAAGCAAGTAGGTTAGAGGCGTTGTGTAAAAGTCTGGGTAAATTATGGTCTGAGGATGATGTCATAGATGTTACACAAGGCATTTCTATTGAGAAGCTATCTGAATGTAGGCTTACATTATTTAGGCAAACTTTATTCTCGACCAAATGTCAATTTCCAGGCCTTTCTCAATACAATGAAATGGGCATGGAGGATAGAGAATGTTTCCTGCACCTCCTTAGAACCAGGACTCTTTTCATTCACCTTTAAATCAGAAGCTGAGAAGCAAAAGGTCTTTGATGCCGGGCCGTGGTCCTTTTCCAGCAATCTTCTAGTGCTCCAGCAATGTGATCCTGACATACCTGACATTTGTTATGATTTCTCTCATTGCCCGTTCTGGGTGCAATTATTTGGTTTACCTTTTGGCAGAGTTTCGACGGAGGTAGTTAGAGAGATTGCTTCCAAAATTGGCGAAGTTCTAGAGGTGAAACTGGAAGCAAAAGGAAATAGTAATTATAAGGTAGGCAAAGCACGAATCAAGCTGAACCTAGCTACACCCCTTAAAACAGGGGTAGTTGTTAACTTGGGAAACAAAAAGTTGTGGATCGAATTTAAATACGAGAGGCTGCCACACTATTGCTATTCTTGTGGGCGAATTGGCCATTATGCCATGGCTTGCAAAGAGATACCGTATGAAACTACAAGGTTAGAGGAGGACCTACCCGTAAACTTCGGTAACTGGTCACGAGCTGAAGTCCGAGAACTCAGCCCATATGGGAAAGTATTTTATGGGAAACAAACCCAGCTTATTGAAGATGTAGAAATGGTGCCGGAATCTCCTATGGATGCGACATCCCATGAATCATAGCCAGCGAAGAATACAGTAGCGCAGCCCCTCCTACCTATCCAATCCCAACATTCATCGGAAGAGGGACCACATCAGCAAGCCGACCAGCTTGTATCCTCCCGAGCTCTAATCATTTTAGAAGGAAAATCTCCACAGAAGAGAGACAATAGCTGCCTAGATGCGCCTTCCATGCTAACCTTGCACAATGAACAGATTAAAGAAGTGGAAAGAGAGAGGCAGCTCTATTTAGAGTCAGAAAGAGGTTCAGCTAAGGGCAAAGTCAAGTCCACCAAGATCCCTACATCCAAAAAAGGTAAGTGATTTTGCCCTTATGGAGCTAAATCCTCAAAGGCAACCTCTACTGATAACCTGCAGCTAATAGAAATACCTGTCATGGAGGAGAACAAATCAATTCAATGGGCTTTGGTGGCTAGCCCTAATAAGCCACCAATGCAACCATGAAACTTTTTAGTTGGAATTGTCAGGGGTTGGGCTCCCCCCTGACAATTCAGGCTCTTAGAGTCCTTGTGACTCAAGAAAAGCCCAACATTATTTTTCTTATGGAAACTAAGAACCAAGAACAATCAGTGCATTGTCTAAGAAGAAGGCTGAAGACTCCTAATAGCTTTTTGGTGAACCCAGAAGGGTTATCGGGTGGTTTAGCTCTATTTTGGGATGACCAGGTCTCTATATCCATCGACTCGCACTCTGAATTTCTTATCAACGTGCAATGCTTTCTCCATGAGTGTAATCAGAACATGCGCATTACTTTTCTCCACGCTCCTAACGCATTTCATGACAGAATTATCTTATGGGAAGAAATTCACAGAGTTAGTGCCTCTAATCACCTTCCTTGGATGTGTATCGGAGACTTTAATGAAATTTTATATCATTGGGAAAAAGCGGGAAAGAGGATGGCAGAGCAATTTAGACTTACTGCATTTAGGGACTTCGTTTATGCATGTTCACTAATGGATCTGGAAAGTGAGGGGTGCGCCTTCACCTGGACAAACAGAAGAGAGGGTGCTGAAAGTATCAGAGAAAGGTTAGACAGAGCCTTATGTACAATGGATTGGCGAATAGCTTACCCAAACGCCGAAGTTACAGCCCTGCCAGCCATTGGGTTGGATCACAGCCCTCTCATCTTGTCAACTGCGCCCACTCGGACACGAAAGCAAAGAGAATTCAAATATGAGCCATATTGGGCAGAAGATGAAGATTGTGGAAAATTATCAAGCGAACTTGGGAGGATTCACATAGGAAAAACATGGCTGAGAAATTGAACTTAGTGGCTATTCAACTAGCGGCGTGGAGTAGAAAACGATTTCCCAACGCTTATAAGAAAATTGAAGAGCTGAGAAAAGAACTCCAGTCTCGAATGAATAATACTACTTTGCCATATGATCAGTACAGAATTCAGAATATCCACAATGAGATCGAATCCTTATGGCGTCAAGAAGAAATGTTTTGGGGTATAAGATCTAGAATCAAGTGGCTCAAATGGGGGGATAGGAATACAAAATTTTTTCATGCCACCACTATACAACGGAGAAATGGAATCGCATTTCCATGTTGATGAACACCGAAGGAGACTGGGTGAGGAATAATGAAACTCTCAAGAACATGGCAGTGGAATTCTTCAAAAACCTATATACTTCAGTAGGCCCGCGGAATTTGCAGCCTATCCTAAACTATATTCCGTCATCAGTCAATACATATATGAATCTTAAACTGACTCAAGCGGTGACTATGGAAGAAGTTTATGAGGCTACTCACCAATTGGGCGCCAACAAAGCTCTTGGACCGGATGGATTGAATGGCCTCTTTTTTCAGCAACACTGGAACATCATCGGTGGGGATATTCTCAGGGAAGTGAAGCTTTTCTTTGAGTCTGGAACCCTCAACCCAGCCCTGGATAGAACCCAAATTACTCTTATCCCCAAAAACCAAAACCCAGAAAGGTTAGAACAATTTCGGCCCATAAGCTTGTGTAACTTTGTTTACAAGATCATTTCTAAAATCCTTTCTAACAGACTCAAACCTTTATTACCAGATATCATTGCTGAGGAACAAAGTGCGTTTGTGGGGAATCGGCAAATTCAAGACAATATTTTGATTGTCCAAGAAGTGATCCACAAATTGAGAACACGAGACAGGAGGAGAAAATTTCAAGCCATTCTTAAGCTTGACATGCAAAAAGCTTAAGATCGAATCGAGTGGGATTTCCTGCAAGAGTGTCTATACAAGATGGGCTTCGGGGCTGAATGGGTGAAGTGGGTTATGCAATGCGTTACTACAGTGTCCTATAGCATCAAATTTAATGGCGAATCTTTACCATTCTTCAAGCCATCTCGAGGTATTCGCCAGGGTGATCTTTTATCCCCATATCTGTTCATTATTGTAGCAAATGTCTTATCTCATATGATGAAGCAAGCACTCGCAGAAGATACAATCCATGGCATTAAACTGAATAGACATTGCCCAACTCTTTCTCACTTATTGTTTGCAGACGATTCTATCTTCTTCCTAGACGGCACTGTTATGGAAAGCCAAAACTTGGCTACTATTCTTCACCAATATTGCTATGCATCAGGTCAGGCCATAAATCTTAACAAATCAGGATTATTTTTCAGCAAAGGCTATCCGGACAGACTTCGAAGAAATATGTTAGCGGTGCTGAGGGTTCCTGAAATTGCGAAAACTGGGAAATACTTAGGAATCCCTTCGGACTGGGGGGCCTCTAAAAAAGATATATTCACATTGATACTTGCCAGGGTAAATTTGAAGATGGAGAGCTGGAAAGAAAACTTGCTTTCAAGAGCTGGTAAGGAAATCCTTCTTAAATCAGTTGTTCAGGCAATACCTCAGTATGCTATGTCAATCTTTAAAATCCCGATTTCCATTATTAAAGCAATTGAGAAGAAAATTGCTAATTTCTGGTGGAGAAATAACAACAAGACAGCTGGCATGCATTGGAGGAAGTGGGATCTTCTGAAGCTTTGTAAGGAGGAAGGCGGCCTTGGTTTTAAGGACCTAATGGTGTTTAACATCGCTATGTTAGGTAAACAAGCTTGGAGGATTTCTCAATGCCAGAATTCTGTGTGGAGCCAACTCATGAAAAGTCTTTATTTCCCCAACTATGACTTTTGGCGAGCAAGGAAAGGGTCACACCCATTGTGGGGTTGGCAAAGCTTACTAGCAGGGAGGGATGCTATTGCTCCTCAAGTCATGTGGGTAGTGGGCAATGGACATAAAATTTCAATTCGAGAGGATAGGTGGGTGAAGATAAGACCGATTGGAGGGCTTGCGTCACCGAATGAACCCAGCAAAGTAGCCGACTTAATTGATTTTGAAGCGGTTCAATGGAAGGAAGACCTATTGAGGTCTCTGTTCGATGACTTTCTAATGCCAGAAATCAAAGCAATACATTTTGGCCTCCCAACTACAGAAGATAAATTGGTTTGGACAAAAGACAAGTCAGGAACCTATACGGTAAAGAGTGGTTACTTTGAAATCAGAAAATCTGTTATACATCAAGAGACCACAGCAACAACATCACATCAATTCAATCCAGCCATTTGGAAGCTTATCTGGAACTCCGGTATACAATCGAAAATAAAATTTTTCCTATGGAGTGCCAGCCAAAATACACTCCCTATTCTAGATAATCTTTATAGGAGAAAGATAGTACCTGCCCCAATATGCCCAATATGCATGCTGGAACCGGAGACGATCAAGCACACCTTACTACTTTGCCCCTGGACAGCACACATTTGGAAAGAGCTAACCCTGCAAGACCACACGCATCGAGTGGGTCTATCAAGATTTGATGACTAGTTGGGCAAATATTTTGTGGGACAAAGAAACTCACATAATTTTGAACTAGTCGCCACAGTTCTTTGGTGCATTTGGAAAGATCGTAACCACTCCATCTTCAAGAAACAACCCCTTAACCCACACCACACCCTGTTCCGAGCTAAAATGTCACAAGAGAGCTTCTCAACTTGGAATAAAAAATCACACAAAGGGAATCAAGGCCAAGACCAACCTGATCAGTGGCAACCTCCACCCCCAGGAGTATTAAAAATTAATATTGATGCCTCTTTTGATGGTACCTGTACAGCCAGCAACTTGCCTGATGAATATCCTGAGGTGGTCGTCCGCCCTATTGAGAACACCTTTGATACTTCCCAGCATCTACCCTCCAACTGTGACATTATTCTAGCTAACCAGCATGTCCCCCCAAGTCCCTCGCCATCTTCGAATACAAACGTCGCTGAGAAAGATTATGATGTAATGCATAATCTGAAGGCCAACAGAATTGTCAGGAAGGATAGCATAAATAGAGCTGAGACGCCTCGAGAAGAAGTGAGAAATTCATCCAGGACACAACACTTAACCAGACTAAACAGAACGGCAAGCCGAGAGGAACCCAGCCCAACTCAAAGGTATACACACATAGGCACATCCAAGACGCCCAGTGGAGATCAAGCGCAAAACTTCGGGAAACAACCCACGAATCATGATACCAGCTCTCTATCAACTACAGAACCCAATCAACATTTCAGATCTGAAAATGTTGAATCCCGAATACAGCCATGGAGCAGGAGGATTAACCGAACACACCCACCATCTAAAACTGAAAGAGCAAAAAATATGAACATGAGTAGAACGCACCTGATCAGCAGAACTTACGAGGATGGGTCCGACCAAATGGAGATACCCCACCTGTTCCAGATCTGCGGTAACGCATGCCCGCCTAAGTCGCACAGCAGAGGCGTCGTTCGTGATTGTGGAAATCTCCCTCTTATCAACAATACTATTGAGGAAAACCCTTCTGGATTTGCTGCATCAACACAGGATCTCAAATCTGATAGATCTGAAACTCCAAAACAGCAGAAGAAACTAAGTATGACCATTGGAGCCCACCATGACACGAATTGCAGAATAGAAAAACGGAAAAGGAAAATAACCTACCAGTCCTATAGCGAAGCAGAGGAAGGCTCTGTCTCTCCACCTGAGCCAAATCTCACCGACATCATTGTTGAACGGCACTTTGTTTCAACAGCACACGGTGACCCGACCAGAGCAACAACTGGGCCTCCCTTCATTTCTTAGCAGAGCAGACCCAAAAATCGGGCATCTGTGGCGTGTATCTGCAGAGATTCCTTCGGCCGAATAAGAGCTGGGTTTGCAAAGAATGTTGAGGTAAATTCAGCTGAACAAGCGGAAGCCGTAGCTTTAGTGGAAACCCTTGATTTTATCTCCTCTGAGCTCATCCCAAATTCCCCGGAAAAAGAAATAGAAATTCTGTTTGATTGTCGTATGCTGGTGGAAAGTGTTCTCTCCTCATCTGCTTTAAACTGGTCAATTCAACCTCTCGTGGATCGAGCCAAGCACAAATTGAAGACACTCTCCGGTCTAACTTTAGCCCACTGTAGTCGGAACACCAATAGAGTGGCTGACTGGTTAGCAAAAGCCCATCACATGAATTTTCTTCCTAGGAACTGGGTCAAAAATCCCCCCTCTTATCTTTTTGATTTACTTTGTACTGATGCACCTGTTGTATATGCTTAGACTATTTCGTAGTAATATTATTCTGCTTAGTTGTCAAAAAAAAAAAAAAATACTCTGAATACTTGCGGGTATAGGATTGTATGAGTAATTTTTCAATAAATGGCTGGGTTAAGCATCTAGCACAATGGATAGAAGAATTTTGGGGAGTTTTCACGGCCCCGGTGAACGAGGGCCTTCATCATAAGAGTCAGGAGGTAGCAAAATGCCTAATTTGGTAAGTTCTGACCCACACAAAAGGTATAGCCTCGTGGAGCTATTTCTTTAGGACGATAATGTGTCATGACATCTTATTACATTGTAATTACCAACACAAAAATGTCAAGACTTAAATTGGTGTCAATAGGCTGTGATCACCGACGATCTCCTGCTTATTATTTGCTGCAGAGTCGGAATTATTCACTACGAGAATCAATCTTTGTATGAGCTTTTACATTGCATGATACTTGGTATTGAAATTACAACTATGGTTAAATGCTATGCCGCGAT
The DNA here is from genome assembly GCA_014182885.2 of Eucalyptus caleyi. Lineage (NCBI taxonomy): Eukaryota > Viridiplantae > Streptophyta > Magnoliopsida > Myrtales > Myrtaceae > Eucalyptus > Eucalyptus caleyi. Next base: position 20,103,232 of record CM024472.2, read on the forward strand.
GATTCCTTTATGGATCATCTAGCTACTATAAGTTTATAACAGCTCTATTCGCCTTTTTGAAAATGTCAAAGCGTCGACTTTATTGTTAGCTTTGAAATTTGTGGCAGGAAGAGGACTATGGTAGGTACCGGTTGGATTGCTAAGTTAATGAAAACCATATGTCAATCGTCACGTTGGGTCACCACCTACCATGTGATTTTTAGATATCCTTCATGTACGACATCGGGAGCGAGAACCAAACTATCCATTTTAAATGGAAAATACAAAGAAAACAGAAGACAATGATAATGTTGTTGAGATTAAGGCTTTAAATTATAGATTTGGTCCACGGAGTTTTGATTCATATCTCAATTTGATCACTTAATTTGGCATGTTGCGTCGACGTAATAGACGATAAGCTATCTTGCGTTAAATTTTCTTAGGTTGTCGATATGGTTGACATTGGATTTTAAATCCAATATGCTGAGGTGACTTTTCAATTTTCAGTTTTGAAATTTCTAAGTTTGATCTTCACTTTTAAAACATTTAATTCTTTATAAAATTCTAAAGATCTCAAATGCTTAAATGTAAGTAAAAATATTTTTAGTCAAGTAAAAATAAATTCGTAAGTTTTAAATTTTTTCAACTTTCATTGAGGCCCCGTTTGGTTGGGCTTTCCCAAGGGGTTTGGGGCCCCAAAGCCCCTTGGGGAAAATTTTGTGTGTTTGGTTGGGTTTTTGAATGCCCATTTGCGAAACGCGGGCATTTTAAATGCGGAAAGCCGAATGCTGGGGAGGACCAGCTTTGAGCATTAGGCATTTCGGAGATGCGATTTTACTGTTCACCGAGTCATTGTTCATCGTCTCCTCCGCCGTTCGCCTTCTTCTTCACCGTTCGTCTTCTTCTTTGTGGTGGGCGGCGCTTAGCCACGAGCGGCTAGATCTAGCCCCTCGGCAGCCAGATTTGGCTGCCGGGAAGCCTCGCCTAAGGTCGCACCACCTCAGGTGAGGTGGCGTCGCCTAGTCTCGCGCAAGCCAGGCGCCTAGGCAAGGCCAGATCTGGCCGCCGGACAGCCAGATCTGACCTCCGCGACCTCTGGCGGCCAGATCTGGCGGTCTGGCAACAGCCAGATCTGGCCGTCTAGCGGTGGCCAGCGGTTGGCCGGTGGTGGCTGGCCGCCGGAATTTTATTTCAGACTTTAAAAAAATAAAAAATCACAAAAGCTAATTACAAATGTGAATTTTGCGAAATAGTGTTTATGCTAAGTTACATTTCAAAGTTATAATTTACCAAACGGTTTAACATTTCCAAAAGCCCCTTTATCTTAAGGATATTTGCATTCTCGTAAGGACATTTCCCCAAAGCCGAACTAAACGGGGTTTGAAAAGTCAAATGTAAAACCTAATTTTCAAGCCCATTCAAATGAAGTAGATCCTCATTTCACATAGTCACATTAAACCCATCTGCTTACCGGTAACTCATTGTTAGGTCTACGTGTACATGATGGTTTGTGTGCATCCTTGAAAATTAGAAGAGTCAAAAGTTTCGAGACGTCATGTCAAAAATTACGTTAATTAATTTCCTAAAATTCATTTTGTGAAGTCACCATTTAATGTCGCTTTCCGAATATTAGGTCAACTGGACCTTAAAGTCCAAGGTAATGTAGGATGGTCACATGCCACTTAGGTAAGCGAAGTTTATGAAGGCTATTAATATTGGAAATTCATCTATCACCATCTCAGTATTTGATTATGTGCAATGAAGGATCGGTACTAAAGTTACTTTTTTTTGTTTCCCAATCATATATGGAGTCTTTCTTTGATTAAGTAGCATGTGTATTTACCAACATATGCTAAGCATGGAAAATATTTCTTAGTTCTTTTTATTTGAAATGAGCTTTGAAACAAAATTTAGGAAATAGGGATTTTAAAATGGCTTTTGTATTTTTGAACTGAGCTCGAGCCGATTGTCCATCCGTCTTCATATGTAGGGATGTTAGCAGATCGGTTCAATTAATCCTCGGATCCTCTTGAAATGTAGTGGCTTTAAGTCAAGTTTTTGATGTTCGGATTTCTTTAGGATTAGAAAATCCTATCAGGTTCCGGACGAATTTGGGATGCAAATATTCTATTGTGTGCGTTTGATAATGAATGTTTTGAATGGGATGATGCCCGTTGTTTGACCAAGTTATTTGCACTTTTTAGATGGGAATCAGAATTTATATTGGTTGAGTTATGGAATTTACTTATTATATATTCATTAAGAGAAAATCATAATTGAGGATGTTCTAAGTGACTTTTAGATTTCTATATATGTAAATAAGTGCAGTATGAGATTAAATGCTGTTATTATGAATTAGGGATGAGTTCCCCCAACTTGATTACCTTGTCAAGTTCGTTCAGACTCAATTATGATCACGAGCCTCAAGTTCCTAAATCACACCCCATGAGCTCAAGACCATCTGGCCTTGCTCATGTACTAAGCCGGTTCGATTCATACTTCAAAACTCCGATAAATTCGATTGCGAATTTATGGTTAAACTTTCCTAGGATTCTTTACTTCAATTCACATCTCATGATCCATAATTTTTGAAATTTTTAGTTGAGTTCCGTTGGTCCACTCGGGTTATGGATTCTTACTATAAACAAACTTAAAGGCCAAAATTTCATCTTGAACATCAGACGCCAAATCAATGCAAAATCAGTTTTATTTGTTTGTTTGTTTTTAAATATTTGTATAGATAGCAAAGGCAAAAAGACTGAGAAAATTACAGGAAAATTGAATTTATGAAATGGGTGATCGATTCCTATTCAATCCAATAGAATTAGTTACTATTTATTGTCATGTTTTCATCCAAATATCTTATTGTCCAAAATATGATCACGCAAATCGTTTACCTATAACTATTCAATATTCTTATGGAAAATTAATTACATCCGAGAGTTTTCATGGCTGAATCCATTTTGAATTTAATAAATGCATTGCTTGTGAAATATGTGTTGTCCAACGGATCACACCTACTAAGAATTTTTTTTTTAGTTCATATAAAGTATTGGATGATATAAATTTAGCAACACTCTCCCCCCGGATCTGTTACAAGAAAGGGATAATATGCAACTTCCACAAATTTAGAGCTCCAACAAACCAACTGGGTGCTTTCATCCGGATATCTTATTCTCCAATTACAACTTCATATTTCTTCACAAACAATAAACTAAATCTACTAAGTTTTTTGAAGAAATAAAAATAATGATGAAAAAAAGGTACATACAATTGGTTCCCCCTTAGAGTGAGGAATCGGACTTTGAAGGCGCGCGTGATAAAATTTTTACTTTTTTATTTTTTTGTTTTTGTATTCTCCGAAACATATTTGGATTATAAATTCGTTTAGTAACATAATTTAATTTTTCTATTTTTGGAATAGATTTCATTCTGAAATATATTTGAAAAAAAATCGTGAGTAAAATTTTTAACTTCTTAATTTTTGAAATAATCAATTTCTGTTTTAAAAATTTTATCATACACACTCATAAGAATTGGAGAGTCGGACCAATATTATTTTTTTTTTTTTGAAACAGGACCGATATCAATTTGGGCGGTCCGTTTTGCACAACCCGGGATGCTATGTCATGTCAATTTATTTAATTTTCCTCGAGAGAAGTAGCTGAGGAAGCATAACAAATACTCGACGCTTGCCGAGAGACCACGGCATCAAAGGAGTTCGCCGAATTCTCGACCCAATTTTTCTTCTCTTTCTTCTTCTTCTTCTTCTTCTTCGTCTTCTTCGCAGATCCGAAGCGCGATCCGATCGGAGCCGACCCGGGTCCGTACCCGCTTTCTCCATCTTCTCCTTCTTCATCAATGGCGGCGAAGAGGGCGCTGTCGCTGCTGCCGCCGTTGATTCTGCTGTGGCTGGCCGCCCTCGACGGCGGGGATGCGGTATGGATGACCCTGCCGCCGACCGGAACCAAGTGCGTCTCCGAAGAAATCCAGGGCCACGTCGTCGTCCTCGCCGACTACGTCGTCGTGTCCGACGACCACTCCCACATCCCCACCATCTCCGTCAAGGTTCCCGCTCGAATCCTTCCTCCTTTCCATTCCCGTTTGAAATTCGCCTTTTCTGTTTTCTTTTTTTTTGGGGATCGCGCTTGGGGGTTTTGAGGAGGAGAGAAAATCGAGAGTAAACGCGGCCGAAAGATCGCTTTTTTTTTTTTCTTTTTTTGTACCTTCCTTTTGAGATTCTGAGGGAATCGATTGAAGCCGAGGATCTTGGGTTTTTCGGCTGTCTGTTGTGGTGATCGGAGCCCTTTTTGCGTTACTGGTTGCATGTGTGTTTGCGCGCCGGAGTTTCGTGTAGTCTAGCGGATGATAAGCGTTGCTGATGGGCGGATGAGCGGTTGGTGCTTTGGAAGCACAGGAGAGCCGACTCGGAAGAGAGGGAATTTCATTGAATTTGGTACTGCTGTAGAGCCCGGTCTGTCGACTTTCTTGGGGTCTGTGTGGAGGGAGGGGATGTGAATGTGCTGCATGATTTTGGGGTTGGAATTCCCTCTCTTTCAAGTTGAATTTGCGCGAATTGAAGGTGAGGATCTTGGATTTTCGGCTGTTTGTGTAGTTATTGGAGGCTTTCTGCATTTTGGGTTGCATCGTGTTTGCACGGTGGAGTTTTGTGTTGGTTTTTCGTAGTGGATGGTGAGTCTTTACTGATAGTGGGATGAGCAGTTGGTGCTTTAAGCAGGAGAGAACTGACTCAAGAAAGAGAGAATTTCTTGAATTTGTTACTTGTTTGGAGCTTTGTCCATTGACTTTTTCGGGGTCTTTGTGGAGGGAGGGAGGGGGATGCGAATGTGCTGCATGATTTCCGGTCGGAATTCGTTGTTGCTGAGAGAGGCGGAAGGGGGAGCGCTCTTGTAGGCTCGGATCTTGATGGCGATCAGCATTTTTCTCCATCGGTGGTTAGCATAATTGCTATGTGAATGCTTAAGATAGATAAACCTGCTGTGAGTTCCCATCATCGCTGCCAATTCCCCATTCTTTGATGGGGATTTGATTTTGTTGAATTTCAAACTGGTGATTTGATACTATGAAGTTCAGCTCTAGACACTGCACCTCCCCTGTATTTTTCTTTTGGGTTTTCTGAAGGGGAAGAAAAAGTGGGGGGGTGGGGAGTTGGTGCTGATGAGCCTCGAGTTGAACTCCCTTCGGTACCACAAATAATGGAATCGCTTCATAAAGGTGTTGCCTTAGCAGTCATCCTAGTAGTTCTACCTTACTGACTACTTTGGCAAGTCCAAGCTGAATAGCTGATTACTGGTCTAGAGATCTAAGGCATTCACTTATCTTTGAAGATATCTGTGGCACTTTTCGTTACGTAATATTTCTTACTTACCATTAATGCTTATTTTGTGGCACATCATATGCTCAAAAGTGAATGTCTGGCATTTTCATGTGCTTGTTGGTATAAACAGCGTCCTTTTATAAGAAACTTTGCAACTAGCGAAAGTAAATATCATTGCTTCTTTCATGATACAGAGGATTGACTGATTCAAAAGTGGAACATCGGATGCTACTAAATTGCATAATTGGTTTGTCTATTCTAGTTAACTAGAGAGCCAATTAGAGAGATATCTTCTAGTGATTTTTGAAGTCATTTTCTTGAAGCAATCAGAATCTTAACAATGATTTTCTTCATCTTTCTTCTCCAGTTTCTGAGCCTTTAGCCTAAATTCAATTGCTTAATGCCAATTCCATCTGTTTTTGTAATCCCTATATTATGCCTTCCTAAAAAGATGATGAAGATCAGATAATAAACCTTTAGTTGTGAGTCTTATGTTGCTATATTCATTGCTAAAGATAGCTTTGGAAACCCCATGGAATTAATAACACGACCTTTTTACTCTTCAGAAAAGTTGATTTTGTTAACCTAACCTATTTCCATGACAATTTGTTTTGCACCTATAATTATGGTGAAATCTAACCTATTTCCGTGGCAACCTTAAGACATTCTTTGAACTTTGTGTATTGTTCATAGCAAGCATGGCTGTCCTTTATCTTGAACATAATCTGCATTTAAAACTTGCGTATGGAATCAATGCATACTGACTCGTATCCAAGTTATTAACAAGTGAGCAAATCCCTAAGATCTAACCTATTTATCTCGTGGACAGGATTTGGCACCTCAATACAGAATTGAACCTATAGCACCATGTCTTCCTTGACTGTCAAATAGTTCCTCATTCTTTGTAACTTTTTATTTCTGTGCCCTCATTTTTGGGAGACCTTCATAAAACTATTTTGTTTTTTGTTTTTTTAAATCCCCATTGAATACATCATTCTCAAAAGAAAGAAAAGGTGTTTAATTTGCTCACAGCGTTGCTGATACAACTTCACACCTTGACAAGCTGCAAATTCATTGAGCATTTGTTTAAAAATGGAGCATATAGATAAATCAAATCATATGCATGACTAGTGCCAAGTGATGTTGCAACTCGAAATTAAATATTTAGAATTAAGTCTCGGGACACAAAAAGATGATTGATTGCTATATATGCTCACACTGGAAAATTTTTAAAACTAAATTGGATGGTGCAAATGATTTTTACAGGCCTTGGCATTAGCTTTTCAGAAATTGCGAGATCCAGTTTACTCTGTTGTTTGAGGCTTAGAGATGTAGACTTATTTGTAGTGTGTATTGAAAGACTTCTTTTGCAGTTTCTTCATTTTCCCGTTAGTCAACTATTGCTTTTACTTCAGTAAGTCCTTGTACATCTCCGTTAGGGCCATATGAATGACATAGAAAGTTTGGAATATAAGGTTAAATAAAAGACTTACGGTTCTAAGTTACTGAAGGCATTGTTGTCATTTCAAAATCCGTTGTAAAAGTTCAAGTTCTTGTTTCTGGATTTGAGGATTATGAGTGAATTGAATTACAAGATTTAGTTGGAAAAGTGTCAACAGAAGATTACATGCATTGTGCATGATCCTTTATTCAAAAATGATAAACCATATGAAAATGAGGAAGGTCCTTGGTTTCTATGTTTTCATCAGTAAGATATTCATTATAGTAATGAGACAACGGAGATTATGCTAGATTTCCAACATTGAGCTATTATGAAAGCTAAAATACCTTTTAAGTAGTGATATAATTTGAAGAATAGTCTGACAATACTCTGCTTTCTTCTGAGTATTGGCATGTTTGTTCTACAGTAGACAAAGCCGAAGAACCTGCAGTTACTTGATTTACCTTTCCCTATGTGCTCTCTTTTGTTCTTTTAGGAGATTTGACCCAGTTGATTAAAGTAGACAACTTACCCAACGATGAAGTATGAGATGAGAAACTGTGCTTTGACAGATGGTGCAAGGAGACCCCCTTAATGCCTTAATCTTGACTTTCAAAACCAACTCAATGTATTTGAATTCTATATGTAGGCATAAACTGTTTCAGCAAACTCAGTGTTATTCTTGTCATGATCCATCTCTACCAACCCTATTCCTTTGAATTTATCTATATTTTTAAGGGAAATGTTTTATTTGTCTCACTTCTTGGATTTTTCAATATTACCCTTCCTACTCACTGAACTCATTTTATCAAGTAAACACCCACTTCATAATGATCGCTATATTTACTCCATTGAATAATCACCCAACTCCTCTTAAAATGTTTCCTTTTTTCTTCATATGCAATCTCTCACCATTGCATGCCTCAACACTAGTTGAATAAATACTAGAAGACTTATGCCGCCCAAGGCACGAGCTGAATAAGTGAATAATTAACTTCCTTCTCTACTAACAAATGAAAAAAGTAGCCTTTTTCTCACATAGATCTACTGATATTTGGGAACTAGATGAATGTTTGATTGAAGGCCAGCTCATGTTTGTCAAATTTTGGCTTCCATCTTTGTAGGTGACTTCACCATATGGCAACAATCTACACCACAAGGAGAATGTTACTCATGGTCAATTTGCATTCACAACTAGTGAAGCTGGCAACTACCTGGCCTGTTTCTGGGCGGATGGTCATAATCAAGGAAGTGGAGAAACAAGTGTCAATATTGATTGGAAAACTGGAATTGCCGCGAAGGATTGGGAATCAGTTGCAAGGAAAGAGAAGATTGAGGTAAGGACTGTGGTTTCTTGTTTAAATGGCCTGCAGCATTTCCATCCTAAAGGTAAATATTAGGAGATGATGCCTCTATATAGGGACTAACTCTTACGTGCCTCAGGAAGAGAATCTCCAACAAACTGGATTGTCTCCTAGACTCCAGAAGAATTTAAAATTTCATACGTTTGTTATGTCGTTGTCTTTATGTTTCTAACATGTGGACAATTAAAATCACAAATTGACTTCTTTTGTATTAATTTTCATTGGAGATTCGTAACTTGATATAGGTTGCACTCTTAATGTGCATTTTGATGAAGACTAATTGTCATTAAAGACCCTGTGTAGATGTGGTATCTATGGCATTCTGTGATGCCTTAAAATAATAGTTATCTAATTTGGTTAAGTGACTGTTTCTGTTGTTTTTTCTCAACATGAAGTAAAGTGGTGAATCTTGTTAGAAGGTGGACTATCTCTATTTTGAAAGACGACAACTAAAATATTGTCCCTGAGCCCTTTCTTTGTCTATTTTTTCTGGGATATCCATTGAAACTCCAAAATCCCGTGGGATTTTCTTCCGACAGTGGCTTTCTCAATGTTTTCTCTTTAATGTTCTACAGGGCGTTGAGCTTGAGCTCAAGAAGCTTGAAGGAGCTGTGGAGGCCATACATGAAAATCTGTTGTACTTGAAGAGCAGGTAATTTTTGCATTTCTATTTGATATTGTTATCCTCCTTTCACATTTCATAGTATTGTCCCTTAATCATTGCCTGTAATAACAGAGAAGCAGAGATGAGAATGGTGAGCGAAAAAACCAATGGTAGAGTTGCCTGGTTCAGTATAATGTCCCTGGGTCTATGCATTCTTGTTTCAGCCTTGCAGATTTGGTACTTGAAGCGATTCTTTCAAAAGAAGAAGCTTATTTAAGCCGAGACTAGCTACGTCACTGGTTAAAAGTGGATTCTCGAGACTTTTTGATTATTTGTTGCTATCGTAGTGTAGGAGGAGAAAAATTTTGACACAGGAAAGGACTAGATTTCACTGTTATTACAAGTAAAAATTATCCTCATATCCTGCAGCAATGCACTCGTTTGTGGAGCCCAATTTTGCTCTTCAGGTTTAATGGCCTGATGATATGCATGCAATACAGGCATCAATTGTCTGATTGCATGGTTATCCGGTCTGCTGTTAAGTTGGATTGATGATATTGACATTTGAGAAACGGTCCAAAATGCGTGGAAAGTTGATGTGCTGGGGTCTGTTTCTTTCAAGATTGCCCATGATTTTACCTAAGAATGGTAGTCCAAAACATTGAGGAGCAACTTTAGTAGGTCAAATGCTTAAAGAGTCACAAAAATGTGGCAACGTGCATGGTTTAGCTTGCCAAATTGATTTCAGTGTTGTTGGTGATTTGGAATAGGCAAGGATTGAGAAAAACGAGTGATATTGGCTAGTGCAAATGCCTGTGTTACCATGTCATTGAGAAACAAATGATCTTTGGTGCCGCAGTCACTTAAAACAATCTCATCGAACACCCACAAATTCCACAAATTGGTGAAGTGATTGAGTCTGAGCTTGTAGTTTGTACAGGTGATTCTGACCCGAAGCGGTTCGCATGCGATTCATGAATTCACTAACGAAACCAACTTTGGGGGTTCTCTTCCTTTTTGACCTTTGGGGTCGAGAGTGTGTTTCTTTCCTTTTGATACCTTAAATTAAGGAGACCAAACAAACGCTCGCTCGAATCATGCAAACCTTGGGATGTTTTAGATGCGGTATTTCGTGAGCTTCGATGGCGGTGAGCTATGATGGCGGCAAACGGTTCACGGTCAATTCGTTAAACAACATTCAAACAGAGAGAGCTAACTCTTCCGGTCCACCCTTGCAAGAGCATTTCTTGTTTTTCCTTTGTTCTCTCTCTCTTTCTCTCTGTTTTTTTTTTTTTGGGTGTGTGGCACAAACCTATTTCCTATTTACTCTATGTGAGCTTTGAAATTCAAGAGTACAACGCTGAAATTGAGATAAACAACAGACTACAATGAGATGAGAATCCTTACACTTTTTAGTCGGCTCAGCCCATCGAAATCCGGTATCTTGTTGCGGAAAACTTGCTGAACTCCTCTTCTGCTGTCTTGCCAGTTTGTCTACTTTGCTCAACAAAATCAGAGTCTACATAAGCCCAATAGAAGTCGTCTGTTGGCCCGCTATGCTGAATACTTTGGACTCTTGAATTACATCCTCCATGCTCACACCCTTTAGATGCCTAGATTCTCGAACTGCTTTCATGTTTGATTTGAGCAAGATTCCTAGGAGATCATTTTCATCTACTCCTTCCTTCATTGCTTTCTCTCTTTTGGTCATTACTTCTTTCAGCAATCCTTTAACTTTTATGGTCGATTTCCGATTTCTTTCATCCTCTTGTGCAGTTTAATCGGCAAAAGGGTGCATCTTTTTTTTTTTTTTTTTTTTTTTCGGCAAGTCTACTTCAGGATGAAAACTTCATACGTTGCATACACTCAAATGATTTTTATCCATTCTGTTGAGTTGAGAAGTTGGAAAAAAGCAATCTCCCTACATACTATCTTGCAATCACAATCCAACCACTATCCATGATTTGCAAAATCATAAGAAAGTTGTCTTCATAAAATTTTCAAGTTCCTTGTGTGGCAAGATGCTTAAAGATCGGCACATGATTTGCAAAACAATTACAAAATTTTGAAGGGTCGCAATTGACTGTAGGGTAAGGATTGAGGATGTCAAACTAAATTCTGCTACTCTGTTTTCCGGTTACATGCTTTTTAAACAGTTCCACTATATCAGGATAGACTATTGCCTTAATCATCTTGACGAACCTCCACCCGAGGGTACTATATAATGGATAAGAAATAATGTAGAGTGATTTCAATATATATAGAAAATTGTTAAGTGATTTGTGATTTAATCTAAACATCTATGTTTGTTTGGATTGGTTAATCTGCGAAATTTTTTTTATAGGTTCTATATCTCTAATGTAATCATAAAAATCGGCTAGTTGTGTGAAATTATCTAATACAAAGTGTAATAATTCAAGAGTGATAATGATAATAAATAAGAAACGAATTAGGTGAAGAAATGAAATATAGATGAAGATTAAGCTAATTATGATTTCAATCATATCATAATATGAAACGTAATTAAAATAACAATGTGATCTCACGCAAGGGTGGTAGTTTGTACTCGAACATAGATCCCACTGATATGCATAAGCAGTAATTAATATAACAATGTGATCTCACGAAGAGGCGGTAGTTTGCACTTGAACCAAGATCCCACTGATATGCGTGAACAGTAATTAATATAATAATGTTATCTCACGCAGGAACAATAGTCCATACTTGAGTAGAGATCCCACTGATATGCGTGACAAAAAAATGTGACATTTTACAAGGGCAGTAGTCCATGTGCAAGTAGAAATCCCATAAAAGTAAAAGAAGGCTAATGATATGAAGTGATAATGCTAACCAAAACTTGATTGATTTTATCATTGGGTGATAAGAAAACTTACATATAGTTGATATAAGTGATTGGAGATGAATACAAGTGATAAGAAATATCTTGAAAAAGTGATTATAAGTGATAATGAGTGATTACAGGTGTTTGGGAAAAGATACAAGTGAAAGATACATGAGAGTGAAAGGATGTGATCAAAGGAGGCTTTTAGGACGCATAAAGGTAAGAGCACAAGAATGCAAGTGAGTTGAAGGCAAGCGATGATCCCTCTTCTTCTTCTACTCCTCCTTTTATAAGCAAAGCTTGGATGAAGTAAAATTTTTTTTGGACGAATTTATAGCCGCATCTTCAGTCCATCTTCAATCCATCTATAGCATGTTGAGATTTTTCAAATGGAAAATGATGATGTGCTTTGAAAATTCCTTTGTTGTCTTCTTCGATTTTTGTCTGTTTTGGTGATTGGTAAATTTCCTCTACTCGTCTCCATCGTCATCTAACAAGTTGATGCCGTAGCAATCATTTTCATTGGTATTGCCATTGTGATAAGATTGATCATCATTAGAGGAACTTGGAGATTTTGGAGATTTTGGAGGTAGCTTGGTGATTGAGAATTCTAATATGAGTTTTGCCAATCCATGCCATATTCTTCTGGTGACTGCATGGCAGCAAATGAGCTTGGGCTAGTGATTTTTGCTGATTTTTTTATAGTAATTTTGTGATAAGGTGATTTTTGATTTTGCCGATTTAGCCAGTTTAGAACTACTTCATTGGAAAGATTTTCTATGAATTTGATATTGTCCCACCCCTTAGTCCTGAATCTTCTAAGTAGGTGGAGGGGGTGTGAAGGATAAGAAGACCGTCTATAATCAAATTCTCAGGCTGTTACCTAGGAAACTCGGAAATTGATGAAAAAATGCATAAGATTTGAAAATTGTGATTCATGATTTGGTTGGTTTGAAATGGGTGTAAAATATTTTTAAGCTAGTTTTAAACTATGGAAGTAATATTTCAATGACAGGATTAAAGTGGCTCCACCATTTTTGGAACCAGAAAAGTAATTGTTCAATATTAAAATCTACTTTGAAATAAAAAAGCCAAGTGTGATGATTATTTTCATTTTGGCGGAAAAAAGTATTCCGCTAGGCTTCTTGCAATCCCAATAAGTGAAGGTTGGAAGATATGGTAATTTGGTGGTTAGTTTGATTTCAAATCATAATTGGGTATGACGGTTGGGCTTTCACATCTTTGGGGTATGACTTGGAGGATTGTGGTTGTTGAATGAGTGACATTATTTGGATTTTTAGATGATGCAATATGTTTAAATGTGATAGATTTTGTTTTAACAAGAATTTGCTCATAATAAGCTCGCGATTTTGACAGATCAGATGGTGGGTAATGCTAATTTTTTGGAAAAACATATTTTGCACAAACTTTTGGATTTTTGTGGGGGAAATCTCTTTCAACTACCATGAGGTCTTGATGTTGGCTTTTGGTGATGAATTGTGATTTGGCTAACGATTGTGATGTGGTTATAGAAATAATTAAGGTAGAGGGCTTTGCTATCATATATGAAGGAGATGGTTTTATGACAATTTCACTATTTATCCTTTCAAGTGATTGTAATTCTCTTGGATTGTGAGAGGCTAATGGTGATGGATTTAAAGTGATCTCAATTTGTTTTAATAGATTTTCTTAAGCAATGTCTGCCCAAATTTTGATTGGAGCGGGTAATGACAATGATTTTTGGGTTTGTGATTTGGATTGAGGTTTGTATGATTGTGAGAAACAATTTCTAATTTTGCTTGGGAGAGTAATGGAGACGGGTATAGAGTAAGATCAGGAGATATCGGTTATGATAATGGTGGTTGTTGGGCTTTGATTATATCTAATCATATCTGCAATTGCTAAGGTGATTGTGATGATTGTGATAATAGTGGTGGTGATTGTTAGATTTTAGGTGATTGTTGAACTTTCATTATATCTGACCAAGCTTGGAGCTAGTCTACTGTTGGTGATTGGGATTGTGATTTTGAGGTTTTGGCAATAGCTTTGCCTTTATCTTTTTTGGACTTTGGCATTGTTTTCCCTATAGAAATTCTCTTGTTAAAAAATCGGGCAAAGAATTTGATGATCCATTGATGATTTCAATATCAAAATTAAAGACATATAATATGGCTTCGAAAATTTGTTTTGAACCAATATTTAATACATTCTTTTGTAATACTTCTTTTGCTGATTTAAAATCAATATGTAATAAGAACTTTTGATTTAAAATATTACCTTGGAATTTAGATATTGCCAAAACAATGGCTAATATATGTATATATATTGATGGTAGATGTAATTTGTTGAGTTTGGTTCCAATGTTTAGAAACAAATTGTGCTATTTTTTTATTTTTATTTTTTACTTGTTTTAGAATACCTCCATAACTTATGTTTGCAGTATTTGTTTCTACTATTTTGAAAGCAGAAGGATCAACAAGATAGAGGCAAGATATTCCTTTAACATGGGTTTTGATTTTTTTAATAATATTACTGAGTTGAAGCCCATGGTGAAGGGTTTTTTTTGTAATATTTGATGTAATGGTTTACATAAAATATTAATATTTGGGAAAAAATCTGTAATGTAATTTACACTTCTTAAGAATCTTTGTAATTAGGTTTTATCTTTAATTTCATTAGGAAATTTTTCTGCAAAAAGGATTGATCTTTCAATTAGGATAATAGTTCCTTAAGAAATATAATGTCCTAATAATCTCATTCTTGTTTGAAAAAGTGATATTTTGGTTGGGGAAACTATTAAGCCATTTTTCTTAATAATACTTATGAATACTGAGATATGTTTAAAGTGTTGACCTATATTAGTATAAAAAATAAAAACATCATCTATATAAACTAAAATATATTCAAAGTAAGGATTAAAAATATCATTCATTATTCTTTGAAATTCAGAAAGAGCGTTTTTCAAACCAAAGTGCATTACTTTTTATTTATATTGTCTAAATGGTATTGTAAATACTATTTTATATCTATTTGATTCATCTATTTGAATTTTCCAAAATTTATATTTTATATCAAACTTTGAAAATATTTTTGAGTTATAAAGTTGGTTTGGTAAATCCTTTTGTTTAGAATTGGATATCTAATCTATTTGAATGCTTTGTTCAAAATGTTTATAATTGATAACTAATATGGGTACTCCTTTTTCTAATTCAACATTTTTATTGACATAGAAAGTAGAGCAACTCCAAGGTGATTAGTTGTTTCTAATCAATTTCTTATCTAATAAGTCTTGAATTTTTTTTTTTTTTTGGCAAAATTGTAAAAACTTCTTGGTTCATTTGAGTTCGTCGAGCTTTTGTTAGAATTTTTTTTTATTTTATTAGAAATCTGATTCATAAGGAAGACTAACAATATGTTTCTTCCTTTCCCAAACACATTGGGTAAGGTAGAACATATATTTTGTTTGATATGTTTTTGGAGAGAAGAAATTTTTTCTTTTATTTTTGGATCAAATAATTTTTGTTCTATCTTTTTGAATTCCAAATCATCTTTTAAATATTGAAGTTGATCTTCTTTGTTTTTTTTTTTTTTTTTTTTTATGAGACAAGTTATTTCACATTGAGTATTTTTGTAATATGTTTAAATTTCTTGTCCGTGGTTTAGTAATGAGTTCAAAAGTAATGTTTTTATATAAAGCTTGTGTTTCAATTCCTTCATTGGTAAAGGTAGAACGTTGAATTAATTGAATAAAGGGTTTTCTTAGTATCACATTATGTCTCATATTTTTAACTAAAGGAAAAGATGTTTTATATGAAATTTGATTTTTTTTTTTTTTATTATAGAAGCTTCAGGCAACTTGTAACTTACTCTAAATTTGTCTCTTGAGGATGACTTTAATGATTATGTAGTTTTGTGAAAATATTTTGTTGGTATCAAGCATTCTCTTATACAATTAAGATTAGCTCGTACATCAAAAAGTGTTGGGGTATCAATAGTGAATTCATCATTGATTTTTATTTTTAATTTCAATATCCATTTTCTCGATATTATTTTTGATAAATTCATTAAAACATTAGGATCAATGTTATCAGTTGGGTTTTCTTCTTCTTTTTCTTTTTCCTTTTCTATTTTAGATTTTATGGCCAAAATTTCTTTTTGTATTTGGCTTAGGCGTCTTTGAGAGCTTTTATTTCTAATCTTTGTTGATTTATTTCATTATTGAGATCATTTATATTGATAGGTCTAGACTGAATTTTCTTATTTCTATTAAGAACATCTTTGAGATTATAAGTTGTATTATAATTAGTTGGGATCTTAATAGAAGATTGGAGTCTATCGAAATATTATTTTTTGGCTTTTGGATCCCACATATTATTAGCCATTTCTAACAATAATTGTTCTTACTTTGTTAAAACATTGATTTCAAGTGTTGGTTCTTCAGGAGAGGAATTATTATTATTATTATTATTATTATTATTATTATTATTATTATTATTATTATCATTATTATTTTTTCAGATTCTAATGAAGTTTCTATCTCGTTGATTTGGGGGCCCGCTTCTTTAGGATAGTCTTTTGAAGAAGAATCATCATCTATAGCAGCCATGATGTTATTAAGCTGATAAAGAGTCTCTTCATTTATGGAGAGTTCATTTAATTTTGTTTTATTTGGCAATATTTAGAAATATGCCCCTTTTCCCACAATTGTAACATTTAGGGCGCATTTAGTAACGTTTCTCTTTCAGGGAACATTTTTTGAACATAAATAGTTTTTTTTTTTTTTTTATCGTTTCTATTATAGGGAACAATTTCTGAGTATAAGAACTCGTTTGGTAACTGTAAAAAATTTCTACTCTAGGAATAGAAACTTGTTTGGTAACTTGTATAATTTTTTTGTTTCTTTTAATTTTTCAATATTTTTATTATTTTTTCTTTTCTTTTTCCTTCTTTCTTCCTTTTGGCCGGTGACTTTGCCGGCCCCTGACGAGCTCGAGCTCGCCTAGATCTGGCGAGGCCGAGCTTGCCCAGCCACCGCTAGGTCGGCGTCGCCCAGTGGTGAATCGGCGAGACTGAGCCTCACTGATGGCTGGGCGAGCTCGAGCTGGCCCAGCCAAGGCGAGGTCGAGCCTCGCCGATTGGCGCAAGGCTTGGCCTCGCTAGGCTAGGGTGAGGCTAACCTCGCATCGCCTAGGCGAGGTCAAGCCTCGCCGGTGACCTTGCCTAGCCGTCAAGGCCATCGGCGAGGCTCAGCCTCACCCGGGCAGCGCGAGGTCGGTCTTGCCTTGGCTAGGTGAGCTCAACCTCGCTGGATCTGGGCAAGCTCGAGCTTGCCCAACCAAGGGGAGGCCGAGCCTCATTGTGGCCCGACGATGCTCCGGCGAGGTCGCGGCCTCGACGGCTGGTCGTTGGCCATGGCTGAGGTCGGTGACTGGCCAAAAAAGAAGAAGGAAAGAAAAAAAAAGAAGAAAAAAGAAGAAGAAAAAGAAGAAGACAAAAAGTGTTTCTCGCAATTGTTCCCGGAAATAAGAAACAAGTTTTTTTCTCCTTCTTGTTTCTGTTTCAAATCCATTTTTTTTTTTTGATGACCCTAGAACCCCCGTACAACCAGTAGCTGGCGAGGTAAACTAGGGGCAGTGCTAGCTCATGACCCACCACTAGGGCACCACACTTAAGAATCCTTAACGACAGTGCTGGGATTCGAACTCCCCGAATGAGGGTGAGAGCGCGAAGCCAATGCTGCCGTTGCGGGCGGTGGTTTGTTCCAAATCTGTTCCTAGAAACAAAAAAATAGATTTTTTGTTCCAGAGAGCAAAAGTGTAAACAAATGCATTTCTGTTCTTTTTTTGTTTTTCGGAACAAAAGAATAGAAATTTGTGTTCTAGGGAACAAAAACAAAAATAAACAAATAGGCCCTTAATGTCTCTGGTAGTTTCCCTTTTTGGTTTTTGTTTGGGTTTATCACATTTATTGGTTTGTGATTTATTTTTGTAATGATTTTTAGATTTTCATTTTTCAGAAGGACAATTTTCTTTATACTTCGGTTTGGATGGAATGTATGAAGGCTCATATTGTGCACAGAAATATCCTAAATCTTTTTTGCCTAATTAATCTTTCTTTAATTGTTTTGTAAATGTATTGAATTACACATTTGGGTTCTTTGTCTATAAACGAGGTAAACTAGCTACGAATCTTTCCTTCCAAAAAGGTTGGTTTACGTTTGGTCTAACCAAAACCCTTTGTAGAAAAAGATCCTTATATTTTTGGAATCTCCCTAAAGATTTAAATTTCATGTTCGAAAGAAGATCTTGATTTACATATTTAATATGGGAAGGATTCGCCCAAAAAAAAAATATGGGAAGGATCTCCTATGAAATGCTGTGATATAGAATAGATGAGAGTACAGAGCATCATGAATGGCTTGCCCATTAGCATTTTCAGTATGTTGTCCATATTCATCTATTTTATGTGCATTTAAGATTTGAGTTCTTTGTTCATCAGTAAGATAATTATCCGATCAACCTTTTCGTTGTCCTGTAAATCCAACTACTAAATGGTTAGTAATGGCATGATCATAAACTTCTTATTGAGTTTTATAAGCATTTGCTATCATAACCATTTGATTAAGTGTATTGATGACATTATTTTCAAAGACACCATCTATATACTATTCATAAATGGTATCAGGAGAATACTTATTTTGAACTCTTTGTGATGAAACTTCAGGGACAATATCAGGAGGAGTGGCTCTTTGATAGTAAAGTTTTTGGAGATTTTTCCATGAGAGTCTATTTATTACAGGAATTGATTCACTTTCAGACTCTTCATTAGATTTTTCAAGGAGATTTATTTGAGCCAAGGGGAGATAAATTGGTTAACTTGATATTTTCTTTTAATAGGTTTGTCACCCAATTTTTTCCAAAAAGACATTGCAAATGAAACAATTTAATTATGTAAACTTTATCTAGTGAACCAGTTAACATGTAAATTTTGGTGACCCATTTAATCATTTCCATTGAAAACGAGAAGTAGGTATCACTTTTTAGTGGTTGACTCCATCAATGATGCCGGCGATCTTTATTTTACCTGGCTGATTTAGAAAAGAGAAGTAGATATCACTTCTTTTTTGCCGCTTCCGCAGCCGTTGATCCATTTCTGCTGCCGTTGCTTAAGCCATTGCTGCGACAGTTGGGGCCAGAGGTGGCCTTGTGTTGCTCGAGCTCTAACTGGAGCTTGAAGACGGAACCACATCGCTCGCACTTCACTTTAGCTTTGCAGTGGACCATTTGGGCGTGGTACTCCAATATGCTCTTTGAGAACTTCTTCCCACGGCAATTACACTTCTGCATAGTTTTCAAGTTGAGGGAGAGTTCAAAGGCAGAGTTGAGGAGAAAAAGAGATTGAGGGTTGAGGGAGAGTTCGAAGGCGAGAGGAGGCAAAGTTGAGGAGAAGAGGAGACTGAGGGCTAAGGGAGAGTTCAAAGGCGAGAGGAAGAGAATAACATTTGTATATGCAATGCATGCGGAGGTGATTTAGTAGGGCCCTAGACGAAGGAATGCGCAATGCCATGCCCCAAAACGGAGAGATCTCCAAGGACCTTGGGATGTGGCTTCTCAAACTCATCAATACCCATGATAACCATTCTTTAGAAACATCAAATGGCAGGGAAAAGAATACTTGGAGTGCCAACACTTAATAAGGGGACACTTAAATATCAAAAGTTACTAAAATGACACATTTTTTTTTTTTTTATAAAAAAAATGGGACACCAGAGTGCTAAGTTCGGTGAAGGTGGCCGAAAATCATTTGTGATAATTTTTTAATAATATAACTTGCCTACTTGGCATGTCGGAGAGCTGAGTTAGTAACAAAAAACCAAAATGACGTCATTTTATCTTTTTTTTTTTTAAAATATAAATATTAAGTAAATTAAAATATTTATATTTATTTTATATTATAAAAAAAAAAAAGGAGGTAGAAGGCGAGGGCTTAGCCTTTGTTGCCACCTTCCCATCGTCACCAAGAAGGGCTGGCGATGGTGGAGGAAAGATTGGCTGGGGTCGTCGGACCCTGGCCAAAGGTTGGCTACCCTTGCTAATTGATGGTGAGGGCTTGTGAGCCCTCGCCTAGATCTAGGGTGAGGGTTGTGGTCCTCTCCCAGATCTGGGGAGGGTTGCCAGCCCTTGCTTTGTTGGAGAAATCTTTCCAGAATATTTTGAAGCTGACAAAACGTTTCTTTCAGTCTAGTCTGGATATCTGCAGATCGTCTAATTTAAAGTCTGAAGACTTTCTGATTACCAGACTCAATATTCAAGACTCAAGATTCAAGACTTAAGACTCAAGACTCAAGACAATTCTCATTGACAGTCTTTCTGATCCAGTGACGAAGGAAATCCAGAGCCGAAGTATATGGTTGAGGGTTTAATCCTATCGTTTGGAGAAGATCTTTTTGGTTGGATAAGCATAACGGATTCTTTTGTTCGTATCTAGATCAATTGAAGATCCGATGGACGACGAAGTATTCTTGGAAACCAAGATTCTGATTGTATGGGCGAACATGATTGATGGGCTATCGTCGGGTTCCTTTAATAGCTCGAATGATCTTCTTGATTGATTCCGTCCAACGGGTAGATTGGAGGAATTCCTTTGGTAAGTGCCAATGGGTATGATGGCATAAAGGAGTATAAAAAGGAAGACGTTCTAGTTGTTTAAGTACGTGATCGATAGAGAAATTCCAGAGTCTGAAGCACCTTGATTATTAGTCGATTCAGTCTGAGCGAAATTGTATACACAGAGAGTGTCTATACTTGGTGATACCTTGAGCAAGTGTGGTAGATGATCTACACCTAGAAATCAAGGAAGATCAACACTGTAACATCTCTTTGTTCATAGTGGAATCCAACCAATTGGCTGTCAGTGCAGAAGAGTGGACGTAGGCTTGGATCAAGCCGAACCACTATAAACCGTGTGTTCAATTCTCTCTTTCCTTTACTTAGTCTTACGTTGATTATTACTTATCGCAAATCCTTCAACTGTCTAAGTATTGCGCAATTATCAAGAAAAATCTTTTATATACCTATTCACCCCCCTCTAGGTACTCGTACTAGCTTTATCATGCTTGACTGTGCCAAGTGCTGTTGCTCGCTTGGGGGGCTAGGCCCAACAACCCCAGTTGATCCTCCGCTATTGTCGTCAGCCCTTATTGATGATGGTGAGGAGGTAGCGAAGGAGGGCTGAGCCCTCGCCGCGCTGCAATCTTCATCTTCTTTCTCTTTTTTTTTTTTTTTTTAAAGATTAAAATTAGTTCTAAAATTAATTTAATTAATATTTATATTAATTATCTAGCCATGTCAGAAAAACAATGTCATTCTACAATTGTCTCATTGGAAAATCATCACATTAGCATTTTGATCGGATTTTCTCGCCGTTAGAACTTAACTGATCCATTTTGCTCTGATTTTGGCACTTAAGTGTTACTTTTGTAACTTTTGGCATTTAAGTATCCCTCCGTGTTAAGTTTTAGCACTTGAAATGTCCGGCACTCTCAAATGGCAACCGGATTGCAAATATCACTCATACGTTGATATATTGCTACCTAAGTACACTCCAATCATCATCATCCACTCTATTGATTTGAGATGCACCAGATCTGCACGAATGCATTTCATGTAAGTTGCATGAAAAATACATATGGGATGCACGTGATATGCACGAGTTTGCAGGCCGACGAAGCTTTAGGTGATCGGTGAGCTTGAGGTATTATTTGAGATAAGGTTAGCCATTTCCGAGTCTTCTTTGGGTCAAAGGTCCACGTTGAGGAGGTTTCTCCTCAGGCCTATATTTGAAATTTTCCCAATTCTATATATTGCCCATTTGGGTACTTTCGGTGCTCAAGCGAATACATTGTTCATTGTTTTTTTTTTTTTTTTATCACGAAACTGAGTTTGTCGAATCGATAATATCATACCATTGGCAAGAAAAAAATCAATTTTGTCTTGACTTTGACGGCATGCGTACTGTATTTGTTGATGAAGTGATGATATAAAGGGAGAACGTGAGGCGGGATGCCTTTGGAGAGAGGAGTAATGAATTGAGATTGAGTTTGCTTGGTCATTCTCATGATGTCTCTTGAAACAAAAGCCGGTAAGTAGTTCCGTTTAGACCTCACCATCTTAGACATCTTTCTACCTTCTCTGGCCTCCATCATGATGGGATAGTGAAATGATCTAAGAATAAATTTTGGCATTAAAGTGAGCATTATACAAAAGTTATGATATTTTTAGTATTCTTTTCCCAATTATCGAAAGAGTGAAAAAAATGTTCAATTCTTTCTAGAAAGGAGTTTATGGAGTGGTAAAAAGATGATATTAGATAGTTTATTCTCTATTTAATTAAAGTTATAAATCAACTTATCAATTGATTATGACGTTGCACAAGGGATGAAAAGAGTCACGCTTGCCTCTAGCGCATGCATGAAACGAAGTCTATATTATTAAAGCTAGAACTTGCGCTCTTTTTGTCTCACTTATAAAATCCCAATACTACCCTTCTATTTGACAGTAAGATTATAAGATACTCTTTTTTTTTTTTTTTTCAATCAAGAAGGCATCATATGTTTACATGGCTAATCATTTATTCTCAGCAAACGGAATGAGCCGTTTCATGCACACAACGAAGCAAACAAGAGCACAGAATCTGATCAAACGGAATGAGGGATGGTCATAATAAGGGGACCAAAACCTGTTGCGTAGCACTTGGCCCTGCCCCATTTCGATTTCTATTCAATACTGATACAGACTTAAGGTTTAGAAAGTACTCATTCTCTGAGAAATCATTCTGATGGCTCGTGCATGAGGTGGTGATGCTCTTGTGGAAGAGAAAAGCGTCAAGCTCTCGAGCTGCATGAGGTGTGATGAAAAATAATGCGAAAGATTTGTGCGAAATTTTGTACTTGAAACATAATCAAGTCAATCACATGGAAGAATTATATGCCAAGTCAATCACTATGGTGCTAAAACTTTTCAAACAATCATCTTAATGCCACAACTTTTTAGGGGATCACTAAGTGTTTCTGGCAACTTAGATTGTTGGAAAAATAGACTTAAATATTATTTTAATAATTTAGACTTGCTAGAGTTATTTAAATGGATGCTTTGTAAAAGTTTGGGCACTAAAATGATTTCTCATAACGTTTTGGCATCAAATTGATTGATCGTATGGTTTTGACACTAAACTCTATATTAAGTGTGACCTACTTCGCTGTTCAAGGGGGCAATACATTTTTTGGATCAATCGTGTTAGACTTTTTTTCTGACTATCATGTTAAAAACATAAATTTTTCTGAAGTACACTTTGTCATATACATTGTCATATATTGGCCAAATGTCAAATAAAAGCACCAACTTATACCTCAGGACAAAAATAGTCTCAAATCACTCGAAAAAAGCACGACGGAAAATGTCCAACGGATATAAAGAAACGACTTTATACCCTCTGGAGAAAAATAATCCGATTTTCAAATAACCCATAAAAAGGCATGAAATTTTATTTGAGCGACAAAAATATCCATCATTGGTTTTTTCGTCAAATTTATTTGGCATCTCACGTGACCAATGATTTTCAAATAACATAACCAAAAAACAACCCCCGTCACTTAGGGCGCATGAAATTTTATTTGAGCGACAAAAATATCCATCATTGGTTTTTTTTAGCTTCGTCAAATTTATTTTTTTTTCTCAACTTTTCAATTTAGTCCAAAATATTTTAGAGTCATCTCACGTGACCAATGATCGTTCGTGCACAATAGACATGTCAACCAAGCCAAAACAACCCTGTCACTTAGACTATAATGGATTATTTGCTCAGTTCGCTTAAGTAGAGATCATTTGGAACCTTAATTTGCAAACTCAAGACTCTAACCAAACTTCACGATTTTCCAAAAATCTACAAATTAGCTCAAAATGTATATTTAATAAAACCATACTTAGTGAACTCATCTTGTGGCGAAACCCTTCCCATCTAATCTACAAATTCGATTGGGGGCTAAACTCTTTTTCTCTTTGTTACCTATAAAGAATGAACCAAAATACTATTGAAACAACGTCATCTAAGTTTGAATGTCTACGGCGTTGATTTGGCTCAACTGATGTGTCCATGGTACACGTCAACATCATTTGCCATTGTAGACGAAGAATAAGCATTTTGGTCAGAAAAGCTATTCGGTATTTTTGTCGCTCGAGCAAAACTTTATGCTTTAATTTGCGAACATTTGAAAAATGGGTTTAGTTTTGTCCTAAGGATGAAAGGTTGTGCTTTTCTTTTATTCGGTGGATATTTATCCTTTAAGCGAAAGTTTTTGCTTTCTTCGAATTTTTGAAAACTGGGGTTATGTTTGTGTTGAGAGTACAAATTCATGCTCTCTCTGTGTTTTTTTTCTTTGGCATTTTTGGCCGTCAGTTTACTAGCAAATTGCATTCTTCAAATTCGTGCAAGTTGACTGCATGAACAGGAGCAAATCTTACAGAGCGTGCTGCCATCATGAGAGGAAAAAATACAATGTGACGTGGTCTTCACTGTGTTTCTGTCGCTTCTTATTCAGTCAAGTGCAAGTACTTTCGTGCAGTTTTTTCTTTCTCTTTCTAATACAAGCGACTTTACAAAGAGTATTCGTGCATCCGATGCATCTTTTTTCTTTTTTCGAAGGCACCAAAAAAGTAAGACACAGTTAACTAGGTCAGTCCAAGAAGGGCATGCTGGTGAGTAGTGAAGAATTAAGAAAGAGGACGTAAAACACATTTAACTAGCTTGAGAACCACTTTTCTAGTCAAGAAGGCATCATATGTTTAAATGACTTTTGGTTTATTCTTTAACAAACATGACAACTGTTTTAGACACGCAACAAAGCAAGCAGAGCACAGAATCTGATTAAATACGGTCCAACGATCCGATTCTAGTCAAGATCAAGGGGACTCCATACTGGGGACGAGTAGTGACCATAGGAATAGGGGCATGCTTGTAAGAAGGAGATAGCTGCACTGAGAAATTCTGCAAAATCAAAGTCAGAGCAACTTTGGCTTCAGCGAAAGAAAAATTTTGGCCAATGCAATTTCTTGGACCCCAACCGAAAGGGAGAAAGCAGAGCTTGTTCTTGGTTGCTTTTGAGACTCCCTCGGAGAATCTCTCTGGATTGAACTCTTTGGCATCATCACCCCAATTCTCTGGATCATGGTGGATCAGGATCGTCGGCACAAAAAACACAACTCCTGGAGGTACTTGTATATCTCCCAACTTGGTTGTCTTTTGAACTGTTCTCATCGTCATAAAACTAGGCGGATATAACCTGAGCACCTCATTCAGTATCATGCTTACCTGTACAAAAATCAAGTTGTGGTCAGCCTGTTTTTATCCAAAAAGACATTGAAAATGTAACAATTAAATTATCTAAACCTTGCCTAGTGGACCAAATTTATCAAACTTAATATCATTTCAGTGATCTACGTTGTAACTTTGAATGGGAAGGCATAATCCATATGTCTCCATTCTCCATCGCCTAAATATATATTTTTTCTTTTGTTTCAAGGGGAAGGAGTGGGGAAGAACAGCAATTAGATTTCAGGTCAGGTGGTTACAACATTTTCCTTCAATTGTTGGCCTTCCATTTTCATCTGTTCTTTCTTTTTCCTTTTTCTCTTTTTGCAAAAAACCATTTATTTGATGCAAGTTTTGAAATTCAGGAATATATGTCTTGAAATCTAGATAAACAGCAGACGACAACACGATGTGAGTCCTTACAATTTTTAACTGGCTCAACGCATCAAAATCGGGTTTGTTGTTGCCAAAAACTTGCTGGACTTCCTCTCTTGCTCTGTCTTGCCATTTCTGGTGCTTGCTCAACAAAATCAGAGTCCAAGTAATCAAAGCAGAAGTTGTCTCTTGACCTGCAAAGTTGAATGCTTTACACTCTCCAATCACATCCTCCATGCTCATGCCCTTTTGATCCACGGACTCCTGAATTTCTTTCATGTTTGATTTTAGCAACAGTCCCAAGAGATCATTGTCATCTGCTCTTCCTTCCTTCATTGCCCTCTCTCTTTTGGTCACTATGTCTTCCAACAATCCTTCTACTTTGCGGTTGATTTCTTTCATCCTCTTCCGCAGTTTGGTAGGCAAGAGGCTGCATTTTTTTTATAAGAAAATTAGCTTCAAGATGAAAACTTTACTCAGTAATTTAGTTTCTACAAGTTATACGTGTCCCGGTACATAAATGCACTCAACCAATTTCATCCATTCTATTGAGTTTAGAAGTTGGAAAGCAGCAATCTCAATGAGAGCTCGACAGAAGATTTGCCTTACTAAACATTGTTCTGACAAAAAAAAAAAAAAAATGCAGCGTGCTATGCTACCTTGCAATCACAATCCAACCACTATCCAAGATTTGCAATATCTTAAGAACATTGACTTTAGAACTTTTCAAGTTCCTTGTGTGGCAAGATGCTTTAAGATTGATCGACACATGATTTGCAAAATCACGAGACAATTGTGGAAAGTTGCAACTGACTCCATGGATAAGGATTGAGGAAGTCAAAGTGAATTTTGTTACTCTTTTTTCTTGTCAAATGCTTTTGAAACAGTTAAAGATGTTTGGATAAATTATTGCTAAATCATTCTCCGCTTACCTCCACCCGGGAATAAACACAAGCTGAAGAATCTTGCTAGTGAGGGCAATTTGTTCTTGTTGAAGAGGGAGGATACTCATGACTTGGTCGTATGTTACACCGAAAGCAGCTCTACAGAGTACATCACCTGTCAAATGCTGAAGGTCAGGCCAAACATCCACTTCGCCTGCCAAACTTTGCTTCTCCCATCCCCTAATCATCTCCTCGCAACTTGACAATGTTGCAGTCACTACATACTGTAATTATTCAACAAATTAGAAAGCTAAATGAATTGAATGTACAAAGTTTTTAATTATCAATTATTTTAAGTTCCGTTAGATGTTGCGGCTGGTCAAGAAACTATTAGCTGCGAGCAGTAATACCTTCAACTTCTCATAGTGAAAAGCCGGGTTGATGATCTTTCTATGTTTGACCCATTTCTCACCCTCAATCATGACGAGCCCTGATACTAAGAGATCTTCCATGGCCTTGGGATGTGGCTTTTCGAACTCATTGATCCGTGAAAATATTTGTTTCAACATGTCTGAGTCCATGATGGTAAATACAGGCGTTGGCCCAAACCATGTGAAGCAAAGCTTCCCTGCAACAAATATTTTTTACATAATTTATTGACCATCGGCCGCTTCATAGCTGTCATTCATTTTTCATGTTACTTTTCCTAAAATCGACACTAAATATTGTAATATTTACATTATTGCAGGATTTGTTCTACTTGCTTTTCATGAATATATCTCGATTGAAGTGCTGAAAAGAGACCAGAAAAATAAATATTCTTTAGCAGGTTTTTAGCTAAAAATAACAGCTTCCAATGAGTTGATATTGTATACTGTTTCATACAGGAAATTGAATTTGTCGAATCTTTGATATTTTACCTTTGGCTAACAGTTCAACTGTATCTCAACTTTGATGCAACACGTACCGTATTTCTTGATGGAGTGATGAAAGAAAGGGAGCAAGCGAGGCGCGATGTCATTTGAGAAAGGAGTAATTGTTTGAGATTGAGCTTGCTTGCTCATTCTCATGTTGTCTCTCAGGTCTCGAAACGATAGCCTGTAAGAGGTTCCATTTAGACCTTGCTGTCTCAGACATCTTTCTAGCTTCCTCGGCTTCACCCAAAACAAACACAGTAATTTCCATGCACAAGTCAAGAAGGTGATCAGAACAGGGGAGAGAACCATTGAATATGCTGAGGACAGTTCCATAATCGACGCTAAACATTTGACACGCTCGTCTTGTTTCTGTGAGAGGACATAAATAGGACTCTTGGGGAGCAGAAAGACATAGTTGAAAAAAGAATGCGTTGACTTCCTTTTGGTAAGGGAGAACAACCACCTATAATGTTTCTTAGTTTCTTAAGCTCCGTTGGTTTCGCGGAAAATGTGGCGTTTTTGGAAAATATTTTTCAGAAAGTCATTTTCTAAGAAAATATAATTATTTTCCGGTGTTTGGATGAAACCTGAAAATGAAGTAGAAAATATTTTTGCTATTCGGTAAGGAAAATATTTTCCTTCATATACTCTTTTTCATTTATTTTATTTTTTAAAATGGATTTTCATACTTTTAAAAATTTATTTTTAATTATTTTTAATTTTTAAAATCTATTATTACTTGTTTTCATTTTTATTTTTCTTTTATTTTTTTTTGTTTTCCATGTCCTTCTTTCTTGGTTGGTTGTCGGCCATGGCGATGGCCCGTGATCGGCCATCGGCGAGCCTTGAGCCAGCTGATGAGCACGAGGCTTGCCGCTAACCAAATTGGTGAGCATGAGCGTCGAGCTTGAGGCTCGCTCGATCGACGAGCGCGAGCTTGAGATCGACGAGCTTGAGGTTCGTTTGGTGAAGGCTGACTAGCTAAGAAAGAAGAAGATGAGAAACAAAGAAAAAAAGAAAAAAAGAAAAAAAGAAAAGAAAAAAAAAGAAAAAGGAAAGAATCGAGCTGAGCGGCACTACAACAAAAAAAAAAAAAAAGGCATAGAGGACTGGTTAATGCTATGTGATTTCTGTCCTCTTGAAAGGATTCGAGACTTGACGACTAGTCGAGAGGGAGTATTTTCTCTCGTGCGAGGGGCATGCTGTAGCTTTGCTAGTGTTCTAGCAGAGCAGGAATTGTTGCTGTCGTGAGGAACTTTGTAACCCACCCCTACATTATTAAATTAACATCTCGACTTTGAATTTAGATAACGAGTTATTAAATCGAATCTTGTTGATAAAGATTTTCTAAAAGAAAAAATCCGTTGAACTCAATGAAGGATTACAAAAGAAGAAATAAAGATAGAATAAAAAAAAAAAAAAAAAGGAAGTTTTTCTTCTCTCAGCAGTTACGAATTTCCTTGAAAAAGGGAATCAGGCCGTGGGCCCAAGTGGGCACACACGTATAAGAAGATGCGAATTTCCTCTCCATCTACGGAAGCCGGCCGAAAAAAGCCAAAAGTGGGCCTAGGTCAAATACTTGAAAGGCACACGAATTTCCCGTTTGGCGCGCGTGAGGTGGCTTAAAGGAACCCTACCAAAGAAAATGAGTTGGATGTAGAAGCTACACACGTCAAGCTGCAAAGACCCGTGCACATTTTTGTTTCGAATTTGAACACTCGATAATTTTGTGCCGTGAGTTTATGTCCAAGTGAATTGTTTATTTATAAACATTTTGAGTTTGGAGTTAAATTTAGGTGTGGAAAACACTTGAGCGTGTGAGTGATTGTAAACTATGATTTTCCGATTATCGTGGATTATTTGCTTTGCTAGGCTTTCAACATAGGTAGGTATCGATCTCGGACCGAACCATGTAAATTTCTAGTGTCTTTATTATTTCTAGTTTATTTCTCTGGCAATTTCGTGTTGACATAAATTACGAAGATCTTTGTCGTTCATGTATTATATTCCAACATACTTGATTTTATTTTTGGAGTTCAACAGAAAAAATAATGATAGTAACACGCCGAAAATGTTGTAAGGTACCCACTTCGGCATCATAACATTTTCGAAGGATTATATGAGTTCAAAAAACGATTGCTTAAGTAACTTCGACGACTTTTTATTTTGGTTGAAATTTTGGCGACTTAGATTGCCAAAAACCTTGACATGTCATTACTTCAATGAAAAAAGCTTGCTAGCGTCGCTTAAATTGACGGTTTTATAAAGCTTTCACACTAAAGCAATCATTCAAAAAGTTTTGGCACTATCTCAATCGTTCGTAATGTTTTGGCCCTAGCGTTGCATATTAGTAATTTTAGAGAATGATATAGCACCTTGCAACACTTTATTATTTGATGCATAGCATCATTGGTACTCAAATTTTGGAAAGGCATAATTTTTTTTTTCAACTATTGGTTTACATAACTTGGATCTCAAGATCTAGCAATGCTAAAAGGGCAAGGCCAGCCAGGGCAGGGCAAAGGCCGTTTATGCGACAGGCCAAGCGGCGTCGTGGTCAGGTGGTAAAATTCAAAAGCAGTTGATCCTTCTCAAGTGAAGAAGCGGCTAATTTCTACTCGAACTTGAAAGTAGTAAAACCATTATTTCAAGTTACCTAACAATAAAATCTTTTACTTGTCAAATTGAAGACACTTGATAATCTAGTAAGATTCCTTGTCAATTTTTTTTTTTGGTCAAAAAGATCCCTTGTCAAATTGAAGAACCATTATTTGTAGTGGCATTATCAGTTGTTCTAAAACTTAAACGGTTAAATGAATGAATTATTTATTGTTTAAATATTCTAATATCTATTATGAGATTCGAAAATAATAGTCATAATTTGAAGTTGCTGACCAGCCAACGATCATGGCGCTACCTTTCTGATGACGATTGTTTAGCAATATTTGGGGAAACTGAAAAGAAACGTCATTCTCTAAGTCATTCTCTAAAAGTCAGAGAATCATATAATGCAATCGGTATTCTTTGCGATATATGAGACGAGGCTTCTTTTTTAAAAGCGGTATTCTATTCTTTATTGTTTTACATCAACAGCTGCTCCTTAATCGGGATCACTAAACCCATTTTGCGTGACTCAGGTTGCCAAAATAGTAGTTGATAATCTTTGGAATCATGGTTGATGGAGTCAGACGTTTTTAAAATTATGCAACGAAGTCCTTAACTCATAGTCGGTCCGGCGTGGCCTATGTTATTGTGAGGAAGTGTCAATCAATGTATTCGTTTAAGAACAATGATTGCACATTTTTTAAATACTCTAGAAGTCTACTGATTAAATATAAACATTTAGAACTCAATCGGCCTGTCAATGCGACGTGTAGGACTTCCATTGTACTAAGCTCTTGGTTGGATAGGAAGTTTTTTGTGATTTTCATTTCTATCCGATTTTGTGGTAGTCATTGTCACGCCCCGATCCTCAAGTGCATGCCCATCCCTTGGTGGTTGATAAAATTTTGTGACTTCCTAGGACGAGTCGCCGACCCTTTCATTTTATTGCATATGTGGAAGCGAAAAACAAATTCTCTAACAGTACTCATCTTGGGATAGAAAAGTGGGACAATAGATTCTTAAACAAAACATGCTTTTACATACACTGAGTTAGATACAAAAGTTTACAACCAAAAATACTTCAACAGACCAACTCTCAAAAGAAGCTGTCCTATTTGACCTACACTTCAGATCCCCTCAGCTCGACTTCAAGTTCTCCATTCTATGGTCTTGAAAAGTTAAAGTCCATGACGGGTAAGATATAAATCTTAACTAGTTCACGCTCTAAACTCCGATTAGGAGGGTAATACGCCTAGAGCATCCTAATCACACAACTACACAATCGTAGAGACTTACCTCATCTCAACTCCTCCCTACACGTCAGCACAATTTATATAACACATAAGTGCAGTAATAACACCCAATCAATTGGAGCGCCTTAAACCACATCTCCCTCAATCACCACCTCTCAATCAATCATGCACTCAAATGATTACAATCACACAGATACGATCTAATTGTCACCCAGCGGATCTAACTATCACATAGTAGGTTTATCCGTCACACAACAGATTTATCTGTCACATAGCGGATCTAACTGACACACGATGGATCTATCCATCACATAGCTAAGCGTCATCTCGCCCCATCGTGTCTGCCTCAAGATGGCTTTTCACATAAAAGCATCGTTCACTCAACACACGGCATGATACGAATTCTCTTAACCAGCACGCGATTATCCAATCTTGGCCAAGGACATTGTGCTTCGCACTTAAATTCCTTAACTAAAATAATGTCTGGCCTAATTTCATTATGATAATAATATCCGATAAAATAATCGTGTGTGAGTACATGGTCACTGAGACAAAATTTCAATATCTTTACTTTAGAAAATCCCACTATTTATCTAGTGTCTGAAAATTTTTGGCATTGTAAACGGACACCTCGGAAATTTTCTAATTAATTATTGAAATTACTTAATTTTAGGATAAATACCCAAAATTATAATTTCCACTCAATTGCACAATTCAACACTCAATTGCAAAAATTAACCACACTATTGCAATCATCATAAAATTCCGGTCACCGACTATTTTGGTCTAATTTCTAGAAAATAATTTAATAATAATTAATTACCGAAATTAATTAAGTAAAATATACATTAATTCAATAAATACAAACTTTAGCTTAAAATTGCTAATCTAACCATCTATTGAACTAATTAAATTATCATAACCATTTTAACTATAAGGCTACACAATAAACTAACTAATTACAATTTGTAACCACATAAATCACTAATCTAACTAACCTAAATTAATTAAACAAACTAATAATTAAACTAATTACACTTAAATTAATCTAATTACCCCTTAAACATCATTAGCCTATTAAGTAGAGTTTAGTACATAAACTCACTGATTTAACGTGAAAGCCGGTTTACTGCGATGGCGGCCGAAACTCAGGCCTATGGTGACGCTGAGGGGAGCTTGGGCTGGGCCAAACAAACCTTGCAAGCCCACAGCAAAGTTGGGCTTGACTGAGCTTAATTGATGGGCTGAGACGCACGAGCCGGGCTGATTTTTGCGGGCTGCAGCAGCTGAACTTGCGGGCTGAAAAAGGGCTGGGCCTGACTTCAAGTGGGCTGCTGACCTTGGCTTGACGGGGTGAACAAAATTGCGTGGGCTGCAGACAGTAACTTGCTGGGCTGAATTGGAGCTGGCCGCGGCAAAGAAACGGAAAGGGCCGCTGCTTGAGGAGACGTGGAGCGATGGGCGAAGGCAAGAGGCGATCGTGGCTGTTTCGGTGGAGTTGTGGCAGAGAAAGGCGAAGCAGCAAAAATCCACGTGGAGAGGATCGTGGGGTTGCCTCGCTGGGTTGACTCGGCAGCTGCAAGGGGATGAAGGAAGACGCGCGGCAGCAGCTGGCTTCGCTGGCTTCGGTCAACGATGGAAGGAGACAGGCGCTGGCAGAAGTTGATGGTGGACCGAAGATGGCGGAGGCGTGTGTGAGCTGCAGTTGGGGTGGCAGGTGGCGTCGCGGCAAGGGAGAGGGGAAACGGACGTATGGCAGGGAGCAGCGAAAATGGAGGGGAAAGATGAAAGAAAAGCAGAACCGAAGGAGGGTCGGGGAATTGGACGCTTGAAGAAGAAGGGGGAGGCTGAGACGTGCTGAGAAAGTTTGAGAAAAAGAGGGGGTACAAAGTCTACAAGCTTATTCCCTTAATTAAAGGCTTGTCTCCCCTAAAGCCCTCATACAAATCTCTAATGTCCCCCATTTCTTTCTTGAAAATTTATCCACATGCCAAATGTTGCACCCCCATGCCTAGCTCTGAATTTCTTTAAATTTAGACTTCAATCCCTCACTAATTCTTCAATTTGAGGTCCAATTGTGTTGAAGAACAAGCCCACAAAATTTCTACAAGCCCCTTGAACCAAATAGCTCGGTTTGGAAGCCAAAAATCCATTCATTTTGGTTAATCCGAATTTTTTTTCGTTATTTTCTGGATTGTCTGAATTGATTTTCCGTAAAAATTCCGAACTTGACGGAATTTCTCTGAAAGACAAGACAACGTCCTATAAATGAATCATGATATGCTCGAACGTTTGATTCCTGAAATCGAATTCAATTTCATGGTTAAAATCGACCAAACATGATTTTAGTCCAATCCAACCTATTTGGGTAGCTTTGAGGGATTTTACCGCGGTTATATCTCTTAACGGCTTCACCTAATAGATTGGTTAATTTATGAGTGATCAGCTCAGAGAAAAAGGACCATAGGCGCGTCGACGAAAAACCCATTTCGTTTTATCAAGACGGGTTGAAAATTTAGGATGTCACAGTCATGGATGTGACTGATTTTTTTTTTTCAGATCAATATGTTGAGTGGTGGGTTACATAGATAGATAGTGCATATATTTTGATCTAACTAAAGATGAATATAATTGATGTTCATCTAATCAAAACTGGCAATCATAAGTCTGGTTAACATGACCCATAAATAAAAAAAGCGAAAAAAAGGGAGAGGAAGGGTAATTAATTTTAAGAAATGATTGAGTGACAGTCTTTAATTTATTATAACAATAAAAATATATTTTAAAATATAAAAAACTAAATATCAAACAATTATAAATTATTGTGGGGTTAATTTCTTTAGGAATTTGTGGCTCATAATAAAATGTTATTCTCACATTAACCTAAAGATTATTATACTAGCAAAGATTGTTAATTTTTGAAAAATGAGAGTGTGACAAGGCCTTTACTCTCCTATAAGTAATGGTGTTGTCCCCACCACACATTTTCCCTAAGAAAATCACCAGTCTTATTTGATGGGTTTGCTAGCCTACCAAGTAAGATTTCTCCATTTAGAAAAAACAATAAAATAGCCAAAATAAAGATGAGCGAATAAAAAAGGAACTTATTAGCATCGTCTCATGTAAAATATTTTTACAGTAAGTGTACAAAAGAATGATTTAAACATTTTTATTTCAAGAGAATATAAATCTAGGATCACTAGCCACAGCACCTATGCAAAATATTTTTCACACCTATAGTCGTGAATGAAAAATATCTATGATCTATTAAAATGTGTTATCGAAATTGAACTTAAATATTTTATACCACCAACGTTAAAACTCCATAAGTATATAGAGGGATGACTACTAATATTATACGTCAAGTAACATTTATCTTTGTGCAATTAAAGTCAAAAGAGATCGACAACCTAGAAGTCAAATGTCTGGCTATCTAGAAGTCTATGGAACACTTGTAACTCCATGAAGCGGTTAAATGTTTCAGTACACACCACCTTTAGCCTGTAAAGTAACTCTGATCCAAAGCACTTTGTACATAATTATTGAAATTTGAACATATTATTTTTGGTGTCCAAGCTGGACATTTCCCAGTGCATTGACTACTTTAGCGGCAGGGAAGAGGAACTAATTTGTTTTATAATATTTAAATGGAAGGATTTTTTATTTTAGGGTTAATACCTTGAAAAATCCCGAACTGATACACCTATGACAAATTTGTCCCAAATTATTTTTTTTTACCACCAAAAACCTCAAACCAGTATACCTTTGATAAATTTATCTAAAACCGGTACACTTGTGACAAATTTATCCTATGTTAGTTTTCGTTAAATTTTATTGTCAAATTATTAAGTTAAATGACACATGACAGTTGACTGGTATATCAATTTGGGATTTTACGCTCCATTTGTCACAATTTACAATTTTTGTGATTTTTTTGTGGTATTAATCAAATTTAGCGGATGATATATTTGTCACAAATTTACTAATTTGAGGTTTTTTGCCATCGAATAAATTAATTTTGGGTAAATTTATCATAAATGTATCTTTATAGGGTTTTTTTTTTTATGGTCGGTTGGGATAAATTTGTCACATGTGTACCAGTTTGTGGTTTTTTATGGTCAAAAAAATACTTTGGGATAAATTTGTCATAAATATACTGGTTTGAGGTTTTTTTTTAGGGTATTAACCCTTTATTTTATGCATGCAAATACGTCACAAAACACTAATTGAAAGTCCACGGAATGTGTTATCCATGTGTAAGATATTTACAATTAATTTTTGTATTAATTGCTGTATAGCTATTTTTCTTATATTTGGAGCGATATTCACCCTTTAAATACAAATTAATGCTCTCTCTCAACATTTTATTTTCCTTTCGCTTGTTCAATTCCATGAACATGAAACATGAGATCCATATTGCACCATTACTAAAGAGAGGTAACGGTGCCGTAAGGCTCTAAGTATTCGATGCTAATATAAAATAGAATACATATTTATTTAAAATACTCGTTACTAAGTAGGGCCAAGCATCTCTAAGTTGAGTGTACTTTTAGTTTTTCCCAATATAATATAATTGGTTGACTTCCTTAAAATACTTAACTGAAAACTAGTTTCATGTAAAATATAACATGATACTCTATGTCAATTTTCCCAACTAATGCACGTTGATGGGAGAATTACCAAAAAAAGTTCTAAACCTATTGTAATTGTGCTAATTCAATGCTAAACTTTTTTTTTTTTTTGGCTAATTTAAACCTAGACCTTTTACAATTGTGCTAGTTTAGTCCATTTAGCCAAAATTGGCTGGCCAGCGCTAATATGGATAGAGGGCCTGTTTGGTTCGGTTTTGGGGAAATGCTCTTGGGAGAATGCAAATACCTTTGAGGTAAATGGGTTTTCCGAAATGCTAGACTGTTTGGTAAACTCTAACTGAAAAGTGCTTTAGGGAAATGCAAGACTGTTTGGTAAACATATATTTGAAAAGCCCTTTAGTGTGACCAAATTAAGTTTTTTAGTTTTAGTATTTTTAAAATTGCAAAAAAGAAACAATGACTATATAACATTTTACATTTTCATGTTGACAGTAATATAAAAGATATATATTAGTAAATTTATTTAAAAATTATATTAAAAGAATTTGATTATAGATTAGATGTAAAGCTCAATTTTTGGCCTAGGGTTCTTTTAGGTTTGTTTTCGACTTTGAATAATTTTTTTTTTAATTATTGTGGTATTAATCATCTTCGTTAATTAATGATCATTCTAGTGTATTGATAAAAAGTTGGGCTATTGATTGTCAAAAGATAAAAATGACAAAAAAAAAAAAAGGTCAACCCAACATTTGGAAAGGGTTTTTATTATTTTTTAAAAAATAAAAATAAAATCTGATGAAACTCCGTCGCCGATCAACGGCGGTTGGGGTGTGGGGAAGATGATCGATTTAAAAAGAAGAAGAAGAAGTCAACGGATGAATAGTAGAGGTGGACTTGCATTTTCGAAATACTGAAAGCTCAAAGCAGGTCCCCACCTACTTTGGGTTTTCAGCATTTCAAAGGCCAGCATTTGACCAAGGACACCTCCAAATGCTTGAACCAAATACCTAAATTTTTTCCCAAGGCGCTGAAAGCCCATTGGAAATCCTGAACCAAATAAAGCCAGAAACTAACATGGCAATTTTTAAATTTTTTTGAATTTTTGAATTCTTTTTTTCTTTTTTCTTTCCACCTTCTCCTTCCGGCGTTGGCCAAAGGTGAGGGCCGATGAGGTCAGCCTTGCCGGCTAGTGGTGAGGCTCATCCTCGCCGGCCATTGGCGAAGGCGAGGTTGCCGTCCCTAGATCTGGCGAGGCTCGGGCTCGCCTAGCCAAGGTGACGGTCGACCTTGCCGGTCATCGTCCTTGTCATCTCATCATTTTTGTGGCAGAAACCTATTTACTCTGTGAGTTTTGAAATTCAAGAATATAAAGCTGAAATTGAGATAAACAACAGACTACAATAAGATGAGAATCTTTACACTTTTTAGTCGGCTCATCCCATCGAGATCCGGTATCTTGTTGCGGAAAACTTGCTGAACTCCTCTTCTGCTCTGTCTTGCCAGTTTGTCTACTATGCTCAACAAAATCAGAGTCCACATAAGCCAAATAGAAGTCGTCCGTTGGCCCGCTATGTCGAACACTTTGGACTCTTGAATTACATCCGCCATGCTCACGCCCTTTTGATGCCTAGATTCTCGAACTGCTTTCATGTTTGATTTGAGCAACATTCCCAGGAGATCATTTTCATCTACTCCTTCCTTCATTGCCTTCTCTCTTTGGTCGTTACTTCTTTCAGCAATCCTTTAACTTTATGGTCGATTTCTTTCATCTTCTTGTGCAGTTTAATCGGCAAAAGGGTGCATCTTTTTTTTTTTTGGCAAGCCTACTTCAGGATGAAAACTTTATTCGTTACATACACTCAAATCATTTTTATCCATTCTGTTGAGTTGAGAAGTTGGAAAAAAAGCAATCTCCCTATATACTATCTTGCAATCACAATCCAACCACTATCCATCATTTACAAAATCATAAGAAAGTTGTCTTCATAAATTTTTCAAGTTCCTTATGTGGCAAGATGCTTAAAGATCCGCACATGATTTGCAAAACAATTACAAAATTTTGAAAGGTCGCAATTGACCGTAGGGTAAGAATTGAGGATGTCAAACTAAATTCTGCTACTCGTTTTCTAGTTACATGCTTTTTAAACAGTTCCACTATATCAGGATAGACTATTGCCCTAATCATCTTGACTAAACTCCATCCGAGGGTACTATATAAAGGATAATAAATAATGTAGAGTGATTTATATATATATATTGTTAAATGATTTGTGATGTAATCTAAACATCTACGTTTGCTTGGATTGGTTAGTATGTGAAATTTTTTTTATAGGTTCTATATCTCTAATGTAATTGTAAAAATCGGCTAGTTGTGTGAAATTATCTAATACAAAGTATAATAATTCAAGAGTGATAATGATAATAAATGAGAAACGAATTAGGTGAAGAAATGAAATATAGATGAAGATTAAGCTAATTTTGATTTCAATCATAAAATAATATGAAACGTAATTAAAATAACAATGCGATCTCACTCAGGGGCAATAATCCGCACTCGAGTAGAGATCCTATTGATATGCATAAGCAGTAATTAATAAAACAATGTGATCTTACAAAGGGGCGGTAGTCCGCTCTCAAGTAGAGATCCCAGTGATATGCGTGAATAGTTATTAATATAATAATGTGATCTCACGCATGGGCAATAGTTCATGTGCGAGTAGAAATCCGACAAAAGTAAAAGAAGGCTAATATTATGAAGTGATAATGCTAACCAAAACTTGATTGGTTATATCATTGATTGATAAGAAAACTTATAGATAGTTGATATAAGTGATTGGAGAATTTACAAGTGATCGGAGATATCTTAAAGAAGTGATTATAAGTGATAATGAGTGATTATAGGTGTTTGGGAAAAGATACAAGTGAAAGATATATGAGAGTGAAAAGATGTAATCAAAGGAGGCTTTTAGGACGCAGGAAGGTAAGAGCACAAGAGCGCAAGTGAGTTGAAGGCAAGCGGTGATCCC
Organism: Eucalyptus caleyi; assembly: GCA_014182885.2. Classification (NCBI taxonomy): domain Eukaryota; kingdom Viridiplantae; phylum Streptophyta; class Magnoliopsida; order Myrtales; family Myrtaceae; genus Eucalyptus; species Eucalyptus caleyi. Next base: position 20,141,816 of record CM024472.2, read on the forward strand.
CCCTCTTCTTCTACTCCTCCTTTTATAAGTAAAGCTTGGATGGAGTAAAAATTTACAGCAGCATCTTCAGTCCATCTTCAATCCATTTATAGCATGTTGAGATTTTTCAAATGGAAAATGATGATGTGCTTTCAAAATTCCTTTTTTGTCTTCTTCGATTTTTGTCCGTTTTGGTGATCAATCTCGTTTCCATCATCATCTAACAAGTTGATGCCATATCAATCATCTTCATTGGTGTAATGAGATTGATCATCATTAGAGGCACTTTGAGATTTTGAAGGTAGCATAGTGATTGAGAATTCTGACATGAGTTTTGCCATTACATAGCCATATCCTTCTGGTGACTGCATGGCAGCCAAATGAGCTTGGGCTAGTGATTTTTGTTGAATTTTTTTTAGTGTTTTTATGATTAGGTGATTTTTAATTTCGCCGATTTAGCCGATTTAGCCAGTTCAAAACTACTTCCTCATAAAAATTTTCTGTGAATTTGATATTGTCACACCATTTAGTCTTGAATCTTTTAAGTAGGTGGAGGGGGTGCGAAGGATAAGAAGACTGAGGCTGTTAACTAGGAAACTCGAAAATTGATGAAAAAATGCATAAGATTTGAAAATTGTGATTCATGATTTGATTGGTTTGAAATGGGTGTAAAAGATTTTCCAGCGAATTCTAAATTGTAGAGGTAATATTTCAATGACAAGACTAAAGTGACTCCATCATTTTTGAACCAGAAAAGTAATTGTTTAGTAAAATCTATTTTGAAATAAAAAAAGCCAAGTGTGACAAATTTACTAAAAACTATTTTTTTGACTATGAAAAACCCCAAACTGGTACATATGTGACAAATTTACCCCGATTGACCATAAAAAACCATAAATTGGTACATTTATGACAAATTTACCCCAAACTAATTTATTCGATCTCAAAAAACTCTAAACTAGTAAATTTGTGACAAATATACCCTATGCTAAATTAGATTAATACGATAAAAAAAATCACAAAATTGTAAATTGTGACAAATTGAGCGTAAAATCCCAAATTGGTATACAAATCAACTGTCATGTGTCATTTAACTTAATAATTTGATAGTAAAATTAAATGAAAACTAACAGAAAATAAATTTGTCACAAGTGTACTAGTTTGGGGTTTTTGGTGGTCAAAAAAATAGTTGGGGTAACTTTGTTATAGTTGTACCGGTTTGGGGTTTTTTAAGGTATTAACCCTAGATTTTATTGCCAAAATTTCTTTTTATATTTTGGCTTGGGTATCTTTGAGAGCTTTTATTTCTAATTTTTGCTGATTTATTTCATTATTGAGATCATTTATATTGATAGGTCTAGATTGGATTTCTTATTTCTATTAAGAATATTTTTGAGATTATAAGTTGTATTAGAATTAGTCGGGATCTTCATAGAAGACTGGAGTCTATCTAAATATTGTTTTTTGGCTTTTGGATCCCATATATTATCAGCTGTTTCTAACAAGAATTGTTCTTCCTTTGTTAAAACATTGATTTCAAGTGTCGATTCTTCTTCAGGAGAGGAATTATTTTCTTCAAATTCTAATGAAGTTTCTATCTCGTTGATTTGGAGGCCCGCTTCTTTAGGATAGTCTTTTGAAGAAGAATCATCATCTGTAGCATCCATGATGCTATTAAGCTGATAAAGAGTCTCCTCATCTATGGAGAGTTCATTTAATTTTTTGTTTATTTGGCAATATTTAGAAATATGCCCTCTTTTCCCACAATTGTAACATTTAATGTCTCTATTAATTTCCTTTTTGGGTTTTGTTTGGGTTTATCATATTTATTAGCTCGTGATTTATTTTTGTAATGATTTTTAGATTTTCTTTCTTCAAAAGGACAATTTTCTTTATATTTTGGTTTTGATGGAGTGTATGAAGGATCATATTGTGCACAGAAATATCCTAAATCTTTTTGCTCAATTGTTCTTTCTTTAATTGCTCTCCTAATTTTATTAAATTACACATTTGGGTTCATTGTCTATAAACATAAGAAATTAGTTCTCCATATGATAATAAGTGATAAGGAATTTGGCGATTATATTCTTCTCTTATTTTATTACAAACCTGATCTTCTATTAAACGAGGTAAACCGGCTAAAAAATTTTCCTTCCAAAAGGGTTGGTTTACGTTTGGTCTAACAAAACCCTTTGTAGAAAAAGATCCTTATATACTTGGAATCTCCCTAATGATTTACATTTCACATTCGAAAGAAGATCTTGATTTACGTTTTTTATATGGGAAGGATCTTTTATGAAATGCTGTGATATAGAATAGATGAGAGTACATACAGCATCTTGAATGGTTTGCCCATTAGCATCTCAATATGTTGTCCATATTCATCTATTTTATGTGCATTTAAGATTTGAGTTCTTTGTTCATCAGTAAGATAATTATCCCCTCAACCTTTTAGTTGTCCTGTAAATCTAGCTACTAAAATTTTAGCAACGGCATGATTAGAAATTCCTTATTGAGTTTTATAAGCATTTGCTACCATAAATATTTGATTAGGAATATTGACGGTATTATTTTTAAAGACACCATCAATATTCCATTCATAAATGGTATAGGAAGAATACTTATTGAACTCTTTGTGATGACACTTCAAGGACAATATCAGGAGGAGTGGCTCTTTGATAGTAAAGTTTTTGGAGATTTTTCCATGAGAGTATTTATTACAGGAATTGATTCACTTTCAGACTCTTTATTAGATTTTTCAAGGACATTTATTTGAGCCAAGGGGAGATATATTGGTTAACTTGATATTTTCTTTTAATAGGTTTGTCACCCCATTTTTGTCCAAAAAGACATTGCAAATGAAACAATTTAATTATGTAAACTTTATCCAGTGAACCTATTGACATATAAATTTTGGTGACCCGTTTAATAATTTCCATTGAAAACTAGAAGTAGGTATCACTTTTTAGCGGTTGGCACCATCAATGATGCCAACGATCTTTATTTTACCTGGCCGATTTAAAAAAAGAGAAGTAGATATCACTTCTTTTTTGCCGCTTCCACAGTCGTTGATCCACTTCCGCTGCCGCTGCTTAAGCCACTGCTGCGGCAGTTGGGGCCATAGGTGGCCTTGTGTTGCTCGAGCTCTAACTGGAGCTTGAAGACGGAACCGCAGCGCTCGCACTTCACTTTAGCTTTGCGGTGGACCATCTAGGCGTGGTACTCCAATATGCTCTTTGAGAACTTCTTCCCACGGCAATTACACTTCTGCATAGTTTTCAATTTGAGGGAGAGTTCAAAGGCAGAGTTGAGGAGAAAAAGAGACTGAGGGTTGAGGGAGAGTTCGAAGGCGAGAGGAGGCAAAGTTGAGGAGAAGAGGAGACTGAGGGTTGAGGGAGAGTTCAAAGGCGAGAGGAAGAGAATAACATATGTACATGCAATGCATGTGGAGGTGATTTGGTAGGGCCCTAGATGAAGGAACGCGCAATTCCATGCCCTGAAACGGAGAGATCTCCAAGGACCTTGGGATGTGGCTTCTCAAACTCATCGATCCCTGTGATAATCATTCTTTAGAAACATCAAATGGCAAGGAAAAGAATACCTTGGATGCCAAAATTTGATAAGGGAGACAAGTATCAAAAGTTACTAAAGTGACACTTAAGTACCACTTTTTTTTCTTTTTTGAAAAATGAGATACCTAAGTGTCAAGTTCAGCAAAGGTGGTTGGAAATCATTTGTGGCAATTTTTTAATAATATAACTTGCCTATTTGGCATGCTGAAAAGTTGAGCTAATAACGAAGAACCAAAACAACGTCATTTTATCTTCTTCTTCTTCTTTTTGGATTTTAATATAAATATTAAGTAAATTAAAATACTTATATTTATTTTATATTATAAATAAAAATAAGGCAAAAGGCAAGGGCTTAGCCTTTGACACCACCTCCCCATCGTCACTAGAAGGGTCGGTGATGGTGGAGGGAGGGTTGGCCGGGGTCGTTGGACCCGGGCCAAAGGTTGGCTACCTTGGCCGATTGATGGTGAGGGCTTGCGAGCCCTCGCTTAGATCTAGGGTGAGGGTTGTGGTCCTTTCCCAGATTTGGAGAGGGTCGCCGGCCCTCACCCAACCGTGCCAAGGGCCGTCGCCCGTTGGAGCTAGGGCCTAGCAACCCCAACTAACCCTCTCCCCATCATTGTCGGCCCGACCATGGTGAGGAGGTGGCAAAGGAGGGCTGAGCCCTCAGCTGCCTACATGAGGAGGTGGCGAAGGAGGACTGAGCCCTTAGCTTCCTCTTCTCTCTCTTCTCTCTCTCTCTCTCTCTCTCTCTCTCTCTCTCTCTCTAAATAAAAATAAAATTAGTTTTAAATTTAATTTAATTAATATTTATATTAATTATCTAGCCATGTTAGCGAAACGACATCATTCTACAGTTGTCTCATTAGAAAATCCCCACGTTAGCATTTTGATAGGATTTTCTAGTCGTTGGCACTTAACTGATCCATTTTGCTCCGATTTTGGCACTTAAATGTCACTTTTGTAACTTTTGACATTTAAGTATCCCTCCATGTCAAGTTTTAGCACTCAAAGTGTCCGGTACTCTCAAATGGCAAGCAAATTCCAAATATCATTTATACGTTTGTATATTGCTACCTAAATACACTCAAATCATCATCATCTACTCTATTGATTTGGGATGCACCGGATATGCACGAATGAATTTCATGTAAGTTGCATGAAAAATGCATGTGGGATGCATGTGATATGCACGAGCTTGCAGGCCGACGAAGCTTTAGGTGATCGGTGAGCTTGAGGTATTATTTGTGATAAGGTTAGCCATTTCCAAGTCTTCTTTGGGTCAAAGGTCCACTTTGTGGAGGTCTCTCCTCAGGCCTATAATTGATCTTCCCAATTCTATATATTACCCATTTGGGTACTTTAGGTGCTTGACCTAGCGAATACATTGTTCATTGTTTTTTATAACGAAATTGAGTTTGTCGAATTGATAATATCATACCATTGGCAAGAAAAAAACAATTGTGTCTTGACTTTGACGGCATGTGTACTGTGTTTGTTGATGAAGTGATGATATAAAGGGAGAACGTGAGGCGGGATGCCTTTGGAGAGAGGAGTAATGGATTGAGATTGAGTTTGCTTGGTCATTCTCATGATGTCTCTTGAAACAAAAGCCGGTGAGTAGTTCCGTTTAGACCTTGCCATCTTAGACATCTTTCTACCTTCTCTGGCCTCAATCATGATGGGACACTCAAACGATCTAAGAATAAGTTTTGGCATTAAAGTAAGCGTTATACAAAAGTCATGATATTTTTAGTATTATTTTCCCAATTATTGAAAGAGTTAAAAAAATGTTCAATTCTTTCTAGAAAGGAATCCATGTAGTGGTAAAAAAGATGATATTAGATAGTTTATTCTCCATTTAATCAAAATTATAAATCAACTTATCAATTGATTATGACGTTGCACAAGGGATGAAAAGAGTCACGTCTAGCGCATACATGAAACGGAGTCTATATTATTAAGCTAGAACTGACGCTTGGTCTTGCCGCTTTATAAGGATGATCATTGAAGTTCCCCCTTGTCGCTCTTGTGAAATTAACGGTGCCCTCATCTACTCTTTCCATTTCTCTCGTCTCTGCGAGATGCTCTCTACCTCATGGTAGCGTCTACCCCCCTTCCTTCAAACCCTAAACCCTAATTTACAAGTGTTTGTCCCGATTCCTGTTCCTTTCCGCAGTGTTTCTTCCTCCCATTTTCAAAAAAAAAAAAAAAAAAAAAAAGCCCCGAGCAAAATGTTGGAGCCTCTTCTCAAAGATCTGGGAACCGCTCGCTTCCTTCAATCGGGATGACCATGGGCGAAAAAATTCATCAGGGAGAGTATTCCTTGCCACACTGACCATCGATCTAAGTATCAGGCTCGCCTTTCCGGAAGTTCGTTGTCTGGCAAATGCGATTGGTGTGGTAGAAGTCCGGATCTAGACAAACTTGAAGCTGGGTAATCTTCAACAGGTGGTAAGCCTAGACCTGAGCCCTAGATAAGTTTTGGAAGGTTAGCGCAAATGGAGAGTAAAGAAGAAAACGAAATGAGAGTGGCTGCTTTATGTAAAAGTCTTGGGCACCTATGGTCTGAGGATGACGTAGTTGAAGTGTCTGATGAAATTCCCCAACAGAAATGGGAGGAATGTAGACGTACTCTTTTCGGAAAATTGTTCTCCAAACCAAATGTGAACTATCCTGCTTTCATAACTACAATGAAGAAAGCATGGAAATCAAAAGGGGTTATCTGCTCATAGAAGGAACTAGGGCACTTCACATTGGTATTTCCAACGGAGGAGGAAAAACAGCGAATAATGAGGAACTCACCTTGGTCATACTCAACTAATTTGCTTGTTCTGCAGCAGTGTCTCCCAAAAGTCCCTGAGCATTGCTATGATTTTACTAAGGCAGCTTTCTGGGTACGCATTGGAGGAGTTCCCCCTGGTTGGAGAATAGATACAGTGTTCAATGATCTGGGGAAAAGGATAGGAAAAGTAATAGAAGTTCAACCGGACTCAACAACAAATGCACAGAACAGGGGAGGTCGAGTCAGAGTTGAGATTGACTTGGCTTTACCTTTGAAATCAGGAGCTATCCTGGATATCGATAACAAATGGCTCTGGGTGGAGTTCAAATACGAGCGGCTCCCACATTACTGCTTCTCTTGTGGTAGAATCGGTCACTATGCAACTGACTGCTTAGAAATTCCATATGCAACGTCGCCCTGGGCAATGAACAAAAAAGGATTATACGGTCCCTGGTTGAAGGCAGAAACCAGTGATCACAGTCCTTATTGGGACGCTTTCTACGGAAAATTGGAGGAGGAGTATGTAGTGGAGGAAACAGTACCTAAACCACCACTTAAAACGAATGAAATGAACCCCATTGAGCTTGATCCTGCCTCAAACATGCAAATAGTAGCATGCACAAAAAAGAGACCAGAAAGCAGCTCAGAACAAATGATAACTTCAGCACTTGTACCTATGGCAGCACAAGACCGAGACCGAGGAAAACAGGTGATATGCCCTGAAACTCAAAACCCCCTTGCTATTAAAAGTTGGAAAAAGCAGTAAGAAGACAATGAAAGTACAAAAGGCCAAAAAATATAAATGTATGCCAGAAAAATCATCTCTCCTCCTAGACGAAGTAGACCTATTGGAGACACCAGTGAATCTGATCCAAGACGACCAAGCATGGGCTTTGGTGGCTAGCCCTAATAAGCCACCACAAAAGCCATGAAAATTGTGAGCTGAAATTGTCAGAGGCTGGGCAACCCCCTGGCAATTCAGGAATTAAGAGCTTTAACAGCTCATGAAAGGCCTAACTTACTCTTTATCATGGAGACGAAAAACAAAGCAATGATGGTAGAAAGGATTCGTAGAAAACTCAAATTCCAGAACCTTTATTTGGTGGATCCAACAGGAATAGCGGGGGGATTGGCAATCATGTGGCAAGAGGAAATCAAATTGAAGGTGCAAGCAAGCTCAAAGCAATTTATAGATGTGCAGTGCATTGACCCTGATAGTAAATAAGGTATGCAGATTACCTTCGTCCACGCATCTACAAATTTTGGAGAGCGTCTGGCTTTATGGCAAGTGTTGGGAACCCTTAAACCTCCAGCTTCTCAACCATGGATCTGCATGGGAGATTTCAATGAGATACTGTATGTTTAGGAGAAAGTTGGGAAAAAAGAAGCAGATAATAGATGAATCACAGCTTTCAGAAACATGATTAATGATCTATCTCTGATGGATGTCGACAGTCATGGATGCGCATACACATGGACAAATAAAAGGGAAGGGGCTGAATTAGTAAAGAAACGACTCGATCGAGTGCTCTGTTCCCTCGAGTGGAGAGTTACCTTTCATGAAGCAGAAGTGCAAGCCCTTCCAGCAATCAGTTCAGACCATAGCCCCCTAGTCCTTCGACTGCACCCTGGAGTAAAGACAAGGAAGAAACAGTTCAAATTGGAAGCTTTCTAGACAGAACATGCAGAGTATCACGAACTCATCCAGCAAGTATAGGCAGAAAAAACAACTCCAACCTCCCCTTTTGCAGAGAAACTAGTGAGGACATCACAACAATTAATCAAATGGAGCAGAGAGAAGTTCACAAATGCTTACACACAAATCAAACAGCTTAACCAAACCCTCACAGCACTAACCAATCAAACAGAACAGCACACGACAAAGCAGAAAGTGCAGCAGATCATCAATCAAATCGATACATTGAGAAGGCAGGAAGAACAGTTCTGGGGAATGAGGTCACGCGTCAAATGGTTGCATTGGGGAGACCAAAATACCCGGTTTTTCCATGCTACAACAGTCAACAGGAGGCAACAAAATCGAATCACAATGCTGCAATTAGAGGATAAAAGTTGGTGCAGAGAACCCCAGATGTTACAACAACATATTCAATCTTACCATGAGAACCTATACAGGACTGAAGGGTCACGATACTACCAACCTATCCTACATCAATGCCCCTCCCCGATAACAGAGAATATTAATGAAGAACTGGTGGCAATACCTTCATTGGAAGAAATCCATGCAACTGTTTTTCAACTGGGAGCTCTCAAGGCTCTTGGCCCTAATGGTTTCAATGGCACTTTCTACCAACAATCCTGGGAAAGCATCAAAGATGACCTGGCTCAGCTAGTACCGGAGTTTTTTCAGAAGGGTGTTCTCGACAATCGGCTAAATTAGACCCATATTGTGCTGATCCCAAAAGTTAAAAGCCCTGAAAATATCAGCCAATTTAGACCCATTAGCCTGTGCAACTTCAGTTATAAAGTCATCTCAAAACTCTTGACAAACGGACTTAAAAAGTGGCTGCCACTTATCATTGAACCGGAGCAAGGTGCGTTCGTTTCAGGGAGGCAAATTCAGGACAATATCTTCATCGTCCAGGAAGTTCTGCATCAACTGCGAACAACAAAAAACAGGAAAAAACATCAGGCTATTCTGAAGCTTGATATGCAGAAAGCATATGATAGAATAGAATGGGATTTTGTGAGGGATGTCATGCTGCATATGGGGTTTCATGCCAAGTGGGTCTCCTTAATCATGCAATGTATATCCACAGTCACTTATAGCGTGAAAATCAATGGAGAACCTATCTCTTTCTTCCATCCTTCGCGAGGCCTCAAACAAGGTGATCCACTCTCACCTTATATATTCATTTTGATATCCAATGTGTTAACCTGGATGATGAAAAAAGCATTATCAGATGGAACACTCAAAGGCATACAGTTAACCAGAAATTGTCCCAAATTATCACATCTAATGTTTGCCGATGATGCGATATTCTTTCTGGATGGAAATCTGACAGAGTGTCAGAATCTAGCCCAAATACTCAGTCAATATTGCTACGCTATAGGACAGGCAATTAATCTAAATAAATCAGGGGTTTCTTTCAGTGGCAGTTGTCTAGAAGTATTGAAACACAACTTGGCCACACAACTGAGAGTACCTGTTCTACAGAAAACAGGGAAGTACCTGGGTATACCTACCGAGTGGGGTCAATCCAAGAAAGAGTTGTTTGCGTGGATCCTGGCCAGAGTAAATGCAAAGTTAGCAGGTTGGAAGGAAAAATTACTGACAAAAGTAGGAAAGGAAGTGCTAATCAAGAGTGTTGTGCAATCCATACCTACCTATGCAATGTCTATCTTCAAGCTGCCTGTGTCCATCTGTAGAGCCATAGAACAACGTATTGCGTCATTTTGGTGGCAGAACGGAGATGCTAAAAGAGGGATGCATTGGAAAAGATGGGAAGTCTTGAAAACTCGAAAAGATGTAGGTGGCCTCGGGTTTAAAGATCTGCTCACCTTTAATAGAGCCATGTTAGGCAAGCAAGCATGGCGACTTGCCACCTCCCCATCAGCTCTATGGAGCAAAGTGTTGAAAGGGATTTATTTCCCCCACAGTGATGTTTGGACAGCTTCAAAGGGACACCGACCATCATGGGGTTGGCACGGTTTAATCCTCGGCAGAGACACCATAAAGAACAACACTAAATGGTCAGTAGGAGATGGAAAATCTATTCGAATCAGAGAAGACAGATGGCTCTCACAAGGAGTAATTGGCGGGGAAGTAAACCAAACAGAACCTATTTTAGTATCGGAATTGATCAATGCAGAATCCAGAAAATGGAAACAACAACTCATCCATCAACTGTACGAAGAAAATGTTGCAAAAGAGATTCTAGCAGTTCCCCTAAGCCAACAACCACAGCCAGATATGCTTATATGGACGGGTAACAGAACAGGGCAATACTCTGTCAAGAGTGGATACAACAGAGCAATCATAAATACAAGTAAAACAGATCACAATCGTCCCTCCTGTTCATATCAACCACCACGCACCTTATGGACTCAAATTTGGAGTCTTGATGTGCCACCAAAGGTCCGATCTTTCCTCTGGAGCATATGTCAAAACGCCCTCCCAACGAGAGAAAACCTATATACAAGGAAAATAGTCAGCGATCCCCTATGTCCGCTCTGCAGTACAAGTCCAGAAACCATAGAGCATCTTCTGTTTTTATGCAAATGGACCAAGAAAATCTGGGAAGACCCTGTGTTTACAACAATCAGACCAAGACGCAACATTAAACGAACAGATCAGTGGCTGGTTAACGCCTTCCGAAAAGATCAAGACTCACCTGATCCAGAGCTTACTGGTATGGTCTTATGGAACATCTGGAAGGCGAGAAATAGCTGGATTTTTCGACAGAAAGCACCTAGACCAGAAGATCTGTTGATCACAGCACAGGACCAACAACTTTCGTTCAGCAGAAGAAAACCAAATCGAAACGAAAGAAAACCCAACCGAAACAAACCTGCTCACTGGAAGCCTCCTGTAGGGACGGATCTGAAACTAAATGTGGATGCGGCTTGGGGAGAAGGCGAATTTCTCTGTTCGGTCGCGGGCATGTTGCGCGATTCCGAAGGAAGAACCCTCGAGGGTTTCATGGCCACCGCTAGGGTTTCTTCGGCAAGTGAAGCTGAAGCAGAGGCGATCTCACACGGGATATTGTACACACACGAACTGAAGACGATGCATGTGGAGAACTCTGGAAGTCGAACTGATATGTGCTTCATCGAAAGTGACTGTTCCGCGATTGTTGAAATGGTGATGGGCCGGGCCGAACCTCCATGGAACCTAAAAGAAGTCGTCCAGCGATGCAGGAATGGGCTAGCCCAAAATAAAAATATTACGGTTATCCATTGTCCACGCCAAGCAAATGCCGCAGCGGATTGGATCGTCCGGAATCATCGACTCAACACTCTACCAACTAATTGGCTGCTTTCTCCTCCTTTTCCTCTCTGGAATATTTTATGTACCGATCTTTCTCCATCGGTATTATGTAAGACTCCGAGTTAATCTAGTAAATGTCAGTTCTTTTCGACCAAAAAAAAAAAAAGCTAGAACTTGCGCTCTTTTTGTCTCGCTTATAAAATCCCAATATTACCCTTATATTTGACAGTAAGATGATAAGACACCTTTTTATTTTTTATTTTTTTTTAATCAAGAAGGCATCATATGTTTACATGACTAATAATTTATTCTCAGCAAACGGAATCAGCCGTTTTATGCACACAACGGAGCAAACAAGAGCACAGAATCAGATCAAACGGAATGAGGGATGGTCATAATAAGGGGACCAAAACCTGTTGCGTACCACTTGGCCCCGCCCCATTTCTATTTTTATTCAATACTGATAGAGACTTAAGGTTTAGAGAAAGTACTTATTCTCTGAGTAATCATTCTGATGGCTTGTGCATGAAGAGATGAAGCTCTTGTGGAAGAGAAAAGCGTCAAGCTCTTGAGCTGCATAAGGTGTGATGAAAAATAATGCGAAAGATTTGTGCCAAATTTTGTGCTTAAAACATAAGTAAGCCAATATGGAAGAATTATGCACCAAGTCAATCACCATGGTGCTAAAACTTTCCAAACAAACATCTTAATACCACAACCTTTTAGGGGATCACTAAGTGTTTCCGGCAAGTTTTGGAAAAATAGACTTAAATATTATTTTAATAATGTTGACTTACTCGAGTTATTTAAATGGATGCTTTTAAAAAGTTTGGGTACTAAAATGATTTCTCCTAAAGTTTTGGCATCAATTGATCCATCGTATAGTTTCGACACTAAACTCTATATTAAGTGCGACCTGCTTCGCTGTTCAAGGGGGCAATGCATTTTTCAGATCATTCATTAAGACTTTTAATGCTGGCTATCGTGTTAAAAACTTAAATTTTTTCTGAAGTACACTTTGCATATACATTGTCATATATTGGCCAAAGGTCAAATAAAAGCACCAACTTATACCTCTGGACAAAAATAGTCTCAAATCACACGAAAAACGCATGACGAAAAATGTCCAACGGAAAATGTCCAACGGATATAAAGAAACGACTTTAGACCCTCTAGAGAAAAATAATTCCATGTTCAAACGACTCATAAAAGGCATGAAATTTTACTAGAGTGACGAAAATTTCCATCATTGTTTTTTCGTCAAATTTATTCGGCATCTCACGTGACCAATGATTATTCGTGCACAATAGACATGTCAACTAAGCTAAAACAACGTCGGCACTTAGACTATAATGGATTATTTGCTCAGTTCACTTTTTTTTTTTGGCTCAGTTCACTTAAGTAGAAATCATTTGGAACCCTAATTTGCAAACTTGAAACTCTAACCAAAATTCACGATTTTCCAAAAATCTACAAATTAGCTCAAAATGTAAATTTAATAAACCATACTTTGTGGACTCATCTTGTGGCGAAACCCTTGCCATCTAATCTACGAATTCGATTGGGGGCTAAACTCTTTTTCTCTTTGTTATCTGAAGAGAATGAACCAAAATACTATTGAAACAACGTCTTCTTAGTTTAAATGTCTACGGCGTTGATTTGGCTCAACTGATGTGTCCATCGTACCCGTCAACATCATTAGCCATTGTAGAAGAAGAATAAGCCTTTTGGTCAGAAAAGCTATTCGATATTTTTGTTGCTCGAGCAAAACTTTGTGCTTTAATTTGGGATCATTTGAAAAATGGATTTAGTTTTGTCCTAAGAATGAAAGCTTGTCCTTTTCTTTTATTCGGTGGATATTTGTCCTTTAAGCGAAAGTTTTTGCTTTTTTCGAATCTTTGAAAACTGGGGTTATGTTTGTGTTGAGAGTACAACAAATTCATGCTCTCATTTTTTTGGAATTTTTGGCCGTCAGTTCACTAGCAAATCGTATTCTCGAAAATTGTGCAAGTAGACTGCATAAACAGGAACAAATCTTATGGAGCATGATGCCATCATGAGAGGAAAAAATACAATGGGATGTGGTCCTCATTTTCTTTCTGTTGCTTCTAAATCAGTCAAGTACTTGCATGCAGTGTTTTCTTTCTCTTTTTAGTTAATAATTCGTGCATCCGATGTATCTTTTTTTTTGGCTGAAGATGCCTTAGAGTTTCGAAGGCACCAAAGAAGTAAAACACAGTTAACTAGGTCAATCCAAGAAGAGCATGCTGGTGAATAGTGAAGAATTAAGAAAAAGGACGTAAAACACACATTTAACTAGCTTGAGAACAACTTTTCTAGTCAAGAAGGCATCATATGTTTAAATGACTTTTGGTTTATTCTTTAACAAACATGACAACTGTTTTAGACACGCAACGAAGCAAGCAGAGCACAGAATCTGATTAAATACGATCCAACGATCCGATTCTAGTCAAGGTCAAGGGGACTCCATACTGGGGATGAGTAGTGAGCATGGGAATAGGGGCATGCTTGTAAGAAGGAGATAGCTGCATCGAGAAATTCTGCAAAATCAAGGTCAGAGCAACTTTGGCTTCAGTGAAAGAAAAGTTTTGGCCAATGCAATTTCTAGGACCCCAACTGAAAGGGAGAAAGCAGAGCTTGTTCTGGGTTGCTTTTGAGACTCCCTCGGAGAATCTCTCTGGATTGAACTCTTTGGCATCATCACCCCAAATCTCTGGATCGTGGTGGATCAGGATCGTCGGCACAAAAAGCACAACTCCTGGAGGTACTTGTATATCTCCCAACTTGGTTGTCTTTTGAACTGTTCTCATCATCATAAATCCAGGCGGATACAACCTGAGCACCTCATTCAGTATCATGCTTACCTGTACAAAAATCAAGTTGTGGTCAGCCTGTTTTTATCCAAAAAGACATTGAAGATGTAACAATTAAATTATCTAAACCTTGCATAGTGGACCAAATTTATCAAACATAACATCATTTCTGTGATCTACGTTGTAACTTCGAATGGGAAGGCACAATCCATCTGTCTCCATTCTCCATCGCCTAAATATAAATATTTTCTTTTGGTTCAGGGGAAGGAGTGGCGAAGAACAGCAATTAGATTTCAGGTCAGGTGGTTACAACATTTTCCTTCAATTGTTGGCCTTCCATTTTCATCTGTTCTTTCTTTTTCCTTTTTCTCTTTTTGCAAAAAACCATTTGTTTGATGCGAGTTTTGAAATTCAGGAATATATGTCTTGAAATCTAGATAAACCGCAGACGACAACACGATGTGAATCCTTACAATTTTTAACTGGCTCAACGCATCAAAGTCAGGTTTGTTGTTGCCGAAAACTTGCCGGACTTCCTCTCTTGCTCTGTCTTGCCATTTCTGGTGCTTGCTTAACAAAATCAGAGTCCAAGTAATCAAAACAGAAGTTGTCTCTTGACCTGCAAAGTTGAATGCTTTACACTCTCCAATCACATCCTTCATGCTCATGCCCTTTTGATCCACGGACTCCTGAATTTCTTTCATGTTTGATTTTAGCAACAGTCCCAAGAGATCATTGTCATCTACTCTTCCTTCCTTCATTGCCCTCTCTCTTTTGGTCACTATGTCTTCCAACAATCCTTCTACTTTGCGGTTGATTTCTTTCATCCTCTTCCTGTCACGCCCCGATCCTCAGGCACGCACACATCCGTCTCAGTTGGTCGATTTTATAATGCGATATCCCAGGACAATGTATCGCCGACCCTTTTTATTCTTAAGCACATGCGGAAGCAGTTAAAATCCCTGATAATAAAAAACGATGGGATAGAAAAGCGAGTATGCCATATTTTTCATATTGAAATTTATAACTAAACTTTTATACAAACCACAAACCAGAACACTTCACAACTTTTTATTCTAAACTCTATTCACATCAAAATGGAGATATCAAAGAAGATAAAATTTCAGTCCATCTAGGCCGTACTCACGGCCCCTCTCGAGATTGTCTTCTTCTCCCAAAATCCTTCTCCAACTCTTCCTTCTCAGCTCCTTAGCGGGGTCCTGAAATGGTTTTCCCCAAACTGGGATGAGACTACGTCTCAGCGAATTCTACCCCACTAAGCCCGATTAGTAAACCATTATACTATAGGCTGCCTAAACACGCATGGGTCAGAAGACGTACCTTAGCATCAGATCCTACCTGCAAGTCAGTACAATTCATAATAGGCACTCAAACATCATATCACTGATCGAAGCATCGATCAAATCGACCTAGTCGATTATATACCAACAAGACCACTCACGGTCATTTCCAATCAGTCATTCAATTCACGACATCAAATCAAAACAATGATAAATCGATCTAGTCGATTACATGTCAGATGGACCATTCTAGGTCAATACTCTCGGGCGCCAAGTTCACCAATGTGATTTATCCACTAGACAATTGTGTGCGTTCTTTAAGGCGCCGTTTTCGCCAGTGACATCCTTAGTCACCGAACCACACATGCCTATAACCATGTACTCAAATAGACAATTGTGTGCGTTCTTTAAGGCGCCGTTTTCGCCAGTGATATCCTCAATCACCGAACCACACATGCCTATAATAATGTATTTAATAGACAAGTGTATGCGTTCTTTAAGGCGCCGTTTCGCCAAAGGATGTCCTTAGTCACCGAACCATACATGTCTATAACAATACGAGTACTAGACCGATACGTGCGTTCTTTTAAGCGCCGTTTTTCGCCAAAATGATATCCCCAATCACCGAACCACGTAGGTCCACATAATGTATGTACTAGACCGATACGTGCGTTCTTTTTAAGGCGGCCAAGTTTTCGCCAAAATGATATCCCAATCACCGAACCACGTAGGCCCATACACCGTGTCTCGATCGCCCAATCCCGATCAGAGTACTTCCAATCCGCTCTCATGATTCCATCCACTTTACAACTCAATCAAAGCATTATAAATGCTAAACAAACATACTCGGCCATCTACCAATCAATCATTCAATCTCAATTAATTCCAAATCAATTTAGGGTAAATCCCTAAAACATTACAATTTATTCAATTCCATACAACGTGAGCTCAAATAAATAAATGGACTGCGCCACGACGATCAGCACGAGATTTCAGTCGTCGGCCATCAAAATCTTAATTTCTGAAAAATAATTAATTAATAATTATTAAAAATTCAATTTAAGACAAACTAAAACTCAATTAAACAAAACGGACTTCACCACGGTCATCAGCATAATTTTCCTTCCCAGACCATCTCAGTTGAATTTTCGAAAAATAAATAATTATTTAATTTAATTTCGAAAATAATATTTAAACGCCAAAAATCCCACTTGGCTCGAATCGTCAAATCAGTTCGATTAGGCGTCGGAAAATTCTAGATACTTCAATAAATAAGTAGACCACGTCTACTTATTAATCGCACAATCAATTTATTTAAATCGCATCACAATTGACTAATAATTGCTAATTATTTCTAATCTAACAACCTAAACATAATTAATTAAAACTAAACCAACCTAAAGCATAATTAGCAAACTAATCGTGGATTAGTGAGATTACTCACCAAATCGCGCGCAAATCGGATCAATCCGACGGCGGCGACGCGAGGAACGATTGTTCCCAAAGCGACTCGCGGATCCGGGGCCCGGAAACGGCCCAAAAGCGGGCCCGAAGTCGCTGAAACCCACTCCGTGGGCTTGCTGGTCGGGGCCGAACGGAGCCGCTCCGGCGGCTAGGGCGGCGAGGGGAAGCCGGCGGAGGGCGAGGGGGTCGCGGGGGAGGTCCGGCGGAGCTAGGCGGTGGCCGGAGGCGGCCGGAGATGGGCTGGTCGGTGCAGAACAAAGGCGAAACAGGGCTGGTTCGCTCGGCTTGGGCACGCGCGGACGGCGGGACGGCGGCGGGCGCACGAGCGCAGCGCGGCGGTGCGGCGGTGCGGCGGCGGGACGAGCCGCGAGGGGTTCTCGGCGAGCTGCTGTCTCCGAGCTCCTGGTTCGCACGCAAAGAAGAAAGAAGAACAGAGGGGTTCGGTCGCGTGGGGGAAGAAAGAAGAGAGAGGAGAGAGAAGAGAGAGAGAGAAGGGAGGGATATGTATTGACTAGTCAAAGAAGAAAAGAGAGAGAGAATAGGCGGTGGGGGTGTTCGCACGGATGGGAGGGGAGAGGAGAGAAGAGAGAAAAAAAAAGAAAAAGAAAAAGAAAGAAAAGAAAAGAGGAGAGAGAGGAAAAGGAAAAGAAAATACATAGATATTTAATTCAATTTTTTTTTCTCTTTCCTTTTCCTTTCTAATTTTTTTTCTTGCCTTTTCAATTTTTCTTCCGATAATTTCTTTATTGAAATTTCACAACAATAAATCGACGAATGAATGACAAGATCCTAAAAATAGGAATTATGACGCGCTTGTAAAATTCGATTCCCGAAATCGAGTTGAATTTCGTGGTTAAAAATCGATCAGACGTGATTTTAGCTCAATCCAACCAATTAGGTAGCTTTTAGGGATTTTACAGCTGATACATCCCTTAACGGCTTCACCTAATAGGTTAGTTAACTCGTGAGTGATCATTTCCCTGAGAGAAAAGGGCATAGACGCGACGAAATGCCCATTTCACTTTATCGAAACGTTTGGTAGGCAAGAGGCTGCATTTTTTTTATTAGAAAATTAGCTTCAAGATGAAAACTTCACTCAGTAATTTAGTTTCTACAAGTTATAAGTGTCCCGGTACATAAATGCACTCAACCAATTTCATCCATTCTATTGAGTTTAGAAGTTGGAAAGCAGCAATCTCAATGAGAGCTCGACAGAAGATTTGCCTTACTAAACATTGTTTTGACAGAAAAAAATTGCAGCGTGCTATGCTACCTTGCAATCACAATCCAACCACTATCCGTGATTTGCAAAATCATAAGAACATTGACTTTAGAACTTTTCAAGTTCCTTGTGTGGCAAGATGCTTAAAGATTGATCGACACGTGATCTGCAAAATCACGAGACAATTGTGGAAAGTTGCAACTGACTCCATGGATAAGGATTGAGGAAGTCAAAGTGAATTTTGTTACTCTTTTTTCTTTCAAATGCTTTTGAAACAGTTAAAGATGTTTGGATAAATTATTGCTAAATCATTCTCTACTTACCTCCACCCGGGAATAAACACGAGCTGAAGAATCTTGCTAGTGAGGGCAATTTGTTCTTGTTGAAGGGGGAGGATACTCATGACTTGGTCGTATGTTACACCGAAAGCAGCTCTACAGAGTACATCACCTGTCAAATGCTGAAGGTCAGGCCAAACATCCACTTCGCCTGCCAAACTTTGCTTCTCCCATCCCCTAATCATCTCCTCGCAACTCGACAATGTTGCAGTCACTACATACTGTAATTATTCAACAATTAGAAAGCTAAATGAATTGAATGTACAAATTTTTTAATTATCAATTATTTTAAGTTCCGTTAGATGTTGCGGCTGGTCAAGAAACTATTAGCTGCAAGCAGTAATACCTTCAGCTTCTCATAGTGAAAAGCCGGGTTGATGATCTTTCTATGTTTGACCCATTTCTCACCCTCAATCGTGACGAGCCCTGATACTAAGAGATCTTCCGTGGCCTTGGGATGTGGCTTTTCGAACTCATTGATCCGTGAAAATATTTGTTTCAACATGTCTGAGTCCATGATGGTCAATACAGGCGTTGGCCCAAACCATGTAAAGCAAAGCTTCCCTGCAACAAATATTTTTTGCATAATTTATTGACCATCGGTCGCTTCATAGCTGTCATTCATTTTTCATGTTACTTTTCCTAAAATCGATACTCAATGTTGTAAAATTTACATTATTGCAGGATTTGGTGGACTTGCTTTTCATGAATATATCTCGATTTTTTTTGGTCGAGGAATATATCTCGATTAAAGTGCTGAAAAGAGACCACAAATATGAGTTGAAATTGTATACTGTTTTATACCAAGAAATTGAGTTTGTCAAATCAATGATATTATACCTTCGGCTAACAGTTCAACTGTATCTCTACTTTGATGCAATGCGTACCGTATTTCTTGATGGAGTGATGAAAGAAAGGGAGCAAGCGAGGCGCGACGTCATTTGAGAAAGGAGTAATTGGTTGAGATTGTGCTTGCTTGCCCATTCTCGTGTTGTCTCTCAGGTCTTGAAATAGAAGACTGTAAGAGGTTCCATTTAGACCTTGCCGTCTCAGACATCTTTCTAGCTTCCTCGGCTTCAGCCAAAACAAACACAGTGCTTTCCATGCACAAGTGAAGAAGGTGATTAGAACAAGGGAGAGAACGATTGAATATGCTGAGGACAGTTCCATATTCCACACTAAACATATGACACGCTCGTCTTGTTTCAGTGAGAGGAAATAAATAGAACTCTTGGGGAGCAGAAAGACACCGTTGAAAAAGGAATGCAATGAGTTCCTTTTGGTGAGGGAGAACGTCCACCAAGAATGCTTCTTAGTTTCTAAGTGTGACATCTGTTTCACATGATATTGTAAAGAATTCGTTCACTTGTTACCTGTCCAGCCATGCACGCAAGGAAAAAAAAAAAAAACTAAGCGGGATAACGTTTTTATTTCCAATCTTCAACCCTTCTTTTCAAATTATTTCAATGCACCACGAAAACCATTGGCCAACCACATTTATCGGCCAGGAAAGGAACTCAAATGTGACCATCTGAGGGTGGGTGTTAACTTATAACTACTTAACAAGATCTCACTTGTTTGATGTGGGACTTTAAAATGTTACATCCTTCGAGCGGTAAAATGGACAATTTATTCGTGAGTGCTAAATTTCAAAACTTTGTCAGTAGAATTAGGTGATTGGCAACTTGTTGGCTTGGTAATTTATCAACAATGTACGAGGTGTACCAATGTCAAATCAATAGTAATGCCATGCTTGTTTCACGAAAATTGAACTTCACTAGAAAAGTAGTTTCGGAGTAAGCAATGTTCAGGGAAGAATGATATGATTTTCCAATGCTTGGGGTGGTCTTCGCAAGTAAAGTGAAGCCTATATTCATATATTTGTCACCGAAAAACTCTAAATATAATTTTTTTTAGGAACGAAACCCCGAGCTCAACACTAGGATTCTTTTAAAACAAGTTCAAAGAGTTTCGCCCAACCCAAATCAAAAGTATTTTTCTTTATCAAGGAAACTCAGGGATTGATAGGAAGCAATATAGGGAAGAATGGAGCTGAGCGGCACCACAACAAAAAAGGCATGGAGGACTGGTTAATGCTATGTTATTTCTGTCCTATTGAAAGGATTCCAGCCTTGACGACTAGTCGAGAGGGAGTATTTTCTCTTGTGAGTAAGTGGGAATGTTGCACGAGGGACATGCTGTAGCTTTGCTAGTGTTCTGGCAGAGCAGGAATCGTTGCTGTCGTGGGGAACTTTGTTACCCGCAACCTACTTGAATTTATTCTTGGAGTTCAACAGAAAAAAATGATGGGAACAATGCCAAAATTGTTGTAAGGTACCCACTTTGGTATCAGAAATTTTCGAAGGATTATATGAGTTCCACAACTTCAAGACAACGATTGCTTAAGTGACTTTGATGACTTAGACCGCCAGAAACCTTGACATGTTATTACTTCAATAACAAAAGCTCACCTGCGTCACTTAAATTGCCGGTTTTATAAAGTTTTGAGACTAAAACGATCATTCATAAAATTTTGGCACTATCTCAATCATTCATTATGTTTTGGCACTGAGGTTAAATGTCAGTAAGTTTAGAAAATGATAGAGCACTTTGTGACACTTCATTATGTTAATGCATAGCATCATTGGTACTCAAGTTTTGGAAAGGCATAAAAATTCTTTTTCAACTATTCAACTCTCACCTCTGTTTACATAACTTGGATCTTAAGATTTAGCAATGCCAAAAGGGCAAGGCCAGCCAAGACAGGGCACGGCCTGTTCATGTGACAGGCTAAGTGGTGTCGTGGCCACGCGGTAAAATTCAACAGCAGTCGATCCTTCTCAAGTGAAGAAGCAGCTAATTTCTACTTAAACTTGAAAGTAGTAAAACCATTATTTCAAGTTACCTACCAATAAAATTGCTTACTTGTCAAATTGAAGAACCCTTGATAGTCTAATAAGATCCCTTGTCAAATTGAAGAATCATTATTTGTAATACCACCGTTGATTGTTTTAATTTAAATGTTAGATGAAAGAATTGTTTATTATTTAAATATTTTAATAAATTTATTATAAAATTCGAAAATGATAAAGTCATAATTTGAAGTTGCTAACTGGTCAACGATCATGTCACTACCTTTCTGATGACGATTGTTTAACAATATCTGGGGAAACTGAAAAGAAACATCATTCTCTTGAAAGTCAGAGAATCTTATGATGTAATTTGTGATATATGAGACGAGGTTTCTTATTTATTTATTTTTTTGTTTGGACAAGGAAGAGGTTTCTTATTTAAAAGTGCTATTCTGTTCTTTATTGGTTTACATCAACAGCTGCTACTTAAAAAAGTCATTGAGCTGGCATCAAGCGGCGGCTTGAAGTTCACACGACGTCAGTAAACCAATCTTGCGTGACTCAGGTTGCCAAAATAGTGGTTGATAATATTTGGAATCATGGTTGATGGAGTCATAGGCGTTTTTAAAATTATGCGACGGAGTCCTTAACTCATAGTCGGTCCGGCGTGGCCTATGTTATTGCGAGGAAGTGTCAATCAATGTATTTATATAAGAACAGTGATTGCACATTTTTGAAAAACTTCTAGGACTCTACTGATTAAATATAAACATTTATAACTCAATCAAACTGCCAATGCGATGTGTAGGGCTTCCATTGTACTAAGCTCTTGGTTGCATAGGAAGTTCGGGACGTTTTGTCAACCTCATTTCTATCCGATTTTGTGGTAGTCATGAAAGGGGCCAATTTTTTTCAGATCAATATGATGATTGGTGGGTTACGTAGATAGACATCGCAGATATTTTAATCTAACTAAAGATGAATACAATTGATGTTCATCTAAGGAAAACTAGCAATCATAAGTCAACATGACCCATTAAAGAAAATGAAAAAAGTGAGAGGAAGGGTAATTAATTTTGAGAAATGATTGAGTAATAGTTTTTAATGCACTATAAAAATAACAGTCTAATCTAAACTATAAAAACTAAATATTATATAATTATAAATTGTTGTGGGGTCAACTTCTTTATGAATTTGTGGCTCCTAATACAATGTTAATCTTGTATTAGTCTAAAGACTATTATGCTAGCAAAGATCATTAATTTTTTTTGGAAAATGAGAGTGTGACGGCACCTTTACTCTCCTATGAGTAACGGTGTTGTCCCCACCACACATTTTCCCTAAGAAAATCACCAATCTTATTTGATGGGTTCGCTAAGCCCACCAAGTAAGATTCCTTAAACTAGAAAGAAAATATATTAGCCGAAACAAAGACGAGCGAATCAAAGAAAGGAACTTATTAGCATTGTCCCATGTAAAATATTTTTACAGTAAGTGTAGAAAATAATGATTTAAATTTTTTATTTTTATTTAAATTTAAATTTTATTTTTATTTTAGAAAGATTTAAAATTTAAAATTTTTATTTCAAGAGAATAAATTTTGGATCACTAGCCACAGCACCTGTGCAAAATATTTTTTCACACCTATTGTCGTGAATGAAAAATAACTATGATCTATTGAAATGAACACGGTTGTCAAAATTGAACTTAAATATTTTATACCACCAACGTTAAAACTCCATAAGTATATAGAGGGGCGACTACTAATATTATACGTCAAGTAACATTTATCTTTGTGCAATTAAAGTCAAAAGAGGTCGACAACCTAGAAGTCAAATGTCCGGCTACCTAGAAGTCTGTGGAACACTTGTAACTACATGAAGCGATTAAATGTTTCAGTACACACCACCTTTAGCCTGTAGAGTAACTCTGATCCAAAGCACCTTGTACATAATTAGTGATTTTTCTTTTGAACAAATATAATTATTTGAAATAATTAGTGAAATTTGAACATATTATTTCTGGTGTCGAAGCTGGACATTTCCCAGTGCCTTGACTACTTTTACGGCGGGGAAGAGAGACTAATTTGTTTTATAATATTTAAATGGAAGGATTTTTAATTTTATGCATGCAAATACGTCACAAAACACTAATTGAAAGTCCACAGCATGTGTAATCCATGTGTAAGATTTTACAATTAATTTTTATTAACTGCTATATAGCTATTTTTCTTATATTTGGAGCGATATTCACCCTTAAAATACAAATTAATGCTCTCTCTCAACATTTTATTTTCCTTTCGGTTGTTCAAGTCCATGAACATGAAACATGAGATAAGAGAAGTAACGGTGCCGTAAGGTTCTAAGTATTCAATGCTAAGTTGAGTGTACTTTTAGTTTTTCCCAATATAATATAACTGGTTGACTTCGTTAATATACTTAATCGAAAACCAGTTTCATGTAAAACATAACATGATACTCTATGCCAATTTTCCCAACTAACGCACGTTGACATCCAAATTTTCAATTAAGGGACTGTACATACATGTCATAAGAAAACTAGGGATTGAATTCATCAATGACAATAAAATTTAAACAATAAAAGTACAAAAAAAAGGTTATAAACATATTGTATTAGTACAAATTCAATTATAAACATTTAATTGGACAAATTAAATCCTAAATATTTTGCATTTATGCTAATTGAGTCCATCCAATGGATTTTGACTTGAAATCAATGATATAAATGCTAGCCATCATATATGATATGACCGGCATGACGTGGACAAATTTTGCAAATTTTTGATATTTTTTCATTATTATTATTTTATCTTTATTATTTTATTTTTCCATTGTGGCTAGTGGGGCTCATGGCCCTCGTCTAGGCCATGGGTGGCCTCGAGTGAGGGCCATGAAGCCCTCACCAGATCTAGCAAAGGTGGCCCTTGCCTAGGCCGTGATGGCCAAGCCCTAGCAACAACTTTTATAATGTTTATTTACTTTTTTTTTCCTTTTCTTATCTTTTCAGCAAGCACTGGCAACCAATGCTTAACGTAGAATAGGGGGAAAATTCAAAGAATTTTAAACAAATAAAAAAACCCGGATGCTAGCATCGGTTATGCCACATAGGATGAGCGATGTTGATTGGAGCCACATCAACGATTTTTGGTCTTAATTGGCTAGAAAGACTACATTGAAAAAAAATTTTTTAAGACTAAATTAGTAAAATTGGAAGGTTTAAAATTGAATTGGTGGACATACAATAGATGTGGGATTTTATATTTTTGTTGCTTTACTTTTCTTTTCCTTGCATCTACTAGCCAAAATCGAATATGTTAGCTTTTAATATTAGTTTAAATAAGTTCACCACTAACTTTTAGATCACGTTAAGCATTTCCAGCAAGGTGGTAATTTTAAATTCATACAATTTGACGAATCACCCACATGCCGCAAGATAAAAGCATATATTTTTATCATAGACTTTTTCACCTTCTTGAGTACAATTAACGGAGTTAAATGGAAGCCTGGCGTTTCACTTTTCAGTTTCCCCGCGATGCTTTTTCCATTGTTGATCATACGTAAGAAAGAGTAGCTTCAATTAGGAATGTGCAAAGGAAGCAAACATTGTCCGGAACCAGGCCAGACTAGCCTAGAATGGCGATTCCTATGGGGACCGGTTTGTTCCCAATTCCAATTTAATGGAACTAGTGAGTATTGGTCTGGTTCTCGATTCTAGGTATGGAACCGTCTACCTATCTACCCAGACTAGACACACCTACACACACACAAAGAAATTCCATCTCAATTACTTAATTATTTTGTAGTTTTTTTTACTAATATATATACGTATTATTTAACATTATTGATTAAATTTGTCTATTAGGATTAATCCCCGTACTTTTTTTCATTCTAATAATCCATTTACTTACTTTCTCAGCCAAAAACAAAATAAACAAAGAGAAAAGATGGGATTGATTGGAGATGTTCATAATGTTGCGATGTTTTGTTGTCATAATACAAAATTAAGAGTCAATGGCTAGTTGTCAAATCTCTCCTTAGCCACCTTGGCAATTAAATTAGATCGAATTGAATTAAACGATTAATATTTTAACTGCTGTGGAGGTTAGGACTTCTAATGTAGAGTCTAATTCTCCACATGTTCTTGTTGTTGGGGAACCCAAAGAGGATCACACCATAAACTTCGAAATTAAGTGCCTAGCAAATTAGTATTGTCTATTTGTTTCACCCTATAGTTTTCAATCTTTAATCAAAATCAATAGCTCACATTTTAACACAAATTTAAGGCCGTACAAGCTTTGGTTAGAAACTAAGTTCGCCATTATATTAATTGATGAATATAATGTTGTAGGGATTGGGAACTACTTCCATGGACCCACCTGGGAATCGGACCGGACCGGTAAACCAGTTCCCGAGTGGATTCATGAAACCGATCGGTCCTTAGTAAATGATTCCTAGTTCCAATGTGATAATTGCTCACCCGGACCATGCTCATCCCTAGCTTCAATGCCACTCTCTCCCTCACCTACTCACACTTTTTATTCCAACTTTCAAGCTTTTGCTTCTTTACTTTTAGTGAACTTTTCACTTATTTTTATGCAATTACCCAAAAAATAATTTATTTTTTGTGCTTGGTAAACAATTATTGACATGACAAACACGATATATCATCGTGCACTATATAAAATATAACTTCATCTCAACACAATCTTAACAAATTTTGATTCACGTTAATAGTATATGTCTAAATATGTATTACATTTATATTTTTGCACTTAATTTTACTTTTATCCGATGTGCAGTTTGTAATTAGCTCTTGAAGTGAAATGGACAAAGTATGTTCCGTAGCAACTATATTGGTTTCAAAATCATACATGCTGATCCTATGTTAGTTTGATGTCTTTCAAGTCATCTTTATACTTCCAAACTTAAAAATAGAAACACTGTGATTTTTTTTTTTCCAACTTTTAGCTTGCTTCATCCAATCTGATGTAATTCATCAATTTAAATAAGTAGTATCTCAAACTTTTGATGATCTCTCAATTATTTTAAAAAATTAAAAGAAAAATTACATTCAATGTATACCCACTCATCTCACCAATTTAGAGGAGTACGTTTTAATGATCGATCATTACAAATTATTAAACATCCTCGGGCGTACAATAAATATGTGAGTACATTACATATCTATGATTTAATCCTCTCCAAATGCTCGGTAAAGATACTTCACAGTACAACTTTTAATCTTAGAAAATATTTGGCTGAAATAATTATGGGGACAATTACTAAAAAGTCCTAAACCTTTTGCATTTGTCCTAATTCCGTCATAAACTTTTTCTTTTTTTGGGACCAATTGAGTCTTAAACTTTTTATAATTATGTCGGTTCAGTTCTTCCAAACAAAATTGGTTGTCTGGTATTGACATGGCCATCGGCCGACACCGCCACAATTGTTTTAATAATATATATATATATATATATATATATCTCTCTCTCTCTCTCTCTCTCTCTCTCTCTCTCTCTCTCTCTCTCTCTCTCTCTCTCTCTCTCTCTCTCTCTCTCTCTCTCTCTCTCTCTCTCCCTCCTTTGGCTCTAACAATCGGCTAGCCCTCGCCGATCGCTAGAATGAGGCGGTTGGGCGAGCTTGCCTCGTCGTCACTAGGTGAGGGCAAGCTCACCTAGCCACTGGTGAGGCAAACTCCCATCGAATTTGGTGGGGGCTCGCTTCACCTTGCTAGATTGAGCGACAGCGAGGACTCCCTCACCAAATCTAGTGAGTCCCTCCCTCCCTCCTTTGGCTCCGACAATCGGCTAGCCCTCGCCGATCGCTAGAATGAGGCGGTTGGGCGAGCTCGCCTCGCTGTCACTGGGTGAGGGCAAGCTCACCCAGCCACTGGTGAGGCAAACTCCCATCGAATTTGGTGGGGGTTCACTTCGCCTCGCCAGATTGAGCGATGGTGAGGACTCCCTCACCGGATTTAGCGAGGGCTTGCCTCGTAGTCGCTAGGTGAGGACTCCTTCATTGAATTTGGCAAGGGCTCGCCCCACCAGTGTCTGGGCAAGCTCCTCACTAGATCTAGCGAAGGGGGCCTCATCATCGCTAGGTTTGGCGACGCAAGCCCTTGCCAGTGGTTGGGCGAGCTCACCCTCGCCTAGTGTTAGCAAGGTGAGCTCGCCAATTGCCTTAGTTCGATGACCCATGAGGGCTGGCCAGTCACCAAAGCTAAAGGAAGAAGGAGGGAGGAGGAGGAAGGAGAAGGGAGGGGCAACAAAAAAAAAAAAAAAAAGAAGGTAAAAAGATTAAAATTTAATAAAATAATTCAAAAAATATATTTTAAAAAATTTGTCAAAGGAGTCGACCGGCCAATTTTGGCCGGAAGGACTAAACTGGCACAATTGTAAAGGTTTAGGACTCAATTGATAAAAAAATAAGTTTAGGATTGAATTGACAATTACAAAAGGTTTAAGACTTTTTTGGTAATTTCCCCAATAATTGTGTGTGATACTATTCTCATTGTGCTGGTAGGCACGAGCTTATTACTAGTTCTAAATAAAAATTCATGGCTATGTACTCTAGGCAGTACTTTTCGATCGTTCTTCATCTATTGAAGAAGATTATCACTTATCTTTTGTTTATCTTCTTAATTACAAGCTGTGGAACATTCTTTGTGGGCAAATATGTGCTTGGATGGTTGGACGATTAAACCCTAAGTTGCAAACCCGAAACACTAACCAAACTTCAGTGTTTCTATTGCTTTGCCTTCCGTAATGCAAGTGCTTGCATTCAGTGTTTTCCGTCTCTTTTTAATATAAGCAACTTCATAAAGTTAACGATTCGCTTTTAGAATTAGAACAGATATATAATAATTTGGCTAAAGATGGAAAGAAATTTCACGTCTGGAACAATTCTTTTGGAAAGCACCAAAAGAGTACGTAAAACCCAGTTAACTAGGTCAATCCAAGAAGAGCATTCTGTCGAGATGTGAAGAATTTCAAAATGAAAGCATATCATTAATTAGGAACCACTTTTTTAGTCAAGTAGGCATGATATATTTACATTGACTTTTCCTTTATTCTCAACGAACATAACAAACCATTTTATGCACACACTGAATGAAACAAGACGACAGAATTTGATCAATTACGAATCAAGGATTCGATCTGATTCTGATGCAAGCCTAGGGTAGGCTATCTCAAACAATAGGATCGGGAGAGTGACTCGCACACAGGAAAACAGGGCGAACAGAAATTTTAGCACTGTGCAAGCTCAGGAGAACAGTCGTATCTTTGTCGATATAGATCGGATCAACCTGATTCCAAAGCCAAATGAACAAAGACTTCTGGATCTACAATTTATATGTTTTGGGTTTTCTGAAATAAGCACTGTAGGATGGTCCAAATTGGGTTGGAAATAACGAACAAAATATGAAAAGATAGAAACTCCATTGGTTGCTCTTCTAGGCCTCCAAGGAAGTTGAGGGGGCACCGATTCTTCTAGATCGATGACTGCAACTCTTCAAGGATGCAGATTTCAAAAGCTCCGACTGTTCAAGGACGGAGTAAAAACTCTTTTAGGTTTTCAAAGGGATGAACTCTACAAGGTTCACGATACTTGCTTCAAAGCAAAGTTTTTTCATTTATCAAAAGTCATCTGTCTTCTACAAGGAATTGGATGGCTTATATCATCAAAGAAATAAAAACAGAGCATAGAAACTTGAAAGCATTAAAGAGCCTAGAAACTAGAAACTAGAAAAATAATAAAGAGCTTAGGAACTAGAAACTAGTAAAAGCATAACGTCTTCATGGCTCCCAAGGTGTCTTCTTTCAAACTTCTGGAATGGACTTAAGATATCGTTATGGCTTCTCGGTTTCGTCGAGCTTGAATGCGGGCCGATCTTCTTGGTCGAGAGAGTTGGTCTCCAATGTGGGCTGCATCAGATTCTTGTCAAGATCATGGGGACTCCATATTGGGGATGAATAGTGAACAAAGGAATAGGGGCATGCTTGTAAGAAGGAGACAGCTGCACTTTAAAACTCTGTAAAATCAAGGTCAGAGCTACTTTGGCTTCAAGGAGAGCAAAGTTTTGGCCAATGCAAGTTCTAGGGCCCGAACTGAAAGGGAAAAAGCAGAGCTTATCCTTGGTTGATTTTGAGACTCCCTCAGAGAATCTGTCTGGATTGAACTCTTTGGCATCATCACCCCAAATCTCTGGATCATGGTGGATCAGGATAATGGGCACGAAAAGCAAAACTCCTGGAGGTATTTGTATATCTCCCAACTTGGTTTTCTTGTGAACTGTTCTCAACGCCATAAATGAAGGCGGATATAACCTAAGTACCTCATTCAGTATCATGCTTACCTGCATATAAATCAATTTGAAGTCAGCTTGTTTTTGTCCAAAAAGACAATAACAATGCAACTATCAAATTAATTAAAACTTGCCCGGTGGACCTAAAATATCAAACTAAATATCATTCATGTGATCCGTGTTGTATCTTCGAATGAGGAGGCATGATCCATGTGTCTCACTTCTGTCACTAGCGGAACCTAACTTGAGTAACTATTGCCTAAATACTCATTTTTTACTTTTGGTTTGGGGGAAGTACAGCAACTAGATTTCGGGGCAGGTGGTTACAATTTTTTCCTATATTTCTCATTTGTAATTTCTTTTTTTGTTTTTGCAAAAACCTATTATCTGATGTGAGTTTTCAGTTTCAGGAATGTATGTCTTGAAAGCGAGATGAACATCACCTATAATACGAGGAGAATCCTTACAATTTAGTCGGCTCAACCCATCAAAATCAGGTTTGTTGTTGCCGAAAACTCGCAGAACTTCCTCTCTTGCTCTGTCTTGCCAGTCTTGGTACTTGCTCAACAAAATCAGAGTCCAAGTCAGCAAAACAGAAGCCGACTCTTGACCCGCTAGGTTGAACGCTTTGCACTCTTGAATCACATCCTCTATGCTCATACCCTTTTGATGCCCGGATTCTTGAATTTCTTTCATGTTTGATTTTAGCAACAGTCCCAACAGATCGTCTTCATCTACTCCTCCTTACTTTATTGCCTTCTCTCTTTTGGTCACTACGTCTTCCAACAATCCTCTTACTTTGTGGTCAATTTCTTTCATCCTCTTCTGCAGTTTGGTCGGCAAGAGGCTGCATTTTTTTTTTTTTTTTAACACAAATCAACTTGAAGATGAAACTTTATACATTAATTTGGTTTCCACAGCTTTGTGTCTTGCAACATAAGTACTCTCAATCATTTTCATTAATTCTTATGAGTTTATAAGCTGGAAAACAGCAATCGTGAGGACAATTCGATCGAATATTTGCCTTATTAAAAAATGTTTTGACAGGAAAAAAAATGCAGTAAGCGCAATATACTATCTTGCAATCGCAATCCAACCCCTATCCATGATTTGCAGGAAGAAAATTGTCTTCAGAAACTTTTCAATCCGTGTGTGGCAAGATGCTTTAAGATTGGTGCATGATTTGCAAAATCACAAGAAAATGGTGGAAGGTTTAAACTGACTTCATGGATAAGGATTGAGGAAGTCACTGAAGTCTGTTACTCTTTTTTCTTGTTATATGCTTTTGTAACAGTTAAAGATCTCGGGATAAATTGTTGCTAGATTAATCTCGACTGACCTCCAGCCGGGGATAAACAAGAATTGAGGAACTTTGTACGTGAGGCTCATTTGTTCTAGTTGAAGGAGGAAGATGCTCTTGGCTTGGTTGCAGTTACCACCGAAAGCAGCTCTATAGAGAACATCACCACTCAAATGTTGAAGGTGAGGCCACACATCCACTTCACCAGCCAAACATTGCTTCTCCCATCCCCTAATCATCTCCTCACAACTTGAACACGTTGCTGTCACTACATTCTGTAAGTTTTCAACAGTTAAAAAGCTATAGAGTAAGTAATTTTTAGTTATTAGATTCTCATGGACTACGAGTTTCATGTGCTGTTACAATGAAATGCGATGGGATTATTAATTATTCTAAGTTCCCTTAGATGTTTCATCTGGTCAGGAAACTTTTAGCAACGAGCGGTAATACCTTCAACTTCTCATAGTGAAAAGCCGGGTTGGTGATCTTTCTATGTTTGGCCCATTTCTCACCCTCAATCTCCAGAAGCCCTGATATAAGAGATCTCCAATGGCCTTGGGATGGGGCTTTTCAAACTCGTTGATCCGTGAAAATATTTCTTTCAACATGTCTGAGTCCATGATGTTCAGTACAGGCGTTGGCCCAAACCATGTAAAGCAAAGCTTCCCTGCAATAACCATTTTTTACAAACTACATAAATAATCTAGGCGTCAAATGACTACCGGATCCCATATATCACCCATTTCTGTACGTCAGGTGCTTAAACTAGCAGATAAATTGTAAGTACCCCACTTAAAACCCATGTAGCAGATCAATTTGCATGCGAAAATGAGCAATAAAGTAGCTTTCCGATGGTAGCTGACTACATAGCTGCCATTCACATGTCCTGTTACTTTGCCTCTAAAAACAACATTCAATGTTGAAGAAAACAGCCTTATGGTAGGATATGGTCTACTGGTTTTTCAGGATTATATCTCGATTAAACTGCTGAAAAGAAACCGCGAATACATTCTTTAGCAGGCTTTTAGCTAACAACTCCACCTTCTAGTGTGTTGAAATTGTAGATTGTCTTTTACCTGGAAATCGAGTTTGTCAAATCAACAATATAATATCATTGGCTACAAAAATTCGACTGTATCTCGACTTTGATGGCATGCGTACCGTATTTCTTGATGGACTGATGAAAGAAAGGGAGAATGCGAGGCACGATGTCATTGGAGAAAGAAGTACTGGATTGAGATTGCGCTTGCTTGGCCATTCTCAAGTTGTCTCTCAGGTCTTGAAACAAAAGCCGATAAGTAGTTCCATTTAGACCTTGTCGTCTCAGACATCTTTCTAGCTGCTTCGGCTTCAACCAAAACAAACAGAGTAATTTCCCTGCGCAAGTGAAGAAGGTGATCAGAACAAGGGAGAGAACAATCGAATAAGCCAAGGACATTTCCATATTCTACGTCAAACATACGATGAACTTGTCTTCTTTCTGTGAGTCGAAATATATAGTACTCTTGGAGAGCCGAAAAATAGAAAGAGGCATAGACAAGGAAATAAAAAAAGGGGAAAAAACATTGATGTACATGAGCTCATCCAAGAAACAATCTTTTGCGTAGATGTTGAAAGAAAATTGCATAGATGTAGAAAGTAAAATTGCGTAAATTTTGAAAGAAAGCAATCTTATTCCTTTTTTTATATCCATTAATGATCCATTACCTGTCCAGCGATGCACCTGTCCACCGGTGCGTGTTTGACTCTCTCCCTCTCTCTCTCTCTCTCTATATAAATAAAGCTCATGCGAGTCACGTTTGACACGTTCGCATGCGACCTTTAACTAGTAATTTTATTTTCAGGGTCTGTCTAGAATATTCAAACTCAAATGCACTTAAATCTCAGCTACCAGAATTTCAACAACGTAATAATATACCCAAGGCACTAAATTATTAATACTATTTGTAACATGAATATCCCGAAAACCATCAATGAACATAATCAAGCACAAATTTGATCGAGGCGACTAAAACTTGAGGGAATCGACCTTGACGTGCGGAAATTAACTTACGTAGCATAAACAGGCAGTAATTCACTTGCCTCAGGTGTTGGACGAGCAGTGACTGCGGTTCTGCGAGCTCTCGGACTCCCGGGCTGCAATGGTCCGAGTTGAGGCCCGGCACCAGCGGTCGATGGCGTGAGCTGCGATGTTGTGCAAGACGTGGAGCTCGCGTGCACAGTGAACGAACGGAGAAGGAGGGGCGGGTGTGACGGAGATTTCAGTGGGGGATTGAGTGAAGGCTGGTAATCGTGAAAAGAAGGCGGCTTCGATCCCCTCATAGTTTGGTCACCCCTCCTCGTGTTGCTGTCCATCTTCAAACGGTGAAGTGGTTGATGGGTCTTCAGCAATTCACGCCAGTTGGAGGAGTACGTGTGCGTGAGTGGTGGACCGACGTGGCGAGAAAAAGGAGCGGCTGCTTGCTGACCGTTCACTCCTCTTCTTCGGCAGTGGAATTGTGGGCCAGTTGGGGAAAACGGGGGCGCCTTTCGGAAAAGTTGCGTTGCTGTAGCGCGGTGATGAGGCTGAGGTGGTGGTGACCGTTGCGGTGGTGACTTGGTTAGGCCGAGTGACTTGGAGGTGGATTCGAGTGGCTAGCCGAGGTGTCATGGTTGGTGACGGGGATGAGCTGAAGTGGCAAGTCCTTGCGGTGATGTGGTTGGCGTGATCCGACGGCAAGTTTGAAGACATGGCAATGGCTACGAATTGCTTGAGGCTCACAATTCTGTCGAGCAAAAATCTAGATGTCACGTTCTTTGACTGTCGAAGGCTTGGAGGACCTGTGTGGGAGGTGAATAAGCTTTAGAATGAGGGTTTGATAAAGTTTGGATGGGCTAGTATATGGCAAAGAAGATGAAGGTGTAAATATGTTTGGGAGGACCAGTGTGTGTAGAAGGTGAACAGCCAATTCAACGACAGTGAAATCAGCGAGGAGCGTGAAAAGACTAGAGAGACCCTTTGCAGAAGAAGCTCTTGCTAGAAATGATGTAGGAGGTGTGATGAGCTATGAAGTACCGAGACTCTCCAAGAACTTTCGTATCATGTCGGACACTTTGACACGTGTTCGACACTCTCCGACACTCAGTTAACACGTGTCGAAAAATCCGATACCTCGTCAACTTTCTTAA
The DNA here is from genome assembly GCA_014182885.2 of Eucalyptus caleyi. Classification (NCBI taxonomy): domain Eukaryota; kingdom Viridiplantae; phylum Streptophyta; class Magnoliopsida; order Myrtales; family Myrtaceae; genus Eucalyptus; species Eucalyptus caleyi. The sequence goes on from CM024472.2 coordinate 20,175,904, forward strand.
CACTCTCTGACACTCGAGTCGAAATTCTGACATACAAGTTTATGACACGTGATTCCGATATCGAAATCAATTTTAAAAATTCAATAAATGGAGGTGGAAATATATATATGTGAAAAAAAAAAAAATAAAACATGATAATAAAAATAATAAATGGAAAAAGAAGAAAAACCTAACATTCTCTTCTCTTCCGACTTCCACTTTCCGTGATACACAATTCACCACTTAAGTTTTTTTATCCTCTTCCAACATATTAAACATGCGAGTCTAGAATATGGATCGCTTATTTTTTCTCCAAGTTTTATGAATCGTTGAAATATAGTTGAATTTGTCAAATTGAAATAATTAATGATATTAATAAATTGCGGATTAATGTTTTTAGTGTATTTTCATTCTAGGCTTTTTTAATTATTTATTTATTTATGAATTTAATTCATATTAATTTGATTGAAATAATCATAAAAACGATAATTTATTATGTATATATAAAAATATATTTAATACACAATGTGTTCCAACGTGTTGAAGTTCTCTGTTTTTTGAGAAACGATATGTCAAGGTGTTGTGTCATGTCATGTCGCATGTCGCGTGTCAGTGTCGGTATTACTTAGGTGATGAATGCCCTTGCAGCCCTCGGAAAAAGAAGGCTCAAGGCCCTTTCCAAATTGATTTGAGTTCACATTCGTGTTTAACGGCTAGCTCTGAAAGTCATTGAGAGTAACCTGGAGAAGATCAAAGCAATTTTCCATTTTTGTGAAAGCAAATCGGTGAGTTGAATGGACTGTACAAGCAGAAGGCTCTAGTTCAAAATTATTCGGATTTATTTGGGGGAATATAAAAGAATTTGTCATCTGAAATTCAGAATCAGTCTGAGATAATTAGTATTCTTTCCGGTGTATGAGTGGAGGTTTCTTTTTCAAGTGTTCTTGCATTTATCATTGTTATTCTTTATTGATTTGCATCACCGGGTTCTACTTAATAAATTAATTTTCTTGATTTGATATCAAGTGGAGGATTTCATTAAGTTAAGATAACATGAACTAAATCAAATCTGCGTGAATCAGGTGGTCGAAAATTAATAGCAGATAATCTTCATTTAATTGTCAGAATCACGGCCGATGCAGATTTGAGGAGGAAGAGAAACTTTTTTTTTTGGTAAGGAAATTAACATAAACACTTATTTTTGGTCAAATGAGTGCCCCTATCTAAATGGGGAAGACAGCTAAGGGTGATATCATGGGAGATAGAAGTAAGGTATTTGAGAGAATATCAATGCATTATATATAAGAATCTCTTATCCTTTGTTTTCCTAAAGTTGTCAATGCCTTCAGGCTCAAGTGAGCGGTGATGCTATTAATTGAATAACTTAGTTAAGATCTGGAGATGCACTAATCAGCATCGTGAACTGCGTGCGTTTTATTCTACTAATGCACTTTCTTATTATAATAAGCCGGGTATGTTCTTCTCTTTTCATAATATTTTCCAGAATGATGTTGCCATATCAATCATTTAGGTAATTTAACGGCAACGAGTATTATGTTAATTTCTTGTGACGTTTGGTGTTGTTTCTCCAATTGAAATTTCTTGTGCACGCCCATAATCTCTCTTGAAGTTCTCGTTTTAGAGTAGTTTTTCGATTTTTCAGGTTATCGTAGCCATATTTTTATCGCTGTCTTCATTTGGCTCTGTCTTCTTGGAGGTAATTAGCCTCAAGAGCTAACGATTTCTTTAACAAATAGAACATATCAAGATACAATTAAATTTGTTATCGTCTTAAGTAAAATATAACATGTTGATTGCCTTAGTGTTTGATTGTATTAGGGTGCATTTGTTTTGTGGAAATTTAATGTTGGGAAAATAATTTTGTATAAATTGTCACATGCATCACTTGAAATAATTAGTTAACGAAATATGTTTTAATTATCGACAATAAATTTTGTCTAAATATATTCGTGGGTGATGAAAATTAATTTTTATTCATTCATTTGTGTAAGCAATATAAGTGATTATTTTTAGGATAATATTTTACAAATTATTCATTTTCCAAGAAACAAATACACCCCTAACTCCACATCGTATGCACTCAATCAATTTTCATTTGTAGGAACAATTGTTACACTTTCGGTCTTGCTAGATAGATGAGGACCCTTAATAATACACGGCCACAGTTCGTAATCTTGAGATTGAATAAAAATTCTTTTCGGATGACAAAGATGGCCTAACAATAGATTGACCTTCGGCTAGAGAACTGCCAACCATGTGATGTCAGGACCTTTAGCTCGAGAAAATCAAATAAACACAGAAAATATCAAGCAAGAATTAATCGAGCAGCCACTCTGATACCAATCGTTAGCCCAAATATGTAGAATATGGTCAATATCAAATGTTTATGCACAAATGTGAGTTAGACAAATTATAAAATGCGTGACATGCATATACATAAAAGAGTAGGGATGGAGACACGCTTAGCTGATTTATAGAGGTTTGGCCCAAATCGGTGTTTACTCCACTCTCCAATATCGTTGGGGAGTAAGACTGAAGAGTGTAAATGAGAGTGTCGTAGCTCCTTAAGACTAAGGGCAACCATATTTATAGAAAACAATCAACTAGCTATTAGATACGTTTCTATTGGAAAAATTCCAATTTAGTCATTCTAGCCAATTGTCATCGAAAATCATAGACATAGTGATCCACAAATTGTCAAAATATCACGTAAAATAGCGAACAATGACTCTATGCTATGATAGTTATTTTTGTGACAATTGGTTGGATGGACTAAATTGAAATTTTGTGTAAAAATTTAGGATTACATTAATAAAATTGAAAGGTTGAGAATTGAATCAACATTCATATAATAAATTTAGGACTGTTTGAATAATTACTTACGTTTTGAAAGGTTAGAAATTTGACCATGAGCCTTTGGAGTGTCCATCCATAATCCCGACACCTACTGAATTAGGTTGGGCTGACAAATTTTAAATTTAAAATGCAAGTGTGGGGAGTCCAACCTTGTTCTTCTGGGCTAAGACGGTCTTGAAATGCTGTAAAAGAATACTCAGATATAACAAATATAATTTATTTTTTTGTCGTTTTTACTTTATTTCTATTCTAACTCTCACTCTTAGACTTTTGTCTTACCTCCGTACAGGGCGTAAGAGTCAAAACCCACCTAAAGCTAAATCGTCCCTACCCCAACCTCCCTGAGAAGGTGGAGTTTTGAGCTCCTCACCTCCGCCTTCCCACATCACTAGGGCAAACCCCAATGATTAAATAAAATTATATTTAAGTGGTTTTTGTGATATCAAAAACCAAATAAGGGTGATTAACATCAAACGGTTACAAAAGATGCATTTACCGGAGGATGCTTAGAAAAATTATGAGCTACCTTCTTCTGCTAAACGTCAAAGATTTTATGTCCACATGTGGTGTGATTTCATCAAAAGGAAGTGAGGATTTTGTTCAGGCTCTAGAAGGGAATTTGAAACATTGAAATCAAATATTTTACAACTCAATGTGATTTTTTTGATGAAAAAGTACCCAAAAAAAATCTTAAACTTATTATATTGATAGCAATTCGATCCTAAAAATCAATTTAACTCCTGGCGAGGCTGGCCTCGCCCACTCCCTCCTTTTCTTTCGTCTCAACATAGGCAAAGCTCACCTCTGATTCCTCCATTGTATGGCAATTCCTCTTTGTTCAAGGTAAGCCCTTACTCTCTATGCTGTTTCAATTTGCATCCTCAATTGCAACGATAGCTCGCTCGAGGAATGGTCGCTTGTTCTCGTTGATACCTCGACTACCGTGTATGATTGTCCAGCGCTAATCAGAGCTGAGCTCGTGGTCTGTGTATGATTTTCGTAACCCTTGCCCGACATCACCCCGATGTGGGTGAGGCGCAGGAGGCCGCGAGCGAGTCTGCCTCGCCCAGATTTGGGGGAGGCCATCCTTGCTGGCTGCGGGTGAAGGCGGCCACGGCTTCACCTGTGGTCGCTTTACCCTCGCCCACATCCAGGCAAGGTTGAGTGAGGGCCACAAAGCCCTCACTGGAAATAAGGGCTTCATAACCTTCGCCTAGTAGTTGGCAAGCTCCAATGAACCTCACCGATAAGTGAAAAAACTAAAAAATAAAAGACGGAAAAGAGAAGAAAAATAAAATTTTATAAATTACAAAATTCGGGGCAAAATCACCGGTCACAGTGAAAAGAAGAAAATAAGGAAAATAAAAAAAAAAATTATTTCACATGACTAAGTCAAGTGGATCAGGCCAAAGAAATTTATTTGGCATATTACGTGACTAACCATCATTCGTGCACAATAGATGTGTCAACTAAGCCAAAATACCGCTGTTTCACTTAAATTATAATGTATTTGTTTGATTAGCTTAAAAATAGATAATTTGGAACCCTAATTAGCAAACTCAAAACACTAACCAATTTTCACCATTTTCCGGAACTCCACAAATTAGCTCAAAATGAAACCCCAATTTGCGGACTCATCTTGTGGCAAGACCCTTGTCATCCGATCCGGGAATTCGACTTGGGGCTAAACTCTTTTGTTTTTTGTTTTTTTTGGTAAGTGGGGCTAAACTCTTTTTCTCTCTCTCTCTCTCTTATCTAAAAAGAACAAACTAAAATGCTACTAAAATAATGTCATCTTTGTTTAAATGTATACGTCCTTGATTTGGCTCAACTAACGTGTACATAGTACGCATCAACGTCATTAGCCACAGCAGATGATGCATGAGCTTTTTTGTCGAAATAGCTAGTCGCTCGAGCAAACCTTCGTTCTTCCTTAGTGTCATTTGCAAAGTGGATTTAGCTTGTCCTAAGGATGTAATTTTGTATTTTTTTTTTAATTCGGTGCATATTCGTTCTTTAAGCAAAAGTTCGCACTCTTTTTGGATCGTTTGGAAGCTGGGGTCATCTTTGCGTTGAGAGTACAAATTCATGCTATTTATGCTCTTTTTTCTTTGGCATTTTTGGCCGTCAGATATTTGGGCTACAGTTAACTAGCAAATTGTATTATTAAAATTTGTACCAGTAAGATCGCTTGAACAGGAATAAATCTTATAGAGCATGATGCGATCTTGAGAGGAACAAATATAATGGGACATGGTCTTCCTCGTGTTTCCGTTTCTTCTTATTTAGTCAAGTACAAGTACTTGCATGCAGTGTTCTCTTTCTCCTATTAATAAAAGTGACTTTACAAAGAGTTTTACAATTCGTGCGCCAGATGTGATCATTTTTTGTGCTAAAGGTGCCCTAGAGTTTCGAAGGCACCAAAGAAGCACGTAAAACACAGTTAACTAGGTCAATTCAAGAAGAGCATTCTGGCGAGTAGTGAAGAATTAAGAAAGAGGACGTAAAACACATTTAAGTAGCTTGAGAACCACTTTTCTAGTCAAGAAGGCATCATATTTATAAATGACTTTTGGTTTGTTCTTTAACAAACATAACAAAACATTTTATGCACACAACGAAGCAAGCAGGAGAATATAATCTGATTAAATACAGTCCAAGGAATTCGATCAGATTCTAGTCAAGATCAAGGGGACTCCATATTGGGGATGAATGGTGAGCATAGGAATAGGGGCATGCTTGTAAGGAGATAACTGCACTGAGAAATTCTGCAAAATCAAGGTCAAAGCAACTTTGGCTTCAAGGCAAGCAAAATTTTGGCCGATGCAAGTTCTAGGTCCCCAACTGAAAGGGAAAAAGCAAAGCTTGTTCTGGGTTGCTTTTGAGACTCCCTCGGAGAATCTCTCTGGATTGAACTCTTTGGAATCATCACCCCAAATCTCTGGATCATGGTGGATCAGGATCATGGGCACAAGAAGCGCAACTCCTGGAGGTACTTGTATATCTCCCAACTTGGTTGTCTTTTGAACTGCTCTCATTGTCATTAATCCTGGCGGATATAACCTGAGTACCTCATTCAGTATCATGCTTACCTGCATATAACTCAATTTGTTGTCAGCTCATTTTTGTCGAAAAAGAAAAAAATAGAATGCAACGACCAAATTATTTAAAGCTTGCCTCGTGGACCAAATTTAAAAAAAAAAAAAAAAAAAAAACATTATATATGCAATCCATGTTGTAACTTTGAATGAGAAGGCACAGTCCATATGTCTCGCTTCTATCACTAGCGGAGCCTGAGTGACTATCGCCTAAATGCTCCTTTTTAACTTTTGGTTTGGATGGAAGGCATAGGGAAGAACAACAACTAGATTTCAGGTCAGGTGGTTACAATTTTCTGCTTCATTTTTTTTGGCCATTTTTGTTTGTTCTTTGTTCAACCATTTATTTGATGTAAGTTTTAAAATTCAGGAATATATGTCTTAAAATCGAGATAAACATGACAGCAGTCCTTACATTTTTTAGTTGGCTCAACCCATCAAAATCAGGTTTGTTGTTGCCGAAAACTTGCAGAATTTCCTCTCTTGCTCTGTCTTGCCAGTTTTGGTACTTGCTCAACAAAATCAGAGTCCAAGTAAGCAAAACAGAAGTCGTCTCTTGACCCGCAAAGTTAAATGCTTTGCGCTCTTGAATCACATCCTCTATGCTCATACCCTTTTGATGCCCAGACTCTTCAATTTCTTTCACGTTTGATTTAAGCATCAGTCCCAAGAGATCATCACCATCTACTTCTCCTTCCTTCATTGCCTTCTCTCTTTTGGTCACCATGTCTGCCAACAATCCTTTTACTTTGTAGTCAATTTCTTTCATCCTCTTCTGCAGTTTGGTTGGCAAGAGGCTGCGTTTTTTTATTAAACAAATTAACTTCAAGATGAAAAATTCAGACGTTGATTAAGTATCTACAGTTTATGCACTCAACCATACTTCCATTCTATTGAGTTTAGAAGTTGGAAAACAGAAATCTCAATAACAGCTTGGTAGAAGATTTGCCTTACTGGACATTATTTCAAAAGGAAAAAATTGCAGCTAGCCCTATATGCTACCTTGCAGTCACAATCCAACCACTATCCTTGATTTGCAAAATCATAAGAAACATTTCAAGTTCCTTGCGCGGCAGGATGCTTAAAGATAGGTATATGATTTGAAAAATCATTAGACAATTGTGGAAAGTTGCAACTGACTCCATGGATAAGGATTGAGGAAGTCAAACTGAAGTTTGCTACTTCTATTTCTTGTCATATGCTTTTGAAACAGTTAAAGATCTCAGGATAATATATTACTGAATCATTCTTGACTTACCTCCATCCAGGAATAAACATGAACTGAAGAATCTTGTTAGTGAGGCCAGTTTGTTCTTGTTGAAGGGGGAGGATGCTCTTGACTTGGTTGTAGGTCACACCGAAAGCAGCTCTACAGAGTACGTCACCTGTCAAATGCTGAAGTTCAGGCCAAACATCCACTTCGCCTGCCAAACTTTGCTTTTTCCATCCCTTAATCATCTCCTCGCAACTTGAACATGTTGCAGTCACTACAAACTGTCATTATTCAACAATTAAAAAGCTAAATGAGTTGAATGTACGAAGTTCTTTATAATTAATTATTTTAAGTTCCATTAGATGTAGCATCTGGTCAGGAATTTGCGAGCAGTAATACCTTCAACTTCTCATAGTGAAAAGCCGGGTTGATGATCTTTCTATGTTTGACCCATTTCTCACCCTCAATCATGATGAGCCCCGATGCTAAGAGATCTCCCATGGCCTTGGGATGTGGCTTTTCAAACTCATTGATCCGTGAAAATATTTCCTTCAACATGTCTGAGTCCATGATGGTCAATGCAGGCGTTGGCCCAAACCATGTAAAGCAAAGCCTCCCTGCATTAAATATTTTTTTACAGACATAATATATGAAGGTGTCAAATGGCTACCATATTACACATACTACCCATTTCTATATGTCCGGTGCTTGAAGCAGCAGATACATCATAAGTACCCGAGATTTGAAATCCATCTAGCAGATTGATTTGCACGAGAAAATGAGCAATTTTGGTAGCCTTCCAACCGTCCGTTACTTCATAGCCGTCATTCAGATTTTATGCGACTTTTCCCAAAAGCAACACTTAATGTTGTAAAATCTCCATCATAGCAGGATTTGGTCGACTTGCTTTCCGTGAAAATATCTCGATTAAAGTGTTGAAAAGACACCATAAATATATATATTCTGTAGCAGGTTTTTAGCTAAAAATTACAGCTTCTAGTGAGTTGAAATTTCATATTATTTTATACCCAGAAAATTAGTTTGTCGAATCATTGATATTATACCTATGGCTAATAAGTTCAACTGTATCTCAAATTTGATGGAATGTGTACCGTATTTCTTGATGGAGCGATGAAAGAAAGGGAGCAAACGGGGAGCAACGTCATTTGAGAAATGAGTAATCGGTTGAGATTGAGCTTGCTTGCTCATTCTCATGTTGTCTCTCAGGTCTTGAAACAGAAGACTGTAAGAGGTTCCATTTAGACCTTGCTGTCTCAGACATCTTTCTAGCTTCTTCGGCCTCAACCAAAACAAACACAGTAATTTCCATGCACAAGAGAAGAAGGTGATCAGAACAAGGGAGAGGACGACCGAATAAGCTGAGGACAATTCCATACTCAACGCTATAACATATTACACGTTTGTCTAGCTCCTGTGAGAGGAAATAAATAGGACCCTAGGGGAGCAAAAAGACAGGGTTGACAAAAGAATCCGTTGACACTTCAGCCAACAGATTTAAGCAACTCTCTCAAGTACACTTCACGACTTTATGGAGACGTCTCAACAAACAGCCTGCATGCATAGAGATGAAATCGAAATGATTTTCCATCTAAAATAAGTATCAAGAACGATAATGTCATCACCAATCATCAACTTATAACTCAGATTTTCAATGACTTACACATAGGTTTCATGGACGGAAATTGATCTCTGACTTCTCCAGAACAGAGCACAAAAGAGAGGAATGAAATTACCTTGTCGAGGATGGGTTCTGGGTTGCGCTTATTGATCAAGCTACACGAGTAGGATCTGAAAAACGTCGCCAGTGAGAGTGAGTGTTGGTAATGAAGCTTCCAAACGCGAACGAGTTGCTCTGAATCTTCGCGGTTGGAGAACAGGGCCAAAACAGAGCATTCCCCGTGTTCTTTCGTAATCGGTGTGGACAAAGAAGAAAGTTGATCAATAATTTCCAAGATGATTCGCAAGTTTCAATGATTGATCACTGCTTCACGAGCCATATGTTAGACGCAAATTGCGCAACCCCAATATCTCCATAACCAGAACAAGAACATGCATAATTGAATAGAAAGATTAACGCACCTGTTTTAGGATCTATTGAACATAAAGCGGAAGCATAAAAAGGATTACCCAATATATCAAGGGGATCCACGCATCAAGTCATTCTCCTCTATTACCCTCCGTATCACTGGCTCAATGAGGCGGCCCCCCTCACGTTTAGCGTTAGGTAAACGCCCATTAGGTGAGGATACATGTGAGAATTAGGGTTAGAGGATAGACTTGAGCACTATTTATAGAGTTTCTAGCCAGCCCCCCTCATTACGGGCCAGGCTCAACTCGGCCCACACTAGCCAGCCCATATTAGACTAATTAAGAAACCTTCTATCTCTCTTTAGACCAACCCTATTTTACGGTAACCGTAAAAACAGTAAATTACAATATCAATTAATTTAGTCCACATTAGGAAAACTCTTACATTCTCCCACTTGGACTATATTAACTGAAATCGTACCTTATGCGCGCGCATTGGTCCAAAGATAATTCTTAATAGTTAATCCTATCCCATAAAGTCTTAAACACCGAATCATGGCGGTAACTGCATGTATACACACAGAGCTTTCCATGGTCACGAATGTTCTCAACTTTATTGATATGGATTCAATATGGTAGTGTGTCAAATGGATAACATCTCTCATAGAGAGATCTCATTTGTCAGTCACCATTCTCTTACCTTAGGTGTCACAAAAAAACTTGTGCCACTAGAGAATGCTTTATGGTTCCAATGAACCCACATATGTCTTGTCCTTATGGTTAACCTTTCTTTATGTATCACAAGACATATGCACAAAGCTAATAACCGGATGCCCCTAGCCTTCACTCAAGGTCTATACAATCCCTTGAGACTTTATCAATATGTATTCAACATAATAACAACACATTCAAAATATTTTATTGAATGCAAAAGTTGATACATATCAAACCGTTACTAAGTGTAACGAACCACAGATGTGAACTTTATCAAAGTAAAGCCAAAATAGCTCCAACTAAACAACAGTATCTGAAGATACTCTTAGGCCCATGTTAACAATATGTTACTAAAATATACATGGGCGTAGGCCTTTAGTTTGTGGATCTGCAATCACATCATCTGTGAAAATATGTTATATCATAAGTCACATTTTTATACCATTTCTTTATGGTCAAAAATATCTGACCACCATATATTTAGACCCCTTGAGACCTCTTAGTAAATAAATAATACTACAAATTTGTTATCTCAATACAACCGTATGGGTCTATCCATCAAGTTAAAACGATCAATTCCGTCATGAGGTTTTGGAGCCTAATAGCCCAAGTAACAACCTAAAAGAATGTTACTAACACTGCATACATAGTAGAAGATAACAGAGAACTTTATTTACTGCACTTCCTACAACATAAATCTATATTCCGTTATTGATTACATGTCATCAGAACAGCCAACAAAGTTTACATCTAAATACTCTACTAACTGTAAGAATTGAACATGTCTATAAATTAGCATATAATCTCTTGTCTTCTTTAAGTACCTTAAAACTTTCTTGACAGCAACCTAGTGATCATGTCCTGGATTTGACCGATATCTGCCTAGAAGTCCCGTCACAAAGACAACATTTAGTCTAGTGCAAATTCGAGCATACATTATACTTTTAAGTGCACTGACATAAGGTACACCATTTAATTAGATTTTCTCAATATTTAAATAAGGACAATGTGATAGATTTAGTCCATCACCCTTAACAACAGGAGCAATTCCTGGCTTGCAATGATGTATATTGAATATTTCCAATATACAATCAGCAAATGTCTTCCGAGAAAATCTAATATAATATGGCAAAAACAATCCTTACAGACCTCAGTATTGTCTCAAGGTCACAACTTGTAAGTAAAATATCATGTACATAAAGTATGAGAAAAAATAAATTTCCTCCCACTGACCTTGCAGTATATTGAATTACTTTGTTCCCAATTGAACAAAATAACAACACTATGAAACTTTAATAATATTGTCTGGAAATTTGCTTAAGACCATGAATTAGAACTTTTCAGTCTATACACAAGTTTACTTGAATCTGCTGCAAAATCATATAGTTGCACAATATATATTTTGTATCTATTTGGCGTAACTTTATATCAAATTAAATTATTAATGCCACGTTCACTCTAAAAGAACATTTAAAGAAATAATTATTTCTTCACTATAAACAATACACCCCTCTTTCAGAGTTAAAACGTTAGTTACAAATTTTTGGCTTTAAATTCGACAATCTTTGTTTGAAATTCTTTTAGTTTTGTACGCCAATTTGCAACTAATAAACTTGTGATCTTTAGACAAGTCGGTAAGTTTTCAAACATGTTTCATAGATTGTATATCGCCTTTTATGGCATATAATGACATACTTAATTGAGAATAAGAAACGGCATTTATAAATATGTCATTAAATCAACCATATAGTGAATATTGTAATCATGCTCTCACAAATAGACTATATAGTCTGATGGTATAACTGATCGTCTTTCCTTAACAAATCTCCTTAATAAAGCTGCAACCACTTCATTCTGCACTTGAGAGGTTTAAGAAATTTCATTATAAACTATATCAAGAATAATACCTTGAACCTCAACAAGTTTAGTCTATGGTTCAGAGATTCTATAATTATCTGTATAGGTAAACAAAAACATAGTAACCTCCATCGTACTATTATCTTTAATAATCTGAGAGTAGCTATCCTCTACAATTACGTCAATATTTAGAAACTTTAGAGTATGTGATTCCATAATTCTTGTACCTTCTTTAGGGTCATAAAATCAATACCCCTTTTGTATATGAAAAAATTGCTTTCATAATATCAGCCCACAAAAGACCAGATAAATTAGTCTTACTAATCATACTCATCACCATGTTCAATATGGTGCATTTATGCCTTTCGCCCAAATCTTTTTGTCAGAATTTTCAGGTATAGTAATTAAATTACCACCCTAGAATCTACCAAGTATTTGACAAATGACCATTTAAGTTATTTCGCATTGTCATACTTGCCAAAATACTCATTGCCACTATTAAACCTGACAACCTTTTAATCATATACGAGATGTATATGTCATTAGGACTTAAACACAATTTTTGCAGATGTGTCATAATTTCAATATCAAATAAGACATAATTTCAAGCAACTAAGGCTTCCATCATCTTATAGCAGTGCAGTCCGCAAGCAAACCTCTTTTTAAGTGTTCCAGAATGGAACGCTTCATGGACAATAAGCAAATTCAATTGCTCTTTTCTCAAGTAACAAATCATATGTCCACAACTTAAAATTTGAAGCAGTAAAAACCTTAATGATGACGGAATTACCATTTACAGAAAATGTGACTGAAAAACAAGCAGTATATAATGAGCATCATGTGAGCATTGTGTAACTTAACGTACAAGTACACATCTAGAGAGTTACATGCAAAATCACATAATCACCTTTGGGCAGAATACATGACATGCAATTGTACACTTCCCACATGATAAGGGTTATGAGAATATGTTCTAATTCTTCATAAATTCATCACCTTTGGGCATATGAATCACTAGAATCAGTCACTCCTCCACCACACTATCATGTATCCCTCCATGAACTAATACACAATCACCTCCTTTGGGAGTATGATTACGCATTAAACCAGGAGACATCCCAATCATCATACGAGACCAAAATTTCTCAAACCCAATTAAGCGTGCCACTTTGGCGGTCACTACTCAATTGAATCATTGAAATTCTCTCATACCAGTGATATAAGCTTTACTCCTCACATACACCATATATATGTGATTTTAACTTTAGTGATAGGGGCATCATATCACCAAAATCACATATCATGATAATTACATTGCTTTATTCATTAATAAAAATTAATCATATATATATATATAAGAAACTTCTCATAACAGAGAATAAAACATCTCTTATGCACCTCAATTACATATTACTAGAACAACATAAAAAGAATGCTGATCTATAATATCTCTCACAAATTAACATCAATAGTAATATAGGGTGCACCAAATTGACAAGCTTGACAGCTGATCCATTATCACACATGAATTCATAAGGCGAAAATGACTCCAAGGCCAACAACTGATTTATTAATCAATTTTAGGTAACAAATATCATTACTTCAACCAGTGGCCTATTAATTAAGTCAAACTAGAGAACCAAATATCTAAAATTTAACAGTAAATACTATTGCTCTGTATAAATGTTGTCATACTCCTTAACCATAAAAAATATTCAACTTGATAGACATTAACAAGTGACCAGATGAGTTCATGTACAATATGCTTGTCATACTCCTTAACCATAAAAAATATTCAAATTGATAGACATTAACAAGTGACCAGATGAGTTCATGTACAATATGCAGTAACTTAATTGACATGCATTACCCACATTCAGCAGATGTGTTAATCAGTACATCAGTTTGGTCACAAGTCCTTAAGTCGTCTATCATTCAAAGATTACCAGCGTGTAAAGGAGTATACTTGAGTAACAAAAGTTCCATAATCTTTATTATTTCTCATCAGCTCAATACATAACTCAAATACAATTTCATATGAATTGTATTGCATTAAGCCAGCTTTAGTTCACAATAAAGTTTGATTTTTATTGATGAATCACACCTTTATAATGATTATGTGATAATATACCTATAACCCAATACTTATATTTCCAAAATCACAGAAAATATAAGAAAAATACGCAAAAATACACATATTTAAGGTTCCGTATGTATTTTCACATCCATAAAATCATCAAACATATAAAATAAATATACAACGACATAGGAAATCACCGTACGAGTCCAAAGCCGCCAACCACGCGCCAAAATAATCCCCCACGCGCCCGCACGCGCCGCCTGAGAGCGCGGCGCGTGGGGCTCACGCTCGGCGCCCGTTCGACGCCCAGGCGGCGCGTGGCCGCGCATGGGGGCGCATGCAGCATCCCTCGGCGACGCGCCGCCGACCCTCTTGCTCGTCTCGTCTCCCCCAATCCAAATTTGTGATTTAATTTAATTTTCATTGAACAAAAAGTCTCGAAAATCACAAATTAGGGTAGATCCGTACAAATTAGGGCAAAACCAATTGCATTCGAGTTCTAGGGTTATGGTTGCTCTGATACCACATGTTAGACGCAAATTGCGTAACCCCAAGATCTCCATAACCAGAACAAGAACATGCATAATTGAATAGAAAGATTAACGCACCTGTTTTGGGATCCATCGAACATAAAGCGGAACCATAAAAAGGATTACCCACATATATCAAGGGGATCCACGCATCAAGTCCTTCTCCTCTATTGCCCTCCGTATCACTAGCTCAATGAGGCGGCCCCTCTCACGTTTAGCGTTAGGTAAACGCCCCTTAGGTGAGGATACATGTGAGAATTAGGGTTAGAGGATAGACTTGAGCATTATTTATAGAGTTTCTAGCCAGTCCCCCTCATTACGGGCCAGGCTCAACTCGGTCCACACTAGCCAGCCCATATTAGACTAATTAAGAAACCTTCTATCTCTCTTTAGACCAACCCTGTTTTACGGTAACTGTAAAAACAGTAAATTACAATATTAATTAATTTAGTTCACATTAGGAAAACTCTTACACCATAGACCAGTTAGGCTTGCGGCCATGGACGAGACTAGAGCAACGTTGAAAGGGGTAAGCAACGATGGAGCCTATTGTGAGATCAGTGACAGAGCTAGGCTTGCGGCTGGATCTAGACAAGCAATGATGGAGCCGACCACAAGCGATGATGGAGTTATAGCGTGGGCCGACCGCAAGAGACATTGGAGCAGGTGGAGATGATGGCCGGACAGGTGGTGCTATGTGATGAAGGAGGAAGAAGAGAAAAATGATTTAAAAAAAAAAAATTTATTCCACCCCAGCAGAAACAAATATGTAAACAGTATAGTTTGGGTTGTCCAAAAAAAAAAAAAAAAGTATAGTTTGGGACCATTAATACTAATTGGGCACACAGGCCAGCCACGAGGGTAGGAAAATTTGATAAACAAAATTGCCACATCAAATTTTGGGCAACCCATATATGGTTGGCATTTAAGTTGTCAATTTAAAAAAAAAGAAAAAGAAAAACTTAACAATTAAGTGATCCTAAAGAACTTTTAGCATCAACTTCTGGCACTTCAAATATCTTTCTATCAATGAATTTTATTTATGTTACTTATCAATTCCTAAGAGTAACAATTGATGACTTGTTAGCATATAAAAATGAAAGAAAGATTGAAAGATGAATTGACAAGTAACTTTGCATTAGAATTTTAATTTTCAGTCTATCTATATTCTCTACATACTTACTTCAGTATTGATGGTGAAATTTCAGAAACAACCAATTTCTTCAATTAGGTAGCAATTCTTAATATGTAATATTGAAAATTTTTATATAGTTAGTAACTTTTTGACTTGATCAATGAATTTCTATAAAAAGAAGTGCCTTTGGATACTCTTATGTGGAAATTTAATCAACACATAACTAATTAGTGGTGACTACAAAAGGTAAGTTTAATAGTGAAATTTAATTTAGACCCAAGTTGCAGTTGATGTGAGCTTGGGAGAATCCGCACTAGGCGTAGGTGTCATGGGTCGACAATTCCTTGGCTGTGGAATAACCCATGCGATGCCGAATGAGCAGAATTCATCAGGCCAGCCTCATTCATTAGTTGTTCCATAGAACAATACGGCAAATAACTTCTATATACGAGATCATACCATGCTTAGCTTGGCTTGGGCGTCTAGTCCATCGAATGAGATAGCATATCTCTTTAGGCTTAACAACTGGTTTTGGCCTGTTATGGCCTCTTAAAGGGAGCAACATCAACTCTCGACAAATTTGTACACTAGAGGCCAACTCCGCCTTCAAAGCTTCTTAGCACCAATCGTCCTAACGCCACTCCCACAGACCAATTGTGTTCATCATATCTGCATCTTCACTCTTCACTCGATAACTCCAAGTATGACTCACAAGTGTCACGAGTACGGGAGGATTCATGGATTGTGACATTCTCCCCCACTCAATTCCTCAAGGCTCTCATTGCAATCTGCTCTTCTCTTCCTTGCGTCCTTTAACCATTGATGTGCCACTTTTAGGATCACACATTGAATGATCATGCTCGCCCAACAAAACAAGTTTTGCTCTATTGGTAGCCTCTTTTGATCTCAGCTATTCAGACCTCTCTTTGGTCACTTGCGCTTCTCTGGCAAGTGTGGCTTTTCTCACCAATTGCATTTTTGGCAGCACTTTTTTTGCTTACTAAGCATTTTGACCCCACCAAACCAAATGGAGGTTCTTTTCTTGTTGAAAATGTGATAGATCACAAACCCCTTCTTTAGATTCACCGATTGATCTAGGAATGTTATCCCCATTCAACAAGGATTTAGTCCTTCTCCAACTCTGCCCACTTGGTGAGGAACCGAATCTTCCTAGTGCCCCCATTGTCATCCTAGAAGCTAGTTGAGAGCTACGCTTTGTCCGAGCACTTTTTGCCCTAGCGATTCACTTTCCGCCCTCGTAGGACTAGGTAGACCGCTAGTATTCTCCAATTTAACCCATATAAGAGCTAGGAGTCCGATTCTTCGACTCACCCACTTACTAGAGGGATTCTTGCTTTGATACAATTTGTCACGGTTTGAAGGAGGAATAAAATTTTTATCTTAGAGGAGCTTGATTTGTCTCCTTAATTTTTTCCATTTCAGCTATTTGATCCTCTAGATAATGATGAGAAACAAATTTGCTAGATTCCATCTATTATAGTTTTATTTGGATTGTCTCAAGCAATTTATTTGTGATGAAAGTCGTTTGATCAACCTTCTAGTTAACATGAAGGCAAGCTTGTGTAGTTGGAAGTTTGATATCAATTGTCTCGAGAGCACTATTCTAGGCCAAAGCATTTTTTGACCGCCAATTCAAAACAGCCTCAATAGCTATGACTTTCTTTTGTCTCCATGATCATCAACATCTATAGGGTTCAAGACTTCAGGCATATATTAGAACTGATGTTTAGCACCTATAAATTCTTCTAATGTCGGAAATGGGGCACTAGAATTAGATCTTTCTAAAGGTGGAAAGTCTAATAGTTTGAACATATAGACATATGGAAAGACATATGGTGGTTCTGGTTTTAGGAAACTTGATGGCTAAGGTGCTTTGGGTACTCCTAAAGGAAAAGAGTTTTTCTTAACCCATTTGTGAATGGGTTTGTAGAAAGATGAGACAACTGATTTTTTTATGAAGATTTCTTTTTGGATGGTGATTGAGGTGGCAAAGATCACATGGTTCTAGGATTAGTAGAGGAGATTGTGATCAAGGTAGTCCATACGAAACCATGAAATGATATTTTCCTCTAGCTTCCCCAAGAGGTCTAATAGTGGGCTCTCCATCAAGGTACTTCTGGTAAAGTTTGTCTTTTGACTATTTCTTTCTCCTAGACGGTCTATCATCTTCTTCATCATCTGAGGAATTTGTACAAAGGGAACATTGGCACTCAAGATTCCAAAAATAATGTCCTATCCAAGGATCTTTGTAATAATGAATGAGCCTTCTTGCTTGTCAAAGAACTCAATCATGGGTGTTGGATTTGGATGACTGTTGTCAATTGGAAAATCAATTGCACAAAGTTTGCATCATAAAAATAGTAAGGAAGATAGAAGAAGTGGCTTCTTCCTTTTCCTTACTAAATTTAATAACAATGGTGCCATCTCTTTTCTTGGTGAATTAGGACCTTGTGGATTGGATTGGCCTAGAGTTCTCGTGGATTTTTTTTTTCATAATTAGTTACCCAAGTGCTTGGAAGTAACTTAACTAGCTGATCTCAAGGAATTTGTCTAGGCACATGGATGCAAGAAGTCTAATCATTGTCCACCGAAAAGAATAGGGCATATTTGGAACCAAGAAAGTTAAGATCAATAGCACGATTTTGAACTCGATAGACCATTTGATAATGTTAAGTAGTAATAGAATCCAAAGTCTATGGAGCTCCAATAATATGTAGTTAAACCATAAGGGCTAAGGGAAGTTGTGGAACCGAGAGAGCCATGTTAAAGTTTGGAAAAAGTGTAACGGACATTGCTTCTGCATTAAGATTAGTTTGGATTGTACCAAATACAAGTATGTTGGTAATCCAAAAAGCATGTCTAAAAGAGCTATTTGTATAACCTTACCATATAACCTTGCCTTTTAATCACGGGTAACCCATTCCTTCTATGAAAGGATAAAGCAAGTCTTATGGCACCAAAGGTGTGTACAACCTTGTTGTATGCTTTCTCATGGGAAGTTAGAAGGAATTTGAAGGGTAACAAAGTGTTCTTGCTGAGTAGTAGGGATAAGGTGTTGATCAAATTTGGAAGACTGGACATACTCCTTAACCTCTCAAGGAGTATGCTTGATAAGCTGTTTAATGGAACAGACAAGTGAAAAAGAGGAATGTCTAGCAAAAGTAGAATATGGATTAATAAGTGGAAGATGACTCTATGAAATTTTACAATCTTCATTGAAATAAGAAACCTCATAAAGATAGTCAATTTTAGAGACATTGGAAGTGAGAAGTTCTAAAGGAGGGCTAAAAGAAACTAGGGCATTTAGAGTGGTAGATGTGGAGATTTCAAAGGATTCTCTCATGGTATGGAAATTCTTTCCTTCACACTGAATAATCAACTCAAAACTAGAAATATGCTTAAGAATGTCATGGCTTTGATACCATAAAATTGGATTATGATCTTTGAGAACCATTTGACCCACCAAAGGAGTTGAAGATGTTGAAAGAGAGATAATCACAAAAAGACCCTTTCTAGAATTGACAAAAGATATTTGCTATTTCTCCCAATTTGCTTAATTACTCTCATCTTATTTATGAACATATCTCACATTTTTTTCCTTTTTTTTACTACAGTCCCCTCAACTATATCTTGATTAGGGAGGGGAAAATTCTTGTTCTACTTGCCATTATTTTGCTGGTATTTTGTTAACTTGTTGCTAGACTAGATTCCATTGATTTGCGGAATAATCTAATAAACCAAGCTATTTTTCAATTGTCTCCCTACTTATGGTCCCTAGATATGCTTATGAATTCTCTTATATTAACTCCTAAATTTTGGCGACCCATTGAATTATTCATTAATTGCATAAAAAATTATGGACTAATTTTTAACTCCTAGCAAAAAAATTTTCACTAAAATGTGTCACGCATAAATATTAGGTACATTGGCATTAATAGTATAAATTATTCAAAAAAATAAAAATTAATTAAATTAATTTTTTAATCAAAAAAATAGACTAGGGCCAGGCCAGATTAGGCCTACCCGACCCCCTTTTTTTTCTTTATCTTTTCTTCTCTTCTTTCTTTTCCTAAGCTCGCCCCCCTTCTCTCCTTCTCTCCTTCTCTACATGTTTTGAATGCAAACACGATGACAAAGGGTAGGAGGATGACACAAGGACGATACAAGAGGAAGGACGAGCAAGGGGAATTTGGTGCTTATGGTGCTCGGTCAGGATGACCGGTGAGGGAAATTGGTGATGTCCTTGGAGAGAGGGAGAGGGACGAGTATGAAAACATAGGGAGTGAGAGCTTGAGGGGCTCTTCTTCTTCGGCTGCAAATAGAGAGAGGAGGGCGAGACCGAAGAGAGAGTTGGAGGAAAAGAAAAAACAGAGAGAGCTCGAGAGAAGGTGAGCCAAAGGGAGTGAGCCAAGAGGGAGAACTGCTTGAGAGAGGAGATCTAGGAGAAGGGTTTATCTTTGGCCGGAACGACAGAGAGAAGCTCATCATTTACATTGCTTCTCTTTTATGAGACTTGTATATGAAATCGAGAATAACACAGAAATAGATTTGAGGGAAGATGGCCATGGACTGCAAGCTCCAACAGCAAAATAAAAAAACAGACGAAAGGATCGGCCCTTCTTGTGTTTAGATGATAGGCAGCGGCAGCTATTTTCTCCCGGAGATTGTATTTCTATCCGATAAAAGGCCGGACATCTTCGACACCAACTAAGCTTTCCAAAAATGGCAGTAACCGGAGCAACTCTTGATCCGATCGATCGTCAAACTAACTCTTGATGGGTATTCCATTGTCCACTTATAATCAAAATGCCTGAGAAGAAAAAAAAGAAAGGAAAAAGAATTAAGAGATTGAGATGAAAAGGTAGACAGTAAAATAACTGGACCAACTAGACCAGATTCCTGGTTCTACGAGAAAAGATGAATAAACTAATGTCAGTTAACAGGTAATAGCAGAATTGTGACTAACAGAGGAATAGATTTTAAGGAAGACGGCTGGAGCTTGAACAAGGCGATGGATGAACATGAGCGAGCAACAGAGTCGACACATAGAGAGGTGGTTTGAGCTCAATTGCCATTTTCCCCGGAATGACAATTTAGGGCTTAGAAGAAAATCAAGCACTGAAATCGTGTTCTTCTTTATGGTGCAAGCAGGAGGAGAGGATAGTTATTGATGTCCTCGATCATCAGCCCCAATTTGTGAAGAAAATCAATTTCCTCCTTCATGACCTCCACAATGACCGAAAACTCTAGCCCGTTGAGCTCGTGGGGGACAATCCCAATCCCGCAAAGGAACTTGTAAGCCCACGCCTAATTCTCCATCCTCTCGTTTTTCATCTTCTCCAAGTTGTATAGGGACGAAGAGGAGTCCCTATCCATCCGACCCAGTCAGAACCCTGTTCGGCCTCACCACGGTCGTATCGTTTGGCCTGGAGGACGAATTTTGCGTAGAGACGAAGGTTTCAAATCATGAGATTTGCAAGATACGGCGGTCATAGCATCTCCGCAAAGGGAGGTTTGATCACCATGAGAGCTTGAATGAGAGAGAAAGAGAGAGCGAGAGAGAACGACAGGGAAAGACATATTTTCTCTAGTGCGGCCTGGTTTTGTGATTAAGGCCACCTCATTATTTACGTGGACTTTTCTTTTCTTTTTCTTTTATGAAAAAGCCAACTAGACATTAATATTTAATTAAAGTCACGTAATTATTTGTCAGAATTTCTCGCTGAAGGCACTTAAGTGATTGTTTTTCTTCACCTGAGTGAATCGGCGAAAACTTTGAGTATTAAAGTGATCGCTGTACAATTCTAATATCCTTCAAACAAAATTAGTAATTTGGTCATGAGATGAATCCACCTAAAAGATCTCTTCCATTGATTAAACTGAAAGCTAGTTACTGCAACAATACCATTCACATGCTCAACAGTTCGACTAGCAAAATGTCGGCAGGTAAATCGTGCCTAAATGTAATGCTTTTAAGACCAAGCTGCTTAGTGCCGGTCAAAAAGCTGGGAATCTAGTTAGAGTCAGCACAGCGTAATGAAGACGGGGGTGTACAGCACGAAATGTTTGAAAGGGAACACTTCTTTGACCCAAAAATACAGGAAACACTTCTTTTTCCAAAACCAGTTCCACACGTCCTAGTAGGAATCTCTAGTCTCAAGACCCACCTAACTCATACTACAGGACACAGCGATTTCAGTATAAATAGAGGACGTCCTCACAAGACCTCTCATTATACTACACACAAGTTTTACCAGACGAGAGAGGAGAAAAAGAGGGAGAGATGAAGAAGCTGCTGAGTTCATCAGCAGCAGCAGCGTTCGCTCTGGTTTTGCTTCTGTTGCTGGGAATGTGGTTACAGCCGAATGAAGCAGGAAGGATGCTCGTCCAAGGCAAAGATGATGGAGGAGGAGGAGGAGAAGCGGCAGGGGCTAATTACCGGCCGAGCGGTCTTTTAGCTTTCCAGATCCTGCAAAAGGGTCCGGTTCGGGGTCCCGGAAATCCATGCCAATACGCTCCCGGATGCGTGCCGCCCAAATGGAAGAAGTAGTAGGAGGTCGTTCTTATGGAAGAGGGTGGGGTTGATTGTGTGTTAGTTGGTTCCTTGTGTTTCTAAGATTTAAATACGAGATAAGTGTAATTGTAGCAACAATACAACCTGAAAGAGCAGGATAATATGTATGCAGAAGTTCCATTATCAAAAGAATAAAATCAAGTAGTTCGTGCCGATATTTTAGAATATTTCAAAGGATTAATATCACGAAAAACAATAAATTGGTATAGATGTGATAAATTTACTCAAAACTAATTTTTTTATCACCAAAAACTCAAAAGTAATATATCTGTGATAAATTTACCATTAATTAATTTCCGTTAAATTAGATTAATATCACGATAAATCACAAATTTATGTACTTATGACAAACCGATAGTAACACCCCAAACATGTACATCAGTTAATTGCCACATACTATCCAACTGAGTAACTCAGTAATTTGATGGTATAATTTCATAAGAACCAATGGATAGTATATTGGTCATAGGCGTCACTTGATGTACATGACTTATGTCGTTGCTTAATATAACTGAGCAGAACATTTTCTCACGATCCGTTTTCATTATTTCCTTTTTACAGAAGATTCTTCAAACCGTGCGTGCCACCTTACTATCGGGCTTGCTCGCTTGAGTCAGCTAGTATACTAGTTGTGGCCCGGGGATAGTAACCGCACGATCCTTTGAACTAGAACAATGATTCAAATCGTGACACCCATTGACCAAAAGATCAGTGACACCGTCAATGCACGCTAAGGAGTTAGATTCTTCTTTGCAATTCATCTGGATCTATAGGCCTATTTGGATCTCGAATGTATTTTAATTACCAAATTTATATTAATTGAAATTAGTGAGTGAAAAAGAAAATATTTTAACACATCTTTACGGGAAGGGCGGTCTTATTTTCACATCCCTTTTGACTTAAAAAGTACCTTTTTAAAGGTAATTGGCTAATATATCATTATAACATCCGATTTGGTCAAACATTCGCTGATTAGACATTTTTACTCTTGCTTTTACTGCTAAATTCCTATACAAAGTTTTTGTGATTTAAAAGATGAGACAATGAATAAAAATTAACAACTTCTTTGAGGAAATTGATAAGAGGATGAATGATAAAATAAAATCTTGTTGAAGAATACATGAGATTATTTATAAGTTTTATTACATGACTATCGAAGAAAACATATCGATCAAGATATGTACAATCGAAGGGAGATATATGTACAATCTTGAGAAATACGAAAAATCAAGAGGAATGCCCTAATTAATTTTTAACATTCTCGGATTACCATGTCATGGTAAGCTCCAAATTTGCTATGAAAGTTTTCTCTCTGAAGTTTTAATATCCCCTTTTAAAAGGTTTATGGCTTGATTGCACATATTGAAGAATCTAGGATTTATCACATCCTATTCAAAGTTTGAGGCTTTCAATGGATTTTCCCATTTTCTGAAACAAAAGGGTTTAGTAGGTCAGGTTTAATTCGAATGGAAAGCATAATACTTCAGCTATCTCAAAATTATCAGTACTGATGATATCACAATGCTGCGTAGCTGGATCAGAGAACCCTTCCAAGTATACAGAGCAATTTTGTTCCATTATACTACAGGAACAATGAGGACTGATGTGCATAGAAAGAAAAACTCAAAACTTAAGGAGGTTTTAAAGAATTCTGCAGTCACTCCATTATTTACCGCCACACCTGAAGCCACCACAAATGATGGACAGGACTATGATCAGAATCAGAGCGACGACGATGCCGAGAACTATCCGCTTTATTTTAATGTTCTGCAGCCACATCTTCCTTCTCATTTGGGTCGCTGCCTGAAATCTTGCGCCTGAAAGTAGAAAATTCTATGTCAATCGGAGGACACCGAGATCCTCAACTCTGTCATACTCAAAGAGGGCGGTCTTTGTTCTAGCTCCAAATTAATCACCAGTTTCCACTCCTTTCGTACATTTGATGTGAGAAGACTGGACAGAGGAAAGCGGACTATTGGAAAGCAATAGCAGTTAAAACCTTCACAAAGTTCAAATGACATTCTTTATAATAGTGGGGAAAGTTCTTGGTAAGTATACATCCCATATGCTGTTTTGTGCTTTAAAGGAATAATTTGATGCAAAATCTAGCAACACAGAATCAAAAGTAGATCAGCAGTTAAAAATTCACTGAATTGCAAGATATGATATGTGTAAGGAAGTCCAATCCTAAAGCTTAAGCTGTCATATATAACTCATTATCAAGTGATTTAGGGCAATATTTCAACGATACGGCAAAAGGAATGAGAAAAGGAATAGGAACAGAGGATATTGAACTGAGAATACCCAACTTTGTTCATGTCCATCAGTTCTCCCTGAACTATTTAGAAGCTAAACTAGATGAGAGGACAATTGCCCTTGATAAAGCATCAAGGCTGAAGTGATGTGATGAAATGAAATATTTGCACGAGAGCGAGAAGAAGATGCGAGTTCAGGCTGTCCCGGTTGTGTTACGTAATCTGCTCAATTGAGCATTCAAGACTTGAATAGGGAAGAATAACAGTTCACGTATAGGCAAAACTTTTGTACTTCTGATTCAACAGTTGTCCAATGACCCGAATAAGTAGGTTGCACTAGTAGCTTGGCCGGTTCAGGAGACCGGAAGAAGACTACACCTGTAATATACTTGTGTTTGCAATCCAATTGTTGCCTCTAAACCGTCACTCTTGATGCATCAACCATTCAGTTTCTAAACACCAGATCCTGCTTCTTACATACAATAATTAGCTCCAGGATGGAAATCACACATCATAGATTGCTTACCTGAGATCGAAGATTCTCCGTCTTGTCGAGCAGAAGCTCAACTTCCTGACCACGATCCAGAACCTAAATGACGGGGGGACATAAGTCCGACATTGCACGCCAATTTCTCTTAGTTCTAACTCAGTGGTAAAGCATAAGACAAGGGATGCCAACTCGCCTTTTCTATATACTCCATCATGACTCCTTTCACTTCTGATATCTGAGCAGTCAGTATGGCAAGTTTGCTGATCTCTTCTGGATGATCCGTGCAGTACTGCATTTGCTCCTTCAGTTTAGGCCTATGTCTAAGCTCTGATCAGCATATCATGTGATGGAGAACAAAGAAGTCGCATTCATGGATTTGTGAAGACAAGGCGATGTTTACCCGAATTCCCTGTTCAAGCTATGCGCCACTGCAGTCGCGGCTTTTCCTCTGCCGCATCTGTTAGTAAACTCGTCCTTGATTCTCTCGAGAAAGACCATCGGAATCTGACGACCGATGGACTCCACTGCCACAATGCAGTATGCTGCGGAATTGAGATGGCCCATATTATGTGATTTATTATATGTCAACGAACGTATAAAAGAGTCCGGTCCTCTCTCCACCCACATACGAACAACAATAACCGAAAGGAATTAGGTATTCTCTCCTCCATCAATTGAATACATTAAGGTTTAGTGGGTTAAGAGAGAGAAATCGGATTTATTCTTTTTGGTTCAAGATCATTGGGTTTTCTACAACGATCATTATCAAGCGTAGCGCTATGGAGAAAGGTATGTCTGAATCTATTTGTGAAAGTCATTAAGATCAAAGATCATTGATTTGTTATGAATTTCCGCATCAAGTTTTATATGAATTATATTCTAACAGTTGGTATCAGAGCATTTGGTTTATGATCTCATGATTTTTCCGTTTAAAGAAATATTATGATTTATGCATGATGATTTGTTGAATGATCATATTCGTAGCATTTGTTATTGTTGAAATGTTTTGGAAGGTTTTGTTAAAGAAAATCCGAATGATGGAACGTTTTTCATGGACTAAAATGGTGAAGAAAAGTTACTGTGTGTGCACAAGTGGAAATGGATGAAAATGGAAAAATTCGGAATTTTGAGGGCAAGTAAGAAACTCGCCGGTTCCGAGGAAAATCCGGCAACCCACCGCTTGATTTCGGACCCACACCGTCGCACTGCCATGAGGAACATTAGCCATGATTTTTTCCGGTATATTGGTGTTCGCCGGAGGCTAATCGAGCAGCGGAAGCGGCGGTGGTGGAGTTTTTGTGTTCTGAAAATTTTGGTTTGATTTGGGGTCAATTTCTTGGTCATTTTTGCCGAAACTTAAACCCATGTGGTTATGCCGACATACTCTTCAAAACCCATTATTTATTTGTGTCTGGGATAGGCTACCGGAGAAGAAACGGTCGGCAAAACCGCGGCGAAACGGCGAAAAACGGCGAAGAATCGCGTTTGTGCGCGAGGAAGAAGGCGCGTGGGCTCCACACACGCGCTGCGGTTGCAAGCGCATGGAACCCATGCGCCATGCGCCGTCATGCGCGTGCAAGTGCTGCGCACGTGGGATCCACGCACTCGGGGCTTCTCGTGCGTTGGACGCGCGTGTGCGGGGCACGCGCCCGCGGTGGATGAACGCGCCTGACGTCCCCAAGCGCCTTTTTACGTTTTTGCCCCTATGTCATTTTTAAAATTCCCATTTTGTCCTTCTCGCAATTTATTTACTGTTCTGCCATTGTTAAATTAATAATTACAGTTTTGCCATTGCTGATTATTTATTATTTTGCCCCTAGATTATAACTTTATGATTATGCCCTTATGGAATTAGGATTTTACAATTTTATCCTTATGCTTTGATTAATTTTTGTCCTTGGTGCAAATTTGGTAAATGTTTGTATTTTACAATATTAAAAATTCATATTATGAATGGTTTGTTAGTCACTAAAGCGGCCAAACCTTGAAGTTTTTTGAATTTTTTGATATTGTAAATTATTTTATTCAATTACCCATGATTAATTGATGCTATGTATGAAATTGCTATGTTTTGGAGTTATGGGTATATTGAAGTTCATTTATTATAAGAACTTAGGGATTAACCCAAAGGTTAATTATTTTCTTATAATTCATGAACATGATGGTTGATAATTAATATGACTTATTAAATTTGTTTATATATCCAAAGATAACAAATAAATTTGAATAAGATATATTTACAATTATCAAATAAAAGTTATTAGTATCGTTATGGTTTATATATATATATATATATATCATAGGATCGCCCAAATGAGAACTATGATGTACATGTGTCATTTAGTTTGAATTTGATAAAGTGATATTCTCAAAGAATTAATGTATGAGTATTTTCTTGCACATTTGCAGTATATGTATATATTTCACTCCATTCGCACGCCTCATCTGTTCCCTTATTCAATGGGATAAATTATCTTGATTGGAGTGAACAAGTCTAGTTTCACTTAGGTGTCCTGGATCCTGATTTAGCACTTCAAGCTAAGAAACCAGTTGCTATTACTGATGAAAGTAGCAATGATGAAAAGTATTTCCATAAAGCTTGGGAAAGATCGAACATACTGAGCTTAATGTTCATGCGAATGACAGTTGCAAACAACTTAAAGACTTCTCTTCCCAAGACTAACAATGCTAAGGAATTTATAAAATTTGTGGAAAAACGTTCTCAAACTGCTAATAAGTCACTTGCTGGTACACTGATGAGCACACTGACCACCATGAAATATGATGGTTCGCGTACCATGCATAAGCATATACTTGAGATGACCAATTTAGCACCAAAGTTAAGAACTTTGGGAATGAATGTGGATGAGTACTTTTTAGTACAATTCATACTTAATTCCTTATCTCATGAGCAATATGGGCCATTTCAAATGAATTACAATACTATAAAGGATAAGTGAAATGTAAACGAATTGGAGATGAAATAAGGATAAAGAATCAAAATGCTCATTCTGTTCATCTCTCAAGTCATAAAGAAGTTCGAAAGAATTTTAAGAGGAAAGGTGGAAGGAGCAAGAAGAAAGGACTACACATCCTGAATGACTCTTCAAAGGCTTCTCAAATCCACAATAAGGAACACAATCTTATTAAGTGTCATTTTTGCAACAAAATTGGACACTTGAAGAAAGATTGTCTGAAATGTAAAGCTTGGTTCGAAAAGAAAGGTAAGTCTTGTACTTTAGTATGTTTTGAATCAAATTTTACTGAAGTTCCTTATAATACTTGGTAGATTAATTCAGGTGCCACCACTCATGTGTCAAATACGATGCAGAGATTTCTTATGATCCAAACTATAAAGCCAAATGAAAGTTATGTGATTACGGGAAACAGAAACAAAGCTCCAATTGAAGGCATTGGCACTTATCGTTTGATCTTAGATATTGGGCATTATTTGGATTTGTTTCGAACCCTTTATGTACCTACATTTTCTCGCAATTTAGTTTCTTTGCCAATACTTGATGTGGCGGGATTTTATTGTAAGTTTGGATCTGAATCTTTCAGTCTATTTAAGAGTGATACTCTTATTGGAACTGGAACTTTATGTGATGGTCTCTACAAATTTAGACTTGATAATACTTTTGTTGAAACATTAATGACCACAATAAGCGAAGTTTGGTGAATGAAAATTCTGCTTACTTGTGGCATAAACGTTTGTGTCATATATCCAAAGAAAGAATGCAAAGATTAGTGAAGAATGAAATTCTTCCAAATTTGGATTTACTGACCTTGGAGTATGTATTGATTGTATTAAAGGTAAACAAACAAAGCACACTAAGAAATGTGCCACAAGAAGCACAGAGCTTCTTAAAATTATACATACTGACATATGTGGTCCTTTTGATGTTCCATCTTTTGGTAAGGAAAGCTATTTTATAACATTTATTGATGATTTTTCACATTATGGTTACATTTATCTATTGCATGATAAGTCTCGATCAGTGAATGCACTTGAAGTGTATATTAAAAAGGTTGAGAGGCAATTAGATAGAAATGTGAAAATAGTAAGATCGGATAAATGTGGTGAATATTATGGAAAGTATGATGAATTAGGATAATGTCCAGGTCCATTTGCTAAATTCCTTGAAAGACATGGCATTTGCGCTGAATACACAATGCCAGGTACACCACAACAAAATGGTGTAGCAGAAAGGCGTAACCGTACTTTCATGGAAATTGTTAGGAGTATTATGAGTCATTCATCTTTACCCTTGTCTTTGTGGATGTATGCTTTAAAGACTTCTATGTACTTATTAAATAGGGTTCCTAATAAGGCAGTTCCAAAGACTCCATTTGAATTGTGGACGAGAAGGAAACCTAGTTTACGACACCTGCATGTTTGGGGTTGTCAGGCAGAAGTAAGAATTTATAATCCACATGAAAGGAAATTGGATTCAAGAACGACTAGTGGTTATTTCATTAGTTATGCAGAGAAATCCAAAGGGTATAAATTTTATTGTCCTAATCATAGTACAAGAATTGTTGAATTTGGAAATGCTAGGTTCATTGAGAATGATGACATCAGTGAGAGTGAAAGAATGCGTGATGTTTGCATTCAAAAAGTAAGGGTAGAAATTCCTATGCCTAAAGCTTCTAAAGTTGTTGTTTTTGATATTGTAGTATAATTTAGCAATAATTGGGAACAACAAACACTCAATAATTGAGATGTCTATAATGAACCTCTAATAGCCGAGTTACAAGAAATAACATTAAGGAGATCTCAAAGAGAAAAGAGATCGGCTATTTCTGATGATTATATGGTTTATCTGCAAGAGTTAGAAATTGACTTAGGAATTGGAAATGATCTAGATTCATTTTCCCAAGTCATGGAATGTGGAGATTCTAATGAATGGTTTAATGCCATGGAAGAAGAGTTAAAATCCATGCATCAAAATCAAGTTTGGGATATTGTTGAATTGCCTAAAGGATGTAAGAAGGTCGGGTGTAAATGGGTCTTTAAGACCAAGCGTGACTCAAAAGGCAATATTGAACGATATAAAGCCAGACTTGTTGCAAAGGGTTTTACTCAAAAAGAATGCATTGACTATAAAGAGACATTTTCACTAGTCTCTAAGAAGGATTCACTTAGAATCATTATGGCTTTGGTGGCTTATTATGACTTAAAGTTACACCAAATGGATGTAAAAACCGCATTTCTTAATGGGAATTTAGAGGAAGAGGTTTATATGGACCAACCCGAAGGCTTTTCAATTAAAGGAAATGAACACATAGTATGTAAATTAAAGAAGTCAATATATGGACTTAAACAAGTTTCCCGACAATGGTATCTTAAGTTTAACGATACCATAACTTCATTTGGATTTAAGGAAAACACCGTTGATCGGTGTATATATATGAAGATTAGTGGGAGCAAGTTTATTTTTCTAGTTCTATATGTTAATGATATTTTGCTTGTTGCTAATGATCTTGGTTTGTTACATGAAATCAAGAAATTTCTCTCTAAGAATTTTGAAATGAAGGATATAGGAGAGGCAACATATGTGATAGGAATAGAAATATTCCGTGATAGATCACAAGAATTATTAGGATTGTTTCAGAAAGCCTACATTGAGAAAATTTTAGAGAGATTTAATATGAGTAAATGTTCAACAGGAATAGTTCCAATTCAGAAATGTGATAAATTTAGCCTTATGCAATGTTTGAAAAGTGAATTGGAACGAGAACAAATGAATAGTATTCCTTATGCATCTATTGTGGGAAGCTTAATGTATGCACAAACTTGCACCAGACCAGACATTAGTTTTGCTGTCGGAATGCTGGGTAGGTATCAAAGTAATCATGGAATGGATCATTGGAAAGCTGCAAATAAAGTTTTTAGATACTTGCAAGGAATGGAGAATCATATGCTCACTTATAAAAGATCTGATCATCTTGAGGTTATTGGATATTTAGATTTAAACTTAGCCGGATGTGCCGATACAAGAAAATCAACATTTGGTTACTTGTTTCTTCTGGCTGGAGGGGCAATTTCATGGAAGAGTGCGAAGTAGTCAGTTATTGCTGCATCCACTATAGAAGCTGAATTTGTGGCATGCTTTGAGGCCACAATTCATGGATTATGGCTGCGAAATTTTATTTCAGGGCTTGTGATTGTCAACAGTATTGCCAAGCCGCTGAAAATCTATTGTGATAACTCTGCAGCAGTTTTCTTCTCTAAGAACGACAAGTATTCTAAGGGTGCTAAGCATATGGAGATCAAATACTTGTCTGTCAAAGAAGAAGTTCAGAAACAAAGAGTGTCAATTGAGCACATTAGCACCAATCTTATGATAGCAGATCCCTTAACAAAATGATTGCCGTCTAAAACATTTAATGAGCATGTTGAAAGGATGGGCATTATTGGACGTCATTAATGTTTGTATTATGATTGTATTAAGTTTATGTATTTGACACTTTGAGCTCACTTACATGTTTCTGATATTTCCGTTTTCTATTTAGTATATATTATGGAAATAGATGAATGTTAAATAGGATAATTTCTAAAGAAACATTATGGTTGGACTATTACTGTACTTCTTATTTATGGATCATGTTAAGTAAAGTGCTATAGTTGTAGTATATAGAAGGGGCTATGTCGATTAATGACATATAACCGCTATGACTCGCATTAGTTTTCTTTACTTAATTGTGATTATTATGTGATTGCTAATTTAATGAAATTTTATAGCATAATCTTATTGTGCACATTATAGTCTTCATTAAACCATGAAAGGAGAATCATATGGGCTAAGTGGGAGAATGTAAGAATTATTGTGGCCCATATTATGTGATTTATTATATGGTTTAATAATGATTGAAATGCTATAAATAATATTGGTTATGAGAAGGTACGACTCTAATAAAACGAAATGGTATATCGCTTTGATGGAAGTCACCTTTTCAACGAACGTATAAAAGAGTCCGGTCCTCTCTCCACCCACATACGAACAACAATAACCGAAAGGAATTAGGTATTCTCTTCTCCATCAATTGAATACATTAAGGTTTAGTGGGTTAAGGGAGAGAAATCGGATTTATTCTTTTGGGGAGAAATGTATGTCTGAATCTATTTGTGAAAGTCATGAAAATCAAAGATCATTGATTTGTTATGAATTTCCGCATCAAGTTTTATATGAATTATATTCTAACAGGCCAAGTCAAGTTTCCAAGGAAAACTGTAAACACTCGACCACGAATAGCTTTCAGACGTATCTCGGAGCTATTGCAGCTACAAGAGAGACAACCAGCTACGGGAGAGAGTGAGAGAGAGAGAGAGATCATACTGAAGCCGCTGTCGACGAGGTAGCTGAATGTGTGGCCATCTTAGGTGAAAGTGAAGTGGTCGGTGCTGGGAGGGAGCTTCTGGAGGCACTGCAAGGCGATGCCGGTGAATTTCCCGCCGAACTTAGCGTACTCTGCTAACACTGCGGTGCCTCGTGCCGCGAAGCTGTAGATCAGCGATTCGCGACCCATTTTTTATCGTCTCTCGAATTCGATGGGAATGGAACAAGAGCTCGATAGCGCAGTGAGAGCACTCCAACCTCCGCAACGAGAACGAGAGATTACGCATCCATTTTGCAGAGAAGTCACGGTACCGCCACCGTATCCATGCATTCCTCTTATGTTTTTTTACCCTCTAGGAAGAAGACATGCAGTCCCTGAAGCTGCACGGTTTCTTCGATGTGATCATCAACTATTTATCCGGTTTAAGTCCTTGAATCTATGCATTTCTCTCGATCACGTCCCATCGCCAGTCGGTTCCGATCACTAAAAACCAATGCTCCTACGGTACTAGTTCGATTTTGATAAGGTCAATCCGGACCCAAAATATCATTTCGCGCATTTGAACTATAGTTACCATGGCCCGAAAATAAGTCCTAATAAATGACTCATCATTCCATAGTAGCAAAGTTTCATTTAGTGATAAAGATTTTGGCTAGGCATCAATCAACCCGCAAGTCGTCGACTTCAGTTTGTTGGAAATAGAGATAGATAGACTTAATTGGAAAAACTATACGGGTTAAATGACTCAATCACATAAAACATAAGTTTGCAAGAAACTACATTGAAGCAACAACACAAGTGAGTCACAAGTAATGATCTGTTGATATCTCTAAATCCAAACATTCCATACATGGTGCGATAATCTTATTATAAACGTTTCGAAAAAGCAGTCGAGAAGAAGAGTAGAAATGGTAGTATGGAGTTGATCCCTAATCTCAACGAAACTTCCGGGAAGCAAACGATGGAAAGAGACGTTTAGGCTGCCACTTAACCACACCTTTCCTAGGCAAACATCCTATGTACTTGCATAAATCAGTTGTGTCCACAATCAATTTTTGGGGACATATAGCCGACAACGTAAGTGGGCCCAAAAGTGGGCTTGAAAATGGGCCATATCGGTTTCAGCTCACTTCGATCGGTGTCCGAAAGCATAATTAGGGTTTTTTTTTTTTTTTTGGTTTTGTGAAGAGTGAAATGTAATGCGCATGCTTTGAAAAAGTTGGCAGGGTTGTAGACATGAATTATTTAAAAAAAAAAAAGATGGAACAATTTGAGATTAGCGAGTAGACAGTGAGTAATGGAATAACTAGCCTAAATAGACCTAAAAAATGGATTTCGAGACCGGCAATTCTCAACATGACATGCAATTAAACAGGTTTGAACTTGGCATAAACAGGTTCTTATCTTGAATAGGGCAGCCCGTTTATGATCGGTAAATATCATGCCTTACATGGAGTCAACTACTTAACAGGTTCAAACACGAATCAATGCGCTTAATTTGTCACATAAAAGTGAATAGGATATTAAATATACTTTACCTCATTTGATACTTTGTGTTTAGAGATTATTTTATCCTTAATAATTTATTGACAAAACACTTGCAAAAAAATAAGTCAGTAACATATCTTGATTTACTGACGTAAAGTGAGATTACTTGAATTGTCTAAATTACTTGAATTGTCTAAATGCATGTTTGAGCATGTTAAGCACATTAACAGCATAAAACGTGTATTTTACTTTTAAACACATATGAACACATAGTTGTAAATAGGTCGATAGGTCACGTTAAGTCAACCTCTATGATGACATGTTTGACAATCATATTAATCGCGTCATGTTACGTCATGTGGCCCATTTTACCAAAAGTATTATGTTTGTGCCGGTGTAATCCAATACATTAATTGAACGTGACCGATCCAAATTACTTATATTCATATCATACTTCCATTCCAACACAGCATAGGACGCATCCTGATTTCAAGGGCTTCAATTTCAAAGACTTGTCTAGTCTCTTCAGATTGGACAATAACATAGTTCATTGATATTAGGGCGCCAAACTTTCTTTGAACTTTATAGTTATGACGTTAGAAAAGAAAAAGACAATATTAAAAACTGGGGCATTAGATTTTAATAAATCAGTAAGCATAATGTAATAAATAAAATAAGATCTTAAAACTAGGGCATGCTTGATTGACGCTTGCATGATTAGATTAATTTCGAATCCGATTCAACTCAACGTCTTGGCCGAAGGCCGCGACCGTGAATGGCGCCAGAAAGGCGGGGCCCCTCTTCCATATATGTATAAATAGGAAGTCAATTTGTTTGAAATTGAATCTAGGGCAATTATAGCATACCATGCCAACTAGAATAGATTTGAATTTGTGGGCATTTTAGCACCGTACGATATTGATAAATTGATCTTCACGGTCTGATCAGATCAGGCAAAGAAAGCAGCTGATCCTTTTTGGCTGGTTGTCACCAGTCAAGTTATTCGATTGATCATTCTTGTTCATGGTCGTATTTACTTGACAATTTAGACTCCATTTATTTTGTGAAAAGTGCATAATTTGATGGAAAAATTCGAAAAACGATCAATTGTATCGCTTAAAAAATAACTGAACAAAAAATATTTCTATCGTCTACGAAAATATTTAAATATAAATTATTGTTTATAATAAAAATATTTTCAATTGGATAATTATTTTAAGCGGTACAATTGATCGTTTTGAGGAATATATTGTGTAAATTATTTATTTTTCGCAAGACAAACAAAGTCTTAATAACATTTAATGAAAATTCAAGAAAATATTGATTGCACTAAAGTTTGGCTAGTGACTGATGACGCATCTACACCGACTTTTTAAATATGTAAAAGTTGCTAAGTAATACGACAATATTACTTTTTATTTAATTTGTGAAGAATAAAACTTGACTTTTGTATTAAAAGCCACTGATTACTGGGTTCAAACTTGCATTTTATGGTCGTTCTTTAGCCAAATCATATTGAATGCATCATTCGAACTTGGCTTAAGCATGATTTTGAATTTAATAGGATGATTTGGACAGTTGAATCCAATCCTAAAAATAACAAATGAAAATCAATGTTTTAACGTCTTAAGGTTAATGGTATCTCGACATACGTTATTTATGGAAAAAAAAATCTAAAAATTGAAATGTCTTGATAATAATCTCTCTTTTTCTGGATGGTGTTATCTTTAAAAGTGTAATTTATTATGGAAAATTTCAGATGAAATTACTAAGGGTGCGCATAACAAAATTTCTAAAACATAAATTGATTTATGGCCAGAAATTAATTTCTCAATTTCTATTTTAGAAATTGAGAAGTTAAAAATTTTAGTTTATGGTTTATTCTTCAAATATATTTTGGAATATAAATCTGTTTTAGAAATAGAGAAATCAAATTGTGTCACCAAACGGATTTTTGTTCTAAACATGTTTCCGGAAAGAGAAACAGAAAAATAAAAAACATAAATTTTATTATCCGCAACCTAAAAGTGCCCCTTACACACCTGTTAAGGACTGTTAATTCTACTACTTTACAAATACAAAAATTTATATTCGGATACTATTTTTCAATTCTTCGAGAGTCTCGATTAGTGTCTTTAGGGCACTAGTTAACAAGATGATAAATTTACTCAATCACATCGAAACTATTTACCCTCTAATCTTACCTAAGTCAAAGAGTCATCACTAATTATAAGTAAAATTACAGGTCACAAACTGATTGTCCAATCAAAAACAAACATCATGTATTCATCGTTGTAAGCCAAACGTACATCCGTGTGTCCTCCACAGTGATATGCATGACACCCAAGCGGGAAAATCATCATCGTTTTCCATCATCGATCAAGATCCGGTGCTCCCAATTGCCCACGTGGGGCTCCCACATTGGTCAACAGTCATGCTCATCACTACCGCGATCGAGTAATTTTTCCCCCTGAAATGCCCTCGTCCCATAGGGCAACGGTTTTGATTTCGATTTCTTGGCAGTGGTGGAATTTTAAATAATAATAATAAATTTTAAAAAAATTCACCTGCTTTTATTTTTGTCCACCTTTCGATGCCCACTATCTCTCT
Source organism: Eucalyptus caleyi (assembly GCA_014182885.2). Classification (NCBI taxonomy): domain Eukaryota; kingdom Viridiplantae; phylum Streptophyta; class Magnoliopsida; order Myrtales; family Myrtaceae; genus Eucalyptus; species Eucalyptus caleyi. The sequence continues at coordinate 20,212,215 of CM024472.2, forward strand.
CCCCCACTTTTGCTTTCGCCTTTGCTCGTGCTCAACGTTCGGTAGCGGAAAGAGAGAGGAGGGGAGAAAATAATATTATAAAGCTAAGATAAGTTGGGATAAGTTAGAATGCCTACGTGAATTAGATTGAGTATTATCCACATACTAATTTAGAGATATTCATAAGTCGGTATATGCATGGAGCTGTCAGCGGAAATTCGCAATCGAATCGGTGTATGAGGCTTATTAGTTCATATGTGAGAGCGAAATCAATTAAAATGTTTTTCATGATTTTTATTGACCAGACAAGGGATTTCTTTTAAGGATGTGCTACTAATTACATTTAGTTTTAATTGAATAGATTTAAAATGGTCTAGGTCTAATTAGTGGACCAATATAATAGGGTTTTTTTTCTCTTTACCGAAAAGATTCATGCCAAAGAAAATGATAATTTAGCTCAAAACTCAAATTATATTATTAAATTCAATTTTCAATCCAAATTAAATCGCGCTTCTTACCAATTTTTATCAATTGAACGAAAGGAAACCAATAAATTAACAAAACCACCAGTATTTATACACTAATTTTTTATTCCATGTGTGTAAGTCATGCGAAAAATTTCTATTGTCTTGGGTAGAATGCCTTTATCAAGTGATTGTTCATAACTTTTTGTGACGATCTACTTCATGTAAGATTTCATCCATTTAATTTGAGTTGACCTACATTTCAATCAAATCATAATCAAACTACTTAATTTAGAAAAATCTTGAACCAAATAAATTATAGTCCTTCAAATCATTAGTCAATCCCACGGTCCCCAAAAAAAGAAAAAAAA